>CM032667.1:21448244-21511080 GCA_019095985.1 Streblospio benedicti | reverse complement strand
ATAGGCAAAGAAGCAATATGTGCATTGCGCTGTCTATATACATGTAACGTGCACTCCCTGTTATGATGGTTATGAAGAGTTTATGATGGTGTTTGCGTGCAGGGCTACATTGGGGATTTGATCATTTGTGAGGGTGAGAGAAAGAGTGTGTGCATGCGCGTATCAGTGGTTTAGAAATCGCTTTTACCCATTGCCCCCTCTCAGATCCCACTTTTTTGCCCCCCCCCCCCAAATTCTTTTCTTTTCTTTTTTGAACACTATTTACCACGCCATTTGGTCCACTACGCCATTACCGTACTGTTGATGCTGTTGATGCTATAGATGATATTTAAAACCAAAAACCAAAAACAAGCAGTCCACAGTTCCCCTGTGATCACTGCAGATATACATGTATGTAATGTGCAATGGTGCACTATGGTACTGTGGAAGGTCCCACTACTTTCACTACTGTAGAACCTTTCTGGCCTCAAGCGGTCTCAATAGAGGTTATCTCTTTATGGAAGCTCGTGCCGGGCTTGGAGGTTTAGTTCCGCACACAGCGGTGTTATTACAGAGGTGACCTCTTTACAGAGATGGCCTTCATTATGGGCCATGCTGCACAAGTCAACAGGTGATTTCTGCGTTATCATCGAAACAGGGGTTAGTGATCACAGAATGGAATACTAACACTCTACTTGTGATAGTGAAATATTAACACTTTACTTATGATAAGCGGAGGGGACATCTCAATAAGTACTTGGATTTAGAGGTCGCACACACCTGTATTTGAACACGAAAGACAACACATTCAGTATGGTCAAACATCTCCAAATATTTACCTCTTCACAGATGTGATTTACAGTATAGAATCATATGTTCACATAGTGTTTCTAGTCTATTGCAAAGACAAAAACCTGTGATGAACGTTCGTGACAGTCTGACTGAGGCTTTTAGCAGAGGTCAAAGGGGAATGTTTGTTGTGGCATATTTACTAACTCTGCACAATTAACACCCAGGCTCTAATTTTAAACTTGCAATGAAGGTTATAATTCACCGGCGCGAGCATAGTAATGTATGTGTAAGTGTACAAACACCGGTTGACCACAATAATAACATTTTGTATGTTTTAAGTGGAGGTGTAGGTGGTAAATCAGAATGAGCTTGCTTGACACCCCATCATTGGATGAATGCAGATTTCTAACAATTAAGTTTAGTTCTGTAGTAGTTACATCATTTTTACAGAGCAAAGCCAATTTTCCACCCCATTGAACCAGGCCCCAAATCTCATTTTGGGCAATTTTCATATTGAATATATAGGCCCATTGTCATTCTAATAAGTATGGCAATAAATCTAGCCAATCAAGGTCAGCACTTAAGTGGGTACAAGCACCTTAGCAATGCTAGCAACAGGTGTATGACATGTAAAAAACAATGTGTGCCTAACAATAGTCTGTCACAGTCTAATTCTGTGGAATTACGCACAGTGCACGTGTCAAAATCACGTGACCACTGTTTATATCTGAATAAAATATCACGATTGTACTAACCATGCCCGTGTCAACACAGTATGCAGAAAGTAGTCCACCCGGACAAAAATAGCCAGGTTCTTGATTGTATTAACATGTCAGGTCTGAAAAAAGAAGCCAGAAACCCGCAAGCCCCGTCTAAATTCTGCCGACACACAGCATTCGGATAGTCCTTATTTTGTGCTTTGAGAGTAGCGTTGTATGTACAATGTATGTTATGGTTGTTAGTCGAGATAGAGATGTAAGGTGAAACTACAGACGCGCCCTACCTCGCTTCCTGTCCTTCCTTCGCCCTTCCCTGTCCTTTTTCCTTGCCTCGGCCAAGCTGATCTGAAATGCAAGAAATTAACAAATTGCAAGTAAACATGAAATTATGTGGGATTTGGGTTGGGATGTAGGTGAGGTTTATTGCCACTTAATTGCTACCTTTACATTTAAGCTAATTTCTCACGTAACACCTTTTTTAAAAGCCCGATTCTCACTTTTAATCTGTAAGACTAAATGCATTTTTCCAACAGCATTGAATTTGTATGCAAATTGTCCACAACAGTTATTGGTGTCACAACAAGGTTAGAGTTAGCATTTTCGTTTGCTTGCAATGATGTAAATGTTAAATAGACATACTCTGAAACTCGATATAGCACACCTTTATTCACAACTTTCTGATGCATCTAAATATATACCCTGTCAATTGAATCACAAATATGTCTTTTATACGTAGATTATGGTAATTTAGACACAACTGTATCCGCAAACGGTATCTGAAAGTTATATTTTCTTTGATTCCTTATAATGATCTAAATCAAAATTCACAATCAATATAGCCAATAATGTAACTTACCAAAAGAACAGCAATGACTAAGACGTACAAATACGTCTTCTTCATGTTTCTACAAAAATTATAGTCCGCGAAAAGTAGTTTAATGTTTCAATGTCTACCGAAATCCAACTAATGAACTTTTATATACAATGCCGCATCCTAAATGTGAATGTACCGCCGGATGCTATGTTATCATAAGCCTAGATGGAAACAAATGAATCATAAATTCTTCATTGTCAACATCACAAGTAGCAGTCACACCTTGCGATGCCAACAGATGCAAACATGTTACAACGCGTTCTTAATCAGTACATTCATGAATAAATACAGAGCTTTAACGGTACGCAAATCCGTTTCTGTCCTGTATGGATATTGTAAGATTTTCATAGTCCCGTGGCTTCAATTGTGGCTATTAATTGAAGCAAATTGCCACGTGAGACTTATGTCAAATATATAGCAAAATCATCACCCATTTTCTTTCATTACTTTGTCTTGTAAGAGCGTACGTTTGACATGGCTGAAACTAAAATTTCCTGATGTTTTCATTGGCTTAGGCTGTAGAAAGTGCTCAGCAAAATCCGGACTCTTAAACTGAGGGTTATTTTCACCAACATGTGAATTGAATGATACGCTCAAAATAAATTAGGATGGATTTTTATGGCACATACTTAACTTCGGTGGATGATGAGGAATTATTTATTCTCAAATAAATATCCCAATAACGTGTATTTCGACTGATTTTAAGGATGTAGACCTTCTTGGGATTATGGATCAAGTATATTCCATTGTTTAACGTAAGTGCAAAAAAGAAGATGAGCAAAATTCATGTTTGTGCTACAGAATTGGCACAACTTTGGATGAGCGAAATAAAAGAAGGCGAAGTAAGCAACGCAGTTTTGCACAACTAGAGATAAACTAATCTACTATTTACGCTTAAAATAGTTATACATTGATCAAAATACATAATGGTATGAATAGAAAGAAAACATTCATACCAAAACTATCATTTCAATACGCTTACAGTATTAAAAGTATTAAAATGAACGATGTTGAGGGTCACATAGAACTGGATAAAACCGCTTGGTGTGACTGCTACTTTGTATGTATATCAGTTCAAGAGGCTTACCTCTGATAGCCTTCAGCCTACTTAAAGCGGTGGAAACAAGATGTGGACTTTAATCACGTCTCAGCTAAAAGCACACTCTTGTGGTGTTATGACGTTTGTAATGAAGAAAGCAAAGTTCCATCAACAATTACATGGAAATTGTGATGGTTAAAGATATGAATAAGGAAACGTCTCGAACTAGTTCAGGTTGTTTTTATTCAGGTGGCACTATATTTAGTTCATAATTTCAGTTGAGTTTTAGCTTAAACTATAACAGTTTGTATCCGGGGCATATGTTTGATATGAGTTTTGCATGCACTGTACAATATACGCGTATGCATAGTTGATGATACGCGTATGTTGACTTCAATTTGCTGGATGTACCTCCAGTCTACTCTATGGTTGACAAAAAACAAACAAAAAATAAACAAAACACTTTCGGCCTCCAGCCTATGGTTGACAAAAATAAAAAAGCAATAAAAAATAGGCCATTCGCAATTAGTGGGTCTTGCTTCAGGACTTCAATGGACTTCTAATGACACAGAGGCCTGATACACGAGGGTAGCTTTCCACTGTAAAATCCGGCCCAACGTTCCACTCATATGCTGCAAATCAACATAACAAACCACGGAGTCTTCTAGAATAACTGATGCTAACGCTAGTGCCGGACAATCGCAAGTATTGAAGCGGAATCAGTTACGCAATTGCAGAAATTGTTACTTGGCATGTTGTGTATTCACATGCGTATTTAAAAAAAGTAGATTTACCTGTCCCACCATTATATGTATGCATTTTTGGGAATGCCACATTCGCGACAGTCAGACCATAGCTTGAACTGACTCAAACTCATAGTTGTGTGTGGGGCTGAGCCGGCTGCAGCCAGGGGCCCCCAACATATAGGGGCCTCCCAAATTTTGGCATTTTTTTTACAAGCGCAAATAATTGAAGCAAAATAATAAGGGACCGTAATAATGTAAAAGTTACTACCAGATCTGGTCAACATTTTCCCTTATACTACTTTTATGCGAAAGCGCAAAAACAGAAGAAGCCCCAAGTATATATACAATATACAAAATGTCACGATTCGCGACAAAATGTCGCATCACGGGACAAAGGGCCCAACGTTGACTCTCAGCGCGGGGCGACACTAAACCTTGATCAGGCAGACTTTAACCTGGGAACGCTGATGTGAAAAGGGGTGCGACCATCTTCACGATAGCGGGTACCACGGGGCCGTATGCTGCTGGTTTCAGAGTGGAGCACGCCGTGCACGTGCACTGAGTGTCGGGGACCCGCCTCTGAAATGAGGTATAAACACAAAACTGGAATTTCCTTGGGGGGCAAAGAGAAGCTGTGAGACTTGATGGAGCGGATGGAGACGTTGTAACGTGAACATCAGGATAGTTCGTGTGTCAGTCAAAATCAATCTGCCATGTTAAGTGTCAAGATCAAGATAAACATAGTCAAGTCATTTAAATAGGCACGGTCACCGAGTACATTGTGATTTTTTGGGACTAGGCATTTTCAGCAGCACACAGCTAATTACGGGTCGAGTTTGTCATAGTTGCAGCTGACATGTGTTTGGATTTTGCTGATTTTTTTTTAAAATTTCATTTTTATAAATTAAGCTCGGGCAATATTTAACAAATTTGAGCTGTGCATCTCACACTAAATGGTGTGCCCACTTCACACTAAATTTTAAAGCCATTTTCTACTTCACACTAAAAGGGCATCGGCGCCCTCAAAGCCCTTTCAACTATGCGCTTAGTGATGCTTTGTAAGGTGGAGTACAATAAGTTTAAATGTTTTGTTTTGATGGAGGTACATTTACCCTGGGTATGATAGACAAGCACACACAGTTGTTTATTTGAATCAGAATAATAGTCAAATTATTTACATTGAGCTTTTAACAGGAACTCCTGTCTTGATCACAATGACGTCACGAGTCGTCACTGTGCGCGCGGGAAAGTCCCCAGCAGCGTGCCCCCCCCCCCCGCCCCCTTCATGGGCTAACACATTGGTCCATACGTCCGGTAGTCTGTCTGCCCCCATCCCTATTCAAGAATGGCTTCAATGTCCTGATTTGGATGGCTTCTTTGACTCCGCGTTCAAAGTATTTGGGTTCAACACACACAATCTTAGTCTCTTCAAGTGAGATACTATGTCCTTGTTGGTCAATATGAATGTGGTGCAACACCTCTGAACTTATGGGGCTCGGCGTCTGCGTTCTAAGAACAGCGGCTTTATAGATCTCCCTGTTTTCCCCACATACGAAGCATCACAGTCACTACACTTGATTTGATACACAGGTCCAATCACTCTTTCTTTGTCTAAGGGGTCAGTGAGTCTCACCGGCAACTGTTCCAATGTGTTCACTGGATTAAAGAACACCTGCACCTCAAACTTGCCCATCGCCCGCCGAATGTGTTCAGAAACAATCTTGACATAGGGTATCACTACTGGGGGTTTCTTGCAGAGTTCTGGCTGGGTACTTCTTTTGGCAGTGATGACTCGTGACGTCATTGTGATCAAGACAGGAGTTCCTGTTGAAAGCTCAATGTAAATAATTGGACTATTATCCTGATTAAAGTTAACAATTAATGTTTTTGTCTAAGTTTAAATGTATTGGAAAATATGCACAGCAGGACAGTTTTACATTTGTGAATGATGCTTCTCTACGCAGTTTTATGCAATGAAAGGATGCCATGAAATGATAAGATTCCACATAAGACCACTGCATCAGCCAATGGGGACCAGCACTGATAAACCAAACAATCAGCAGACAGCCAGCAGCAAATAAGCAAGAGAACAGGAGATAATACTCTGCCTAAATCGGTCATTGCTATATATAAAAGAAAGACCAGTGTGGAATTTATGTAAGTTATTAGTCTAGTAGAAATATGGTTTATGCTCGATTCTACATTACAGGATTTTCTCAGGTTACCCCCTGCCCCTCGTGTTCACTTACGATCCGATGTTGCATGTCTGATTAAACACATTAACATACTGTGAAAAGTGACACACTTCATTGATAAACCCCAAATATATGATAATGTGGACCCATGGCATATGAACATTTCTTTTATAAAGCAGCTGTGTCCACCCGGATGGCTATCCAGTATAGTAAGAAAAAAAACACTAATGTAGGTACAAGTACTGTAAAACTTGAAACATTCACGCACAATTTAATTTCACTCAATTACGAAAGGTGAACTTTTCAGAAAGTCATGTAAATGCGCCAGCCAACATATTTCTATTTTTATTTTCATTTTCTGTAAACTCACGATTGCGCCAACCCAGAGAGGGCATATTTGTTTGTGGATTAATTTCAATCTCATATTTAAAAAAAAAATCTTTTGCGCTGGGATGGTATTAGTCTAGACTACAAACCAGCAAAATCCGTCAGCAAAACCAATATTGCTATATACATATATGAAAAAGTCTAATCACAAAAGCAGAGGGATAGTGTCCTGACATACAAACACAAACTGGATATTTGGTTTTCCATGCACGGTAAATTTTGGTAAGTGGCAAGGATTAAAGAGTCTGTGAACTAGATAGTTTGTGAAAACTGACTAAAACAGGGTTGATTTACAATGTATTTTGGATAACGACACCGCTCGTGGATCGATCTTGTGGAGGATGGTTACAGTGCAACTGTGCTATAAAAACTCGTATTATTGGTTATTTCTAGGATATAAGCAAACGAGATTCTGTCCTAGTATGGCTATCCCACACTTAATCCACAAAAAATATTTCAAATACAAATATGATTTTTACTATGTTCTGTCTATAGCTGTACATACAACCCTCTTGTTCTATGGATATGATCTTATGTTTTTGAAATATGTAGAAGATATCCGAAATAAAATACTGTTATCTGTTATCTGTTATCTGCTATAAAAGTGTTTTCCTTCCTCCCATTTCTATTTGTAAGCGTACATAAATAGAAACAAGTCAGAATTATCAGAAATGGACTACAAAATGGTATATTTTTTTAATCATTACAGCATTCTAACATAAGGAACCTTTTCAAGTATAGTGATTACTTTTTATTTTTTAAATGGGTGTTGAATGAAGTTATCCCAATTGCACACGCTTTGTGACATCCATCTCAAAGAGGTGCAGGCCAGAGGAGTGCTGCAGTGGCGGCTCTAGTTGAAAATGTAATGAGAAGAATAGGCTAGAAACTAGTTTCATGAAGCGCAAAACACAATTATAGCAATTACAGCGCAACCATGCTATTAACCCAAATTGGCGTTCACTACCCTGGCCTGTACACATTTAATTAATACCTACATGGAGTAATGTACACAGAAATGAACCCAAGACCTTCTGCTTACAACGCTAACAACCACTATCTACGAGAGGCTCATGTTTCTTTAAAATAGTGTTTTTTGTCTTGAAAAAAGTGGTCCTTCTGTACTAGTATCATTTACGTCGTAAGAAAAAAAGCAAGATACATAGAAAATATATAAGAAAATACATATTCATCATGCTGTACAACTTTACATCAGTTTATCAAAGTAAATTATCACCTCCAATCATATAAAATATTTACAAAATAGTATACAAAATAGATTAAAAAAAACCTCTCGTAGAGAATGGCTAACAACTAATTTCACTTGGCCATGTTAATGAGTATCCCTGTTGTGTTTCAGGGATGACAGCAGCAGTGGTGAACGGCACTGGATCAGGCCCGCTGGAGGCCATGCTGGAGGTGCTGCCGGAAAACCCGCTCACCAAGTGAGAGTCGGGGAGGGAGGTGCAAAGGGTATGGGTGTGCACAGCGGCTGATCCGGGTTTAGAAGTCTGGCAGGGACCTCCCTCTTGTTAAAATTTCCATGATTGTGACTGGGTCCTGGATCCACTGGATTTTATATTTGAGGCAACCTTTCTGACAAATTCTGGATCTTTTGATTCACCGATGGGTACCAGCCAGTTAGTATTGGTGCAGATCCCAGAAGATGTACACGGCGAGGGAGGGTTCTAAAAGTTTGATGGTTCTTGAGATAGAGATAACACTCTTAGCACACACTATAATAGATAGATGATTGGCAAGACAATGAATAATGGAAGCACATGCATATGTTTACAGCTACTTTGAAGCTGTTTGGCGCTGGATGACAGGAAACTTCTCAGAGTTCCAGATCGCTACCTGTGGCTCACTCATCTGGCATGAGGTTGGTGGTCAGTACAGATATTGCTCAATAGGTCAATGTATACGCGAGTGGTCATTGGTCATTAGGGGGTAGGAGCTCAGTGTAAATGGAGCTGTAAAGTTTTGAGAGGCGTCGTATGATGTTGAAAATTGAACTAAAATAAGCTCAAATCATTGTTTTTAATAAATTCTATAATCTATAGCATCTTACAAGTGTACGCTCAGTGCTGGGCGAAGAATGTCAGGGGAAATGTTTATGACCTTCTAGGACAGTATTCTACAACTGTCAGACGACATTGAGATGCATATTTATGAAATGTATTTAGCTTTAGCCAGAGTACTTATAGGCAGATCCCAGTAGGGCAGGGGGAGGGCGTAGGGGGCGCGCGCCCCCCTTTTCCAACCAAAATACTTCATTTTCGTAGGGTTTTTCATGAAATCCCTTGGGTGCGCCCCCCCCACTTTTTCCTGAATTCCTGAAGTGTGCACCCCCCTGTTTCAAAAAACCTGGATCTGCCATTGGTACTATGTTTGCAGTATCAGTTGTGTCTATGGACCTTTATGTTCTGTAGACGTGGTTCGTGCTCTTGTGTCTGCCGCACTTCCTCTGCCAGTTCGTCCCCTGCATGCAGCGCTTCAAGATCCAGACAGACAAGCCGGAGACCGCCTCCAAACAGTGGCGCTGCGTCAAGCTGCTGCTCTTCAGTCACTTTTGCGTGCAGGTTGGAGGATATTATGCCATTTGTTTTCAAATTATAAAGTAAATTGAATCTTTCTATTAAGACCACACCTAGAGGCTCAAGTTTTCTGAACGGATGTGGTCTAATTATAAGATAAGATAATATTTATTTCAGCCATATTATAACCATAGAAAAGGAGATGTGTATACACTATTTTACAATTGGTGTTAAAAAGGTTATATATATATTTATAGAGATTCGCAGTTGTGTGTTTATTAAGGTTTGAAAACTTACTCTGATAGCAGCAAATTATTCTTCAGATTCTTTTTTAAACAGGAGGTTGTCAACACCGTTTTGATAATGATTTTAGGTATGGTGTACTATTTTCTCTTCCAGTTTCCGATGATCATGGGGACGTACATGTACACAGAGATGATGTCGATTCCCTTCTCATGGGAAAAGATGCCCCGATGGTAAGTCTGGAGAGTCTCCCAAATCAGGTTCAAGGTTCTTATAAATCACTTCATTCTCAAGGCATGAGTTGTCATGGTCATGGCATATGTACAAATTTCTGTCTATGTGCAAGTAGTCATGAGACACTTATGACATCATGGTTACTTGTGCAGTGGTAGGTAAGATATATTCCCTCAACACTTGCCCCATGGCAATTATTTAAATGTGAAAAAAAATCATAGAAACTATCCTTACCCATTGTATGGTGCGAGTTTATACTATCCACCAGCACTATGAAATACATGTCTCGTGGACTTTATACCTTTTTTGCTATCTATTTTTGTGCTCGCCTCATATTTTATGTGATAATTTCAATATGAGTAGACCAACATACATGTTTGGAACTGCTAAGTTCATGTAATTCCTAACTTTTTATATCCTATTTCAATTTTGTATAAACAGTTCTTCTTCTTATCTTTAAAACGTATATCATCTTAATCATATGAATAAATTAAACACTGGATTACCGAGGCTCAGTTGGTGACCTAACCTGCCTCTGGAGGTCCACGTACCAACACCACGTGGCCTACCTCCGCCATAATCATCAGCAAGTTGACGGCTGCAGAGTATCAACAAACAAAAAGAAACATATATAGTGTCACCTCTTGAAGGTATGAGCTCGCGTGGCGCGTCTACTTCTGCGCGCTTGTCGAGGACACGTGGCACTACTGGTTCCACCGCCTCGGCCACCACCCCAAGCTGTACCGCCACGTGCACAAGGTCCACCACCACCACCAGGCGCCCTTTGGCATGGCAGCCGAGTACGCCCACCCCATTGAGACAGTGGGTTAGTGATTTGGTCAGTGAGTGGTCATTTAGGGCAGTATGTGCACACAATATTTAAACAGTGGGTCAGTGAGTGGGCAGTCATTTTTGTGTCCGGAATCTACCACCAGCGCTATTTGGTTTTGTTAGTATGGCTGATAATCTGATATGCGTGACGTCATGAATCATAACGCACTCAATACTACATGATATTTAAGTAGAAGCTGATCGCGTGTCTTCAAATGTAACAATGCCCAGATAAGCAAAGTTTAAAGTGTGTCCTATCATATATTCGATCCTGGATATATGAATCTTTCTCAAGGTATATATGTGTGTTGATCTTCAGTTCGTGGGACCATGTAGGTCACGTGTTTGCAGTGTTTGCAGGTCTGGCGTCTTCCCGTCAGTGATTGTGGATGGCCTTCTGTGATCTACCTCTTTAGGTCTTTTAGCCCATTATTCAGAACAGTTATCTTCCAAATTACCGTTACCTCTTAACCTCTTCCTCTTTAGGTCTTTTAGCTCACCACACAGAACATTATCATCTTCCAGGTTAAACAAGTATCTAGTTACTGAAATGTACCGTGTCTGCAGTGCTAGGTGCGGGTGTGTTCCTCCCCATGCTGCTGGTGTGTAACCACGTGTGGTTCATCTGGCTGTGGGGCGTGTTCCGCATGATGGAAGCCATCGACGTGCACAGCGGCTACGACATCCCGTACACCAACCCGTTCCACCTGCTGCCCGGGTATGCAGGTACAGAAGGTTAAATGTACGCGACTCTCATCATCGTGTTTTCCCTATTTTAAAGTTCATGCCCAAAATATTTTGTGCATACACTTAGCATGTGGCGTACCCTCTTTCATTGAAATAAAAATCTGAACACAGGTCTCAACTGTCATGTATACAGAGATTAGCAGTGCGAATACAACAGTTTTAGTATATATTAAACTAAGAATCATGGAATAAATAAATATTTGAATGGGGGACTTTGTGCATGAACTATTTTTCAATCTCTCTCGCTTCCAAGCCTTGAAAACGCCCCTTCCCCAACCCATGAATAGAAACGTCCACCACAAACCTCCATATGAAGTATTTCTCTCTATAGAGACCACTTGAGGCTAGTCCCCGCAACTAGTCAGCCAAATGAGAGGCTCTACTGTATTTGAGGTGACGATTTTTTCCAGGCGTGCGTTTCCATGACTTCCATCACCACAACTTCCATGGTAACTACGCGTCCACGTTTGTGTGGTGGGATCGGCTGGGCGGAACTGACCAGCAATGGCGCCAGTTCTGTGAAAAGGTCAAAGGTGTCGCCGGCGCCAGAATTGACGGAAATTACGATAAGAAGAAGCGGATGTGAGCATCAGAGGGCGGTGTTTTTATGAGTGACAGAGTGACATGTACAAGTAGGTCAGGATTGGGGGTTGGCAGAGATGGGTTCAGGTGTCAGATGTTTGTTAATGGGGTGGGTAAACGAAAAAGGCTCGCTCAAGTTTTTATTTTAAGATGGGTGTGTTTTTCATCAGTGAAAGTATATTTAATCAAAAGTTGGTAAAGTAATATGAAACAAGTAGTACCCCCAATTGTTGAAAGATGAGCCATTATGTTACAGTCTTTCTAATTACCGTTTAAAACAAATCATGTAATGCAGTAGTCCGATGCTTCTGTTGATATTATCATTTTTTTTTCAAGTTTAATGCTTTTTGTTTACAATTGTGACATAATCAAATTACAAAAACTTACTATCAGACTAAACATTTTTATTGTTACGGCCATCATCCTCTTTGCCATCGTTATTGTCGTCATTGTCATTATTTTACTTGTGAGGTTATGCATCAATTGAATTAAATAAACAAAGCAAGTGGTAGTAAAGTGAGAAAAATATACTAACATACACTATGCAATAGAAATTCCCCATATGAACAATAGTTTACTTATTATTACACTTACATATAGATAATGCTCCATATAATGGACTATGGTAAGACCGCGCCGATGACACTATGCAACCGTTATATTTTTTTTTATTGCGAGTTTCATTATATCATGAAAGTCATATAATTATTTCTATTAGAATACTGTGAAGATCTTGTCTTTTCAATTGGGCATGTCTGCTATTGTGATAATCACGCAGGTTCATTACCATAATCTATATCTTGAATCAATGGCTGAACATCTAACAATCTATATATAATATCTACAAATGCATTTAGACTAACACATGTTAGATGTAATCACTTCGTTTTTGAAAAATCAAACGGTTTTCTGTATACATGAAAGCGCATGTACATAGGTTTCCAAAGTAATTCACCTTTGAAACAAGAACTAAATTCAGCAGTTATACCACTATTTTCAAAAGAAGGGGTTCATACTGAGATGTACGGTTGAAAATTCAGTGATATGCAAATGCCTGAAAGAGCGAGGGAATACTATGACCCATCAAATCTGCATTTTCGGCCACTTTTGATATGTAAACATAAAGAATCATGAGCACTTAAGACATAGGCAGATCCAGGGGCGCAGGGGGCGCGCCCTCTTTCCCATCAAAATACTTAATTTTCATAGTTTTTTTTACTTGCGCCCGCCTATTCCAAAAACCTGGATCTGCCTATGTTAGATGCATGTAATGTACATGTGCAGTACATGTATGTGCTTATTCTCAATTCTTTTAATTCGTTATCTTTGTCCAATTTGCATGCATTGGCAATTCAACATGCAAGGCAATTGTAGCATTCTATTATAGCCTTGTGAAATTTAAAATTTGAAAATGGTGGTCATATTTTTCATTCAAGATGGCTGACATTTATTAAGATACTTAGTAACCGCCATTTTAGACAGCGTCTACAGTTGTTTATTGAGCCAGTGAATCACTGCATTGTCTATATCCTTATATTACCCATGCATGTATATCAAATTACTGTATTCACTACAACAAATTACCACGATATTCCTTGATAATGTAATTATTCTGATATGTTCTTATTACATGGACATGACTTTTAACACCATATCAAAGGTTGTTAAACAGAATCACTGCGTCGCACAGTCAAAGAGTCCTTCTTTCACCTTGCTGGTCATGCTGGGCTTGGGTTTGGGCGGGGTTGTGAACTTGAGAGGGTCGTCTTCTGGGGCAGACTGTGGCGCCGTGGTGCTGGAGCGAACGATGCCGGCCGTGATGGAACCTGTAAATGTAAATGTGGTGGTTTATAGTCCTGATCCAAGTTTTGCTCTCATGACTTTACAACTTACACCAGGTCATTGGCACACTTACACATTCAGCGCACAACGCTGATCGCTCACACACTCAATCATTCAATCATTCACACACTTTTTCAACGCAATGACCTGTACCTACTATTTAACGTGTAGGTACCATGGAGCAGTGTGCAACCTGCCAGGGGTAAGTTTGCTCAACACCAGACCCGACCGGGAATCGAACCCAAGCCTTCTTGTCACGAGACCAACTCCCTACCCATTCGGCCACGGAATCACACAACCTGTAGGGGTAAGCTAGTGACGGTGAGTCAGTCTGGTGTGGTATTGGGGACTATCAATTATCATGTCATGAAAGAAATAAACAAAATAGGAGGTGCCTAGGTTTGAAAAAACCAACTTGATTGAGTGGGGGGAGCTTGAAAATGGCTTGAAAATCTAGGGTGCACTCATGAGGGGTTGACACAAGGGTTCGCGAGATCCATGTTGAATGTTTCACTATATTTAGACACCTAATATCCAAGTTTTACAATGAAAATGACCACAAGCAAACAATTTGGAAGACGAGTTATCAGTAATTATTGCATTAAAAGACGAGTAAATTGGGTAAACACTGTGTACAATCGTGACAAAAGTGCAAAAACAATTGAGGGAATTGCTTTGTTCCATGTTCCACTATCACTTCCTATGTTGGTACTATTTTATTATCCCAATGTTCCATATTCCACTATTTTTGACCCCATTTTCCATGAGCCACTACCCTGTGACACCCACTCACCTATATAGTGGCTATCAGAAAAAATAGTAGTAATTTCAGGAGGGGGATGATGGAGTTAACTACGTGCAAGTGAAATGGGACCAGCGTGTGTATCGTGTGAAGCTCCAATACAATTGACAATGCTGGTTGAAATGGGCTCGGGGGAGGTACTTCAGGGGTGAATGGGTGAAGGGGGGGGGGGGGGGGGGTGACACTTACGGTCCAAATTTTTCATACCCTTCGTGAAACCAGTGAAACTATGAAATTGATACCCCTAGTGAAACCACCAGATGAAAACAATGGGGTATTATAGCAATGGGTATTATTCTATGTGATACTGTAATGAAAACAACAAGATTTACTACAATCTAAACACTTTAACATAATATAAATGCAATCATAAACAATGAGATAAAATGTGACTACCGGTATATGAAATATAGCTAGAGATATTGAACCCTAAGTGAAACTGGCTGGAATGTTGAAGTCATGACCTATAGTGAAACTGAGTGGTGGAAAAGGTGACCCCTATCCATATGCAGATCCAGGTTTTTGGAAAGGGGGGGGGGTCGCGTGTAAGGAAAAGAGGGTGGGGGCGCACTTACGGGATTTCATGAAAAACCCTATGGAAATGAAGTATTTTGGTGGGGGAAAATAGCCCCCTGGCTATGTCTATCAGTGGCACATGCCGTATATGGCGACTATGGAATTACCCGCGCCCCCCCCCCCCCCGAGAATGAGCTCATTACCCAGAGCGCCTGAGCTGAGTTTGAGCGCCAGCCCGCCTCGGCCGAACACGCGCGCGCAGTCGTCACAGTTGCGGCAGCGGAAACAGACGCAGTGACAGTTGACGCGGAAACACAGGTCGCCCCGGCAACACATGGCGGCTGGAAACAGGGCTGCAGTGTCAGTGGTGTACACTAGAACCTCTCTATTAGGACCACTTCTTTTGGTACCCGTCTTAGGTGGTCTCAATAGAGAGGTGGTCTCAATACAGAGGCTCATTTTGGCAAGTTTAACAAGGTTTGAGACTGGCCTTATTATAGAGGTGGTCTCAATAGAGAGGTGGTCTTAATGGGAGGTTCTACGGTACTTTGAACTGTAAGGTGCTTATGTTTTTAAAAATATACATGTTCTGTTGAAATAAAAAAAAAACCCATTTGTTTGATAGATACATTTGATTGAAAACGACAGTCGTTTCAAAACGTTCAAGAAATAAACGGTTCAAAATATTTGTGTTACTTTGATGACAGATTCTGGTAATCTAAGCTGATTTAAAAGAAGACGAATTCCAACAGTGACCATGCATGTCAACAGCCTTACATACCAAATGTTAGTAATTACAGCAATGAATACCAGCAGATTCACATAACAGGGCAGATAGTACAATGCCCATCTCTTCTCCCACCCCATCCTATATCTTTGGACCGAACACTACGGTAGCTGGGTCTTTGGAACCACCAAATACTTCCACCTGGCTATGCAGTGGAGCCCGTCCATGTGGGCACTTCCCGTTTAAGTCAACACGAGTCATGTGGACACTTTTAACTTCTATATTTCTCACTATATAACAATTATAACGTGAACCTCTCTTCTAAGAACACTTGTATATGGATACAGTAGAACCTCCAATTGAAACCACCTCTATAAGGAGACCATCTCTTTAATAAGACCACTTTTCACGATCCCAAACCATCATAAAGCTACTCAAACTAACCTCTGTATAGAGATCACCTCGCCATGGAGACCACTTAACACTGGTTCCAAAGGTGTTCCTAATAGAGAGGTCCTACTGTACTTATTTCACTTATCTCGAGGGTGTTCATAAAATACAGGTTATACTGTATGTTTTGTAGTTCATTTGTTGTTGATATTTTGCACCTAACCAAAGGTGAGGTCTGACATCAGTGTGCTGTGTACATGTATATTGATAGATATGGTAGACTGGGGTGACATTTTGTAGCTCACTCACATAGATGTCATACTACTCCTGAGCCATAAGACTTGCATGTATATGTCTGTTGCTGCATACACATATATTTCATTGGAGCAAAATACAAATTTTATTCATTTATTTTTCATTTAAAACTATGCTTTATTTCTGCATAAATCCATATTAAAACATGCACGAAAAAAAGTCCAACGAATAATTCTTTATACCACAGCCAGGTCATAATAGGTACATTAAAAAAGAAAAGAAAATTGAATTAATAATACATGTAGCTTCCATCAGTGTATTTCTTCATCATTATTTTCATCATGTACTAAAAATTACTAAACACAGAAAGACCTTTGTAATGAATTCAAGCAGATATCTATCAAATTACTCATGGTTAAGCATATCTGTTTGTGCTCATACCAGACATGACGGCAAACTAATGTCGTACATATTATCTTTGATATTCTAATAAATACACTTCAATTAATAACAAATGAATAGTGCAACTAGCGCACACACAACAGCATCCTACATATATAATACGAAATATAACCAAATATAAACCACTCACCTTTTTCAAAAAGAATTACAATAAAAATATAATCTGTCACTGATATCAAATGGCTAAAATCCCCACTTCTCCTCAATTACCAGTTGTTTAACAACCATATCCTTTGTCCCTCACCACTTAAACTGGTTACGGTGAAACTGAGATCCTATGTTTATGTACAGTGCTGGCAAGTGTCTCTCCTTTCACCTATTGGAGACTCTTATGGGCTTATTTAGATACAAAAGGTGCCGTGTGTCAACATTTTAGCAGTATCGCCTCCTTCCCAAGCACTCAGGGAACAAGGAGTCTTTCCTCTCCAATACTTTCTCTGTTTGTTGCCGACAAAGTCGTCTGTTTACCTTTCCATTCTCCTTGGAATCAGAAACCATTGTGCCTGATAATCGTTGGTGAATATACGCAAACAGGCCTTTGAAGATCATGTTTTTGTGTTAGGAGGTATGTTTGCACACATTTTAATAGCTCTGCGAACAGCATAGCGTTCAATAGTGAAGCAGCTTTTATAAGAACGGCCACCTCTGTAAGACGGTCCGTTTTGACGGCATAATATGTCATAATGCAAACATTTCAACATGCATGAAGTGGCCACCTGTCTATTCAGACCACATGCGACAAGCAACCGAGTGGTATTAATAGAAGGGTTGTACTGTAATAATGAATATCTTTTTAGATTGATTGAAAAGATTGTGTAAGTTAGTTAGTGGATAGATAAAGCAGCTAAAACTAAACTAAAATATATTATTAGATCTTTATGGAAAGGAACATGAGACGTTTTGCAGGATTACAAAACGGAAATACAATGCTTAAATCTTAAAGGGCAATTATCAATCATAGTCTACCGTTATCAAAATCACTCGATCTGATAGATGTTGGATATTGTATACCCACCTTTTCTTCCATAGTGAACATTTATAAATTCCATTTGGATGTTATATTCTACTTTTCTAACAGGTCCTGTATAAAATGAGTTTTATGTATCTCAACTCTAAATCAACCAACATTCACTTACATTTGTATTTGTATTTATAGCTGAATCGAGCTTGTTCTGTAATTGCAAGCCACTGTATATTAATAAATATGTTGTTTTCTTTTGTAAAAAAATAGCCACTGAATGCTCTGTTATGTGTGGCGAAAAAAGTGTTTGAACTATTTGTTCAAATTATTGAAATGTTTAAACCTAATAATATGAAACAATAACATCAATCGCTATAATAAACTTGCGAGCGCTGCGTAAACCTCATGGGTGGTATTCCTACAGGTTTTCATTTTTTGCCATTAGTCTAATCCATCGTGCATAGTACTTCTAAAATCTTTATGATGAGAGGGGACAGAGGTTATTTTGTTCTCTGATAGCCAATACTTTTGTGTTAGCGTGATGGGGAAAAACAAGCAAACCTTTTTTTAATGTTTTGCCAGTTATGAAAAAGTTGAAAGTCTCTCGATCATGACAATGCCAGCACTCATCACAGCTTAAGAGTACATTAAGTTCAGAGTAGCGATATTATTATACATAATGCAAACATGTGTAACACGTGGTCGTTGTGGTCACATGGACACCTTCCCGTTCACCTAACACGCCAAAAAACGAGCCTTTCCTAACACGTGGATGCCAGGTCATCCAATCATCACGATGCGCTGACCACAAGGCTTGTTTGTATCTCTGACCACATGCACACATGTCACTTGCCGATTGTTTACACAGTATTGAACACTCGCACCTCTTTGGACTCATCCATGTTCCGGCCACGTGGCATTGTTTACAAAACTGGTTGATGCCAGCGCCGACACGCGGCGAGTACAGTAGTTAGAGGGCAGGCTTGTTGGTACAGTGAGGGCGAGTGAAGGCTTGTTAGCGCTTCTTTGCAATGAACGGGAGTTGACGTTGGCTTGTTAAGTGATAATTGTAAGTGAAATGGCCAATTAAGAATCAATGAATGGATTGAGCTACATTGTATGGCTAGCGAAAAGCTTCGGGAGGGGGTGGGGGTAAGAAAGTTGATGAGTAGCCAGTTCATTGATGCATTGATTCCAGGCACAAGTTAAATGTACAAGAACAAAAAATGTTAAAGGCATAAACAATAAACAATCAACTTTTACCCTATTAATGTCATTACCGTTTCGTAAGTTATCACAATGGCACGTAAGAAAGTTGATGAGTGGCCAAGGTCTTCAGTTCATTGACGCAAAGATCTAAGGCACAAGTTAAATGACTGCTCACGAGTACAAAAATAAATAAATTCAAATGCATAAATAATCAACTTTTACCCAAACAATGTCATTACCGTTTCTTAAGAATATCACAACCACCACACTATTTGATCTTTTATGCAAATTTATGAATACACGACTCCATATTCATTTTATATGTATATGCAAGTTACTATCATGGGAAAACAAAGTTTATTATTATTATCATCATCACAATGGCACGTAAGAAAGTTGATGAGTAGCCAAGGTCTACAACTCATTGACGCAAAAAGCTCAGGCACAAGTTAAAAACAACGGACGCTACGCTATAACTCCAATGACTGTCTGAAGAAGACATCTAGAACCACATTTATTTCTCTATTAGGAAGAGAAACGTTTTGTATGTGGTTCCAGGCTGTTTTTATTGAGATTAATTTCCAATTTGTAGGGTCTCTTGTTTGAATTTGAGTGTCTCCTTTTTAGATCACCAAAAAACGATGAATATTCTCCTTCGGGTGTCATCAATGTAGATGATCCATTTTTTATTGTCCATCAATCCAGTATTTCCTTCCATCCTTCATTATTTCATATTCTAAACTTTGCCGTTTTCTCGATTGTTGATTGGTTAAGAGCCGTTAGGGGGTAGTTGTATCTCAGAACTATTTTGTCGATGTGATCTCACTACTTTGTGGCTAAAAATTAATTTCACCATATTGTGGACCAATCGGGAGCGTTTTGCAAGTTGACGGACTATTTGTACTATACAGTTTTAATTTATGCTCATATTCAAAACCTATGTTGGACTTTGCACAATATTTTTTAGTCACAATTATATGCCTATAGACATTGTACAGTGTTACACACCAGTAAATACAGTATATAAGCAAAAATGTAACAATATAAATCACTTCTGGCACCAAACAAACTGGCGTTGATGTGTGCAGCATGACTAGCGGTCGCTGCGCACACTAAAATAAACGTCCCCGTTGATTTCAGTTCTTACAGGTGTTTCACGATGGTAACGTCTATTCCGTTATTATTATGATTTGCAATGTAACAAAAAAAATTCTTTATTAAGATTTATGTTACATATAATTGAAAAACAAATATGTTAGATTGAGGTGAAAAAATGTTTGAGTAATAAGTGTGATTTTGAACTATTCTCTGATTGTAAATGTGACACGGTAGAGCAGGTTGTCGCATGTTAATGCTTGTAAAGCAGCCGTTACAGCTAATGGTCTTTTATTTGAAAAAATCACGATAAGTGGTGAGAAAAAGGACAATGGTATGTTCTAGTGTTGAGATCACACTATCTCTGCATCGAGTTCTTTGTCTGTCGCTGCCCTTGTGCAGACTTCGTCGTCCTAGTGTGATCTCAACACTAGAACATACCATTATCCTTATAATCCATACACGTTTGTATAGAGTTTTTGCCCAATATATTCCCCTCGTGTCATTCTATCTCGGATATAGACATCCAGTTTTTAATCCCTTCTCTGAGATGATTTTATGAAACGAAAACGTAGACTGAAATATCCCCCATCAATACAGAAACTGGCCATCACAAGCCAGGGTGGGAAGGGCATTGCACAGCCTTTTTATTCACGTTACATATTCAAAGGTTGGAAATAATCATATTTTTATAGTATTTGATAGCCATTGTGACAGCTGTGTTAATTGCAGCGTCCAATAAATATTCTAAGTTTGTTCACATAGATGAAGTTTCATCAGCAATAACAGATGCAGAACATAAGTGGGAAGGTGTTAAGATATCTGACTATTCTGCAATGTTAAATTTAGATACCCGAGGGCATACAAAATCAAAATTCTCGAGATTTAAAAAAGAAAACTAACGCGGCAAAAATTGCAATTAATCACTGTCAGAAGTTTAAAAACAGTATTTCCTTGTAATGAAGCAACCTCTTCTTCGACAGATAGTTCTTATTAACCATAACAGACATAACACGTTGTATACAAACCTTTATAACCTTTTTCAAGTAAAACATCTGCTTTGTTCTTATTCTTCACCATCATGTGCAGGTGAAGGGGATAGAAAGCACGATTTACATTTATCATTTAAAGAAAATTCTGGGATTTACACCCACCCCCAACTTTGGTGTGATACACAAATGGATACCGTTTTTCAAAACCGCGACTTCCTCTGGTAGGGGTGCAACTGTGTAAGAACACTTACTGAGTGTTCACACTCAGCAAAAGAGTGTATATTTGCCAGCTTGAGGAGTTTAAAAATGTTGAGAAAAAGGTACTGTTTGTAAATTTGTAGAGGCTTTAGTCAGGTAGATGCTGTAGAAATCAAACATTTGCTAGATAATTACCATGATTGTGAAGTATGAACGCCCTTCTTACGCCCCTAATCAATTTAATATAGCCTAATTTGTGTAAAGGGCACTTCTAATGGATTAAGATGGGCTTAGTTCCCTTACTTTGCGTCACAATGTCTAGATAAGCTTATCGTGATACCTTACATAACAACCATTTATCAATTTCCATGCTAGGAAATACTTTTGAAGAACACGCGGAAGTCCATCCAAAGATGGCAATGAGCACCAATCTGGTTTAATACCCACTGATGGTGTTTTATAATTCTGAATCTCAACTCCTATGAAATAATAATATTCAATTTTCAATATTAATACACGCTTCCTAGATAAACGTATTTCATATCTTTGAACAGGTACATGTATCACATACCATTTTCATTGCATTACTAACATACATCACATAACTATTAGGAAAGTCACATGCATCGCCACTGGAATTTATTTATCCAGTGCCTTACCGATAAGTCATTCAGAAGAACAAGTACAGTAGAACCTCTCTATTAGGACCACCTTGGAGACCAGTGTTGGGTGGTCTCAGTAGAGAGGTGGTCTCTCTATACAGAGGTTCATTGTGATTAGCGTTATGAAGGTTTGGGACCCTGAAAACTGGTCTTATTGTAGAGGTGGTCTCAATAGACAGGTGGTCTTAATTGGAGGTTCTACTGTAGTATGTAGCAGAGCTCTGCACGGGTTGAATTGGCAAACAACATTGACCCGTACACAAACCGTATTTTACATACTATGTGAAAGGTGGTCTCATAAACGGTTACAGTGGAATATTTCGTATTGGACAGCTTCAGGGATTCAAACGTTGCCAACAAAGACAGGTGTACAAGCCACGGGCATGCAGCATTGTGCGATTCAATACCTGAATTTTAGCTGAATATTGGGCCAACTTGGGATAACGAATGCTCTAAACAATGTGGAAGGCAACCTTCATAATTTAGACAACACTAGTATTTTTCAATAAACTTTTGATGTCAAAAAAAAAAAATGAAAACACATTATTTATATTTGAAAAGATTTTACTCAAATGTTAAAAAAAAAAAGACAATAACTAATGTCTTTACTCTAAAAAAACGAACATTGTGTTACATCCATTGTATTTTATGACTTTTCTTGTTACAACACTCATAGGCAGATCCAGGTTTTCGGAAAAGGGGGGCGCACTTAAGGAAAAGAGGGACACTTACGGGATATCATGAAAAACCCTATGAAAATGAAGTATTTTGGTGGGAAAAAAGGGGGCCTGCGCCCCCTGGATCTACCTATGACACTGTACATTATTAATGGTATTTTGTTCACTTTATTCTATATGTTTTAAGGTATTACTAAATGTATTTCATATGTTCTTGTTGTCAAGGCTTGATAATGAATGAAATTAGAATTGATAACGCATTGTATTAAATGCAAAAAGGCAATTGCATGGCAAACAAGTGAATATGTTGCGACACTTGATCATTTATAGGCATGGGTGTCATGAACAGATAGTTTTAGGTGGTTTTAGCACATCGTACAGTACATTGTAGTGCGGCGCAATCAAGTGTTTGTGGTAGAATGACGTTCGTCTAAGTTTGCGTGATTCGGTCATCTTCCTAAACTAAGACCAGGTTTTCTAGACAATACATGTAAAACACAAAATACACTTTGCTGATCCAGGGTTTAATACGGCCGCCCTCTAATGTTGGGAAGAATCTTTAGTGTATATCTAAAAAATCAGCAAGAATAATTCAGGAAGCATCGCAATCTTTTATAGAACACTGGCGAATCCAGTATTGGTTATCAGAAAAAACAGTTATGGAATGAAGCAGTTCTTTCGTTTGTTTCATTCATATACACGAAACCTCGCCGAGAAACACCGTAAAATGACATTTTTGTGAGGTGATGGTAGTGGTTGTGTGTTTCCGTACCTGGATATGCCAGTAACAAATGCTAGATACCAAGCCAATGTAGTAAGCATACGCCTGGATTAGATCTAGTTATCTGTCTAAATTGCGGTGGTCTCTCCACTAACAGGACGTATAGGCTCTAAGAGGAACATACGTAGATCCAGCGGGGACACAAAGAGCGCCCCCCTTTCCCCCACCAGAATACTTCATTCTCGTAGGGATTTTTTACGTCCACCATCGATCGCGGGTAAGAAACCCAGGAAATGCGCCCCCCCTTCACCAAAAATCTGGATCTGCCATTGAGGAACTCGCTCAATTTACAGAGATGGAGTTGATCGTCAGTAAGAGGCAGCAGTGAAAGACGCTCACACAAGAGCTCGCCAAACCATGCCATAAATTCCAGGCCATAAAGCGGCCGCCGCGCCCCTCCAGCTGGAGGGTGTGACATCACGCCTGTTCAAGGCTTATCACAGCGCAACAACCAGCCGCATGCCAGACCCAGGGTAAATCTACAGTGAGACAGGCACAATTGGTCATCCCCGAATCATCACTGTGCTGGTAGAGATGAGTTTTTTTAATTCAAAATTTACATCTCTCCACATGAAATGAAATGATATATATCCAAGAAACACAACATTATGTTATTCATTGGTGCTTGTGAAAGAGGATGAGACATGATGATGATATAACAGAGATGTAGTAGCTGGTGTCCAGCCGCAGCCACCGCGTCCCAGTGTAAGGCCACAGTCAGACTGTCACGATTGGTCATCCCCGAATCATCACTGGGCTGGTAGAAGATGAGAAATGCATGGATGAAAACACGAGTCCACCCAAACGTGAGTACAGTAGAACCTCCAATTAGGACCACCTCTCTATTGAGACCACCTCTATAATAAATTCACTTTTCACGGCCCAAAACCTTCATACCTCTGTTATAGAGACCACCTCTCTATTGAGACCACCTTACACTGGTCAAAAATGTGGTCCTAGTAGAGATGTTCTATTGTGCGTGATGAGACTATGCGCTGGCATTGGACTATTGGTACAATGGCAGGAATATTTCAGACGCAATAGTTGAGACGGGATGACACTAGCTGAAAAGAAAATAGTAGGCTGTTCAATATACAAATCCAAATAAGGTTTCCTTATACCTCAACAGTTTCGTCTGCCAATCAGAAACGAGGCTCGACGGTGAAAGCCTCATTCTCGATTTAGATCTCGACCCCCATAAGTATGATAAGAAGACGATGAAAACACTAGAATTGTGTGCAGTTTACTAGCACAAAATAAGATGTATCAGGGATACAAGTCACTTTTCACTCTGTGCACACGTTAAATCGTACCTAACAATGCAAGAGTCGCGCAGAGCAAAGCGCGTGGCGGGGGTCTACTCATTGTGTGCGCAGATGAGTTGAGTTAGTGAGGACCAATGTGATTAGTGAGCAACAGCTCAACTCGCACGTGCCACTGTTATGGATGGTCATATAGGACACTTCATTAGTGGTCATCGTAGGAGCTTGACCGGTGCCGATGTCGAGGGCTTCATTAATGAGAAGACAGGTTTATAAAATATGTGAAATATTTCAAGTTAATTGTTTACTGCATGTCCGAGGGAAATGGCGATGTCTGTTGAACTATTCTGATACGTGTTTTCCATGATCAGTAAAATCAGTAAGTAAATTGAACAGTAAGACCTGGCCCTCATAATTAGGGACATATTCTCATCCCCCTAGACTATATAAATGTTTCAGCGATGAGGACACCTCAGTAATGGGGACACTTTCCCTACAATAGAAAGTAGCGACAAACGTAACCTTAATAAAGCGAAGTGTGTTTATTATTAACATACATTGCCTATTAGTGAAACATTTACACCTAACGATTTTTGTCGCAGCTTAGTCTGCATTACCAATAAAAAACAATCTAGGAAAATGACTCCATGCTGAATATGTCATTGAATTAGTTTATTTGTTAATGTACACCACAAGGGCTTCCTTCAAAAGAAGATATCCTAAAGGTTATAAATTCAATGTTGTTCATGCGCCTGCCGTGAAACAGGCGTAAGTGCCGTAAGCCCCAGCATATTGGCCATCACTCTTTTTGGTAGTCTGTTATGCGATCATTCTCTTTGTTAAATTTGTACATCCAGTCATGAAGAGATTCTAGGAGTACTACTTGATAAAAACGTGATATACAAGTATATACTAAGAGTAAAATTTGACTGATTTAACCTTCACGCATGTATTTTATATATACATTGTAAGTCTATATACACTTCGTATTGATTAGAGCATTCCAAAACAGCCACTACCGACCACCGCAATTCTGAAAACCTGCAATCATTAAGGCCAGTTTCACGGCAAATACAGAAACAATTGTTGTTGCTCACAATTTATTTCAATCGAACTTGTACATGAAGATGATTTTGACGTATGGCCTAACATGCTGGTTCCGTACACTCTACTAGGGGACTGCTGCTGACTAGGCCATATCGGAGGTATAGGAGAAGGAAAGCAGAGGCAGCAGCAGCAGCAGCAGCAGCAGCAGCAGCAGCAGCAGCAGCAGCAGCAGCAGCAGCAGCAGCAGCAACAGCAACAGCAGCAGAAAGAACAGAAGCAGCAGCAGAAGAGCAGCAGAAAAAAGAACTAGCAGAATCAGCAGCAGAACCAGCAGCAGTATCAGTAGCCGCAGCTGTAGCAGGACCAGCGGCGGCGGCAGCAGCAGCAGCAGCAACAGCAACAGCAGCAAAACCAGCAGCAAAACCAGCAGCAAAAGCAGCAGAAGCAGCAGCAGCAGAAGCAGCAGCAAAAGCAGCAGAAGAAGTAGAAGCAGAAGCAGAAGAAGCAGCAGCAGCAGAGTCAGCAGCAGAAACAGCAGAAACAGCAGAAACAGAAGTAGCAGCAGCAGGGAAAAGGAAAGAAACTAGCAGAATCAGCAGCAGCAGTAGCAGCAGCAGCAGCAGCAGCTGCTGCGGCGGTGGCGACGACGGCAGCAAATACAACAGTAGGAGAAAAAGTAGCAGCAAGGAGCCTCCACGGGCGGCGTGTAACAAGGTTAGCCCCGTAACGAGGCGGGCGGCTCGCGCCTAATCTAATAGTCACTCAATCTGCATTGTTTTCTATCTGGCCAGGCGTTTTCATCACAATTGTGCGCAACCTTTCTATTAATAAGTGCTGTCTTGGGTCAAGGGGCGGTCAAGTGTTGTGGCCCTGAAGAGGCTAAAAGGCAGCAATTGCCCGCGTGGGTAAAAAAGACTGTCAGTAAGCTCTGACACGTGGTTTTGATTTAGCTGAATGTGGAGCGACATACATGTACAGAACATGTTAGTGTCTGTTTTACACGCACTTAAAAAAACAACAACAAAAACAACAACAACAAAAAACAAACTCAGGCCTCACCTTGAAAAATATCATATGCCGTAAGTTACCGTAGTTCATATTGGGGAAAAGTACACGTCTGATCAGCACTCATGGCATTTGTACCCCAACTGCACACTGATATTGCCTCTAGTTCCGGTATCATTGGAATGGAAGTAAAATTCTAGTTTTCAAAATCTTAAGGTTTTACCCAGGAATCAAGCGATTACACGTATTGGTAGATCCACGAGGAATCCCGGGGACCAGACTAGCGACCCCTTGCATGGAAAATGTTTGTAATATTGACTATTTCCTGGAGCATGTGGATCGCGTGACACGTGTGTTCCCCATACTTTGGGACGCCATGATCCCAGGTTTTGGGATATCACGGAACTGCCATTGGAGGTGTTATAGTCTGACCAGCAATTTTAAAAATTTTGGGACCACATTTTGCTATTCTAATTGGATAAATTGAACAATATAAGGTTTAATACGCATTTAAAACAGGCTCAAGTTAATTTTTGCATCAACTTTTTGTCATATGCCATCATAAGTTTCTACGTCCATTTTGTCCTACATACTGCATGCACATGTATAGGATGTTTAACTTGTCCCTTTTTTGCACCGTTTTGCACCGAGTTTATTAAGTATTTGTCTAATATATAATGTCCCCGATAGAGTTATTTCGCACATTGTCATCAACATTTCGTGCATGCATCCGACATTGCTACTCAAATCAGAAGAATCCAAAACATGTTTCATTCATTGTTCAACAATTTTTAATTCACTTTTACAGAAATGCTGTGACGCCATTTACGTCAAACTGAAGTGGAAACAAGTAGTAAAATATTTACAAGTATAGAAAACATCTAATCTCAATTTATGATTTACGCAGTTGCTCTTAATATAAGTGAAACCTAAATAGTTAAATTTTTCACACTGACACGGCAGTACGCATTTTTTAATTGTAGACAGGAAGCATCTCACACTTCAATGTTTTTACAAATGAAGCAGTAGCTTTGGTTGATACTGAAGTGGACATTGGCCCAATTCATATAAAGCAGAATTTTTACCACACTCAGATCCAGCTTCTAGCTTCTGACTCGGGGAGGAGGGGAAAATTAAATGAATTCAATGTGTACATATGCGTTTTGAAATATGTACCTACGCATCTGCAGTTGTGCCCCCCCAGCCCTTCCCCCTGTTAGACCGTAGAATATGACCATCGTGAATTGTGACCGGTTAACTTTCTGCCCCCCTCCCCCCCGCCGTCAACTTTCGACAACTTTCATGACACCCCGCCCCTGTCAACTTGAAGACAAACACCCTGTCAACTATGGCGGTGATGTCAATTTCATGACATCCTCACCCAAACCCAAACCCCTCAGTTAACCATGTAACACACACACACACACACACACACACACACACACACACACACACACACACACACACACACACACACACACACACACACACACACACACACACACACACACACACACACACACACACACACACACACACACACACACACACACACACACACACACACACACACACACACACACACACACACACACACACACACACACACACACACACACACACACACACACACACACACACACACACACACACACACACACACACACACACACACACACACACACACACACACACACACATACACACATTCATTCTTTTTATACTACAACCTTAAATATCAATTTAACTTTCATATATCCTGGAACCACCCCTGTCAACTTTGGTAACTTTTCCGAACCCCCGACGACCCCCGACCCCCATTTAGGGTTGACGTCAATTGTGAACACTCCGTAATTTACGGCCTACAAAAATGGACTAGCTGCCGTAAAATGTGATCACATTGAATTGTAATCACGTCCTGGAATCGCACGTGTCTTATTTGACGGCGTAGGGACTGCCATCAATAAAAGGAGCTCGAAGAGTAGA
The DNA here is from genome assembly GCA_019095985.1 of Streblospio benedicti. Classification (NCBI taxonomy): domain Eukaryota; kingdom Metazoa; phylum Annelida; class Polychaeta; order Spionida; family Spionidae; genus Streblospio; species Streblospio benedicti. Next base: position 21,482,306 of record CM032667.1, on the reverse strand, counting down.
TGTTTTTTCATGTATGATACTTCCATAGATACTTTCACAAGTGGCCGAGAATGAAGGGGGTTAAGTTCGTGCCTTTATCGGGCCTTACCATCGTCGGCTCTCCTTGTGAGCCCACCCGAGGCGTGGCCCAGGCTTAGAGAGACTATTAGAGAGACCATTGTGGTGTAATGGGCAAGATCTCTAGTTGCACCATAGGTCTATGATGACGGGAAAAGGATGTAATGACTTGGGACATCGTGTAATCTATAACAATTTAGGTTCGTCACATTTTACGGGGTGTGGGGTGGGTGTGTGGTGGTGGGGGTGGGGGTGCGTGATCAATATTTACGTTAATGCAATTCATGACCGGTCACAATTTACGGCAGGTTATAATTTAGGGTCTAACACCCTACCCACCACCACATGCGCGCCAAATTACAAAGCAATTGGTGTGCTATAGGGGACCAAGTGGGTGGAGATAGTGCTACTACTGCTTCTTAGATCCATGTCATGCACACTGACAAAATAAACATCGTCTTGGGAAATAGTATAAAGAGAACAACATCATTAGAGTAATCTTTCAAAACAAACAGCAACTTCAAGAATTGAAAACTATAGAAAATGTAAAGAACTATCCCCCCCCCCCAAATGTCCATGTAACCGTGCAAAATATCGGGGTAAATAGCATGGTGAGTAGAAATTCAAAACCTATCTTTTAGAAACCAAGAAATCTCAGTAGGCCAAATGGAGAACAGTAAACAAATATCAGTTCACGGGCTGTGCATGAAGCCTGGAGGCTGTAGACCCACATCAGAGAGTCTGGGAAACAGGTCTGTAGTCGGAGCACGGCGGGGCACTAACTAGATTGGTCCCCTAATTTGGTGTGTGTTTTAAAGAGCCGGGCGATGACGCCTGCTGTCTTTGGTTTGGGGCTGGGGGGGGGGGGGTACGAGATGGGGAGAACAAAGATTCTGTAGAAGCTCTCAATTAAAAGGACACCCAGCGGCTGGTGGCGTCTTGTGGTTTTAATGGACAGTGGTCTCCACAAATGGTGTTATTATAGAAGAGGTTTCGATAGAAATGTTGTTTTGCATTGAAGGTATACTGCAATATTAGATTACAGCTGTCGTATAGTATTTGCTATTATGCTTTTTGATTTACAATATCGGACACGTCCTGAATTAAAACAAATGTATATTAAGGCTTTTCATTATGAAGAGGACTCTTGAGAGTTGCAAAGCCTTAATAACTTTAATTGTTTAGGACTTGCTTGATATTGGTTATTACAATAACATAGAAAGAAAACACAAAGACTAGAAATATGATCCTATGCTATGTATAGAATTTATGACATTACTGATATACCAGCGTATAGCAGTGTTGATGAAAAGTCAATAACGGCAAAGCTAGGCTCATGTCAAATTTCTTAAGTAAACACTACCCACGCTCCTGACACCCCCACGCCACTTGTCCGAACAGCACCCACCATTGTTCTGGCAATGTCACATGAAAATCAAAGATCTTATTTCGCGAAGCGTAAAACTGAAAACGAGTTGTTTATTGATACTAGTTTTTCGTAGAATTTTTTTTTTTGTGATTGAGTATTATTTTTAAGAAGTCCGTAGGCCTACATGATGTACATAGAACTTACATTTGCAAACGTGCTCTCCAATTTATCAATTGCAGTTTCTTACGTTCGTATATCTACCAAATATACGTAGACCTCTACATAGCTGCCACAAATAATTATATCATTTGTCCTTCGCTGTATTAACGTGTAATTTCGTTTCTACAGAATCAGAATCCATATGGTATTTATGTTTCATTTTATCTTATAACTTGAAACATTAGTGTGTGTTCAGTGCGGAGAAAACCGGTTTTTGTTGCATTATACCTGGGGTACAACAGGCCGTAAGGTCAGTCTACTGCCAGTCGACTGTCAAACACGTATACAGACCGTGACGATCAGCACGACACACGTAGTAATTCTTTACCCCAGTATGGTAGCTACCCAGGACCATTTCAGATGTGCCTGCCCGCAGGTAGGTAGTACAGAGTACTGACGTCAACAATACTGGCGCAGTGCGTTCCATGTACAAAGACAGTACAATGAACGTATGAATACCGTGCTTTTAGGAATCACAGGGTGCATACAAAGCACAATCGACGCATGCTGCTCTCACCGACACCCTAATGATACCTCATTGCCGACGAACTCATAACGGATCGAGCCCGTGCTGCATGCGACCATACCTTTACGATTGTCACTGCATGCGGAAAACGCCCTAGACATCGTAGAGTTGAAACCCTTCGGCCAGACTGTCAGTAAGGCCAGTTGTGCCCCTAACTTTACAGAAGTGGCAACAGTTTGACGTGCCAATCTTCCTCTACAGCCAATTCAGCAGTGACGTCAGACAGTGCGTAAGCAGTGCATGAGGAAAAATTCGTTGACACTGGAGTCCTCAAAAAAAAAGTTCTGCCAAAATGCCAGCACCGCCAATTGTGCCTGTAGCTTTAAGCCCAAAGCACACATGACAGTACTCCTTCTCTACTGGCATAAAAAAAACAAAAAACAAAAACAAAACAACAACAAAACAAAAACAAACAAACAACAAACTCACTGAGACGACAGGATCAGTACAAGTCCATTGCAGCGGAATTATACGTTGGCAGCACTGCCTCCCTACTACCTCTCAACTGCCAAAAACTGAAGAAGACCGTGGGGATCAGTGCGTGCCCAGTGCGGTGAAAGTGCGGTAAATGTACGTTTTCTAGGTAGTACGGAGACAATGGAGAAATCTTCAACTATGTATCCAGTAATATGGCCTATTCGGCAGTGACCTGGCCGTAGGTAGGCTGTTTCGGAGCCAGTACTTCTCCTCGCCGATGTTGTCGAACTTCTGCTACGTTTCCGTACTTCTCAACCTTGAAACGGCACTTCCTCGTTATCGGCACATACATCTTACATGGACGAACTGACGGCGTGTGTACAATGTAGGTGTCACACAAAGCGGACGTTTAACGTGAGCACACAGCACACTCATAGCTACCTCAAAGCTCAATTTTTCACCATATACGCTATCCTTGCTTCCACCTACCACCTCACTAGACCAGCAACGAGTCAATCCTACCCGCTAATATACGTCACCGCATGAGGACAAATCCGTAGACACCGCAGACCCGAAAAAAAAAATGTCTAATTGTCTTTAGGTCAGTTGTGCCCCTAGCATTGCATTAGGTAACCACTGTGCATCACGTTGCCGTAAGCACATGTTTTCCTCAGCAGGCCAGGCGGCGGCGGCGACAGGGGGCGCGGGGCGGGGCCTCGCATGCCCCCGCCCACTGCCGGAAGCCAGCAGCAACTCAGAGACAGCCGTGACCAGACGAGAATCGCCGCAGCTGTCAAAAACCTAGTGCCGACGTACCATCGCTCACTCCGCCCGAGTATTAGATAGTTGGGGTTAAGTTTCAAACTTGTCACTGCGGTTGGATTTTTGTCGTTTGGGCTTCAAAGCCGGATTCATTTGAGCGTTTTGCGTGAACAGCAGATCGTTTTTTTGGGACTTATGTGACAGAGAGATGAATCTTCTGTTGAACAGGTGCTGATTTGGAGCGCTGATATTGACAGGTAAATAATGTGTGTGGATTGGGGAATACGGGAGTTGAGTTTGAAGGGATAATTGTTTTGGATTTTTTTTCCGGTGAGCACGCTATTCTTGTTTTATTTTTTCAACCCAATGAAGTTGTATGTGCAGTTTACGCAGAGAAAAACTGTGACAAGTTACGCCTGAAAGTACATGTTGAAAACATGACTAGTTAAAAGTAGTGTGTAAATAAAAAACAATTATAATTATCTGTTCAAACTGTTGTTTTTGAATACGTCTGCACTGATGAAGTTGGTGCAGTGGAGTTGCACTATCATGATAGTCACTGGACATGTTGAGACTGGAGTACGTTTAGATAATCTGCTGGGATTTCATGACGTGGGCATGTCTTTGGCATAGTAGAAGTTGAATATGTCTTATGTTAAGTTTATTCTCAATGAACTAGTGCTTTTTTGAGACGACTTTCTCCTTGAAAAAACAGATCTTAAATTGAATAGTTTTTTACCACTTTTTCTGATGCCGTATAAAATTCGCAACATGAGTTTGACAATATTTATAAATGCGCATGCGCTTCATGAATGATATGTTTTACGCTGACTTTGAAACAAGTTCGAGATTCGCGAACATGTTGCCGTGATTATAGAGTGTTTGCAAAATACAGGTTTTAACAGAAATATCGCCAACTCTAAAAAGAAGAAAAAAAATTGAAACCATAAAAAACCCCGAAGAAGTTAGTGTGAAAATTCAAAGCTATGATAACACCAATAAGATGATAAGAATCATTGATGGATTGAGAAACGTAAAACAAACACTGACCCAGAACCCGTTGAGTAATATGTGTGAAAACAGAGGAAGTGTTCATTTAGTGTCGTCTGAAGTAGTAGCCTCCCTTCCGGGAGGAAGTCGCCATTGTTCCCTAATCCCGTTTTAACGTTTTTGCCTGTACAAACTGCTCAATTGACACCGGATAAGTAAGATTACAAGTCTCTTTCACGACTTGGGTCTGTAGTGTGTACTTTCATTTGAGTTCTTTTGTTTTTACTTGCAATTAAATCATCCGAGAGGTGAAAATAGAGTCGGCTCACAAAATCCGTGTTTCGTTCATTACATAATTTATGTCTATTTTTGATTGGCGTTCACAATCGTAGTATTCCAATTAAAAGTTCTTCTTGCACTTAATTTCGTTACAAGAGGATCCCTCAAGCTCACAATAATACAGAAAATGTAGTTCAACTAATCGACAGTTCTATAGTGACATTTTGAGGATGTGAATGCGATATGCAAATATACACATTGATGCGTTATAATGGACTTGGGTGTCGGTATTGACATAGGACAAATTTTTCATGCAGTTCTATGGACTAATAGCCATTAGCCACTGTTGGTACTCGAACGTGGGACCAATACACTGTGCCACCTAGACCAAATTCAAATATGTTTGCGTGCCTGTCTAGATGGCTGTGTCAGGGTACCACTTGGTCTTGTTTTGTCCAAACTTGTTTGTGCTAGTGGCCGCCTGAAACTTACGCACTGCGCATCCAACTTCACGAGACTATTCAGTTTCACTTCAAATTCTTATATTTAACTTATGACACCGCAGTCCAACCTTCGTATACGTTTTCATCTGAACAAATGTGCTCTATTATATTATGACACACAAGCCCACACTATTATATTACCCACTTTTTACAGTGTTTGCTGATAATTACAGTGGAAGTGCAAAATGTAAAGTTCGCGCATATCATAAACTAGGCGTTCATCATACATGATTTCAGTAACCTAATTATGACATTAGCCACGAATATTTATGTATATACAATAACATGAAAAGCGCCCCCAGTGAGGGCAAACCAGTGTTTTATACATGGAAAAACACTGGGATGCCACTGTCTATATATTGGCAAAAAAACAATATTCATATTTCAGCAGCTAACAGCACCAGGCTAGACAAATGTTGCTGCCTTAAGATATTGATTTTTCCATGCTGGCTAAAGCGTATTGAATACTAGTAAAATGGACATAATAATGGGCCCAAATGAGCCCAAATATGGACCATTCGAGCCCATGTGAAATAGGGGTCTTGTGGTCAACATTTCCAACTGACATGCCTAATTTGAGCATCCTAGCTCAAACGAAGCGACCTGTAGAGGGGTAACGCACCGGACGGCCGGACGCAATTAATTGGGTACAAGCCAGTGTATAAAACACTGGAAAACTCATAGTATCGAAGACGGTATCGTTACGGGAAAGATAGTGCATACATGTATATCCACAAGGTAAACAGAAATGTTAATCTACTTTAAAGATGACAGAATTGGTGCAATGTATGTCTCTGTCCACGTCGTGCACAAGGCTTGAGCTGTGATGCCAATCTCTCTAGACTTTCCTCCATGGACCAAAACTGGGGACAGTTCATATTCAGTGTGATTTTATTTCATTTATACAGCATGACCCGCGATCTAACAACTCGAATTTATGGATATCCGTAGCAATTAACCATTTCCCTTTGGATAACTTGAACTTTTAATACCCATATTCAAGTCCTGGACTACAGCTTCGAGTTAAACACGTCCAGCTGTAAATATTGCATTAAAAAGTAACAAACCCCCAAAGGATGGCAGGAACGTTTGAAAATGTCTCAAGCAAGGAAACGCCATCACTTATTTTGCGGCCACCTTATCACTTGAGGTACTGCAGTTCTTTTGCGTACTGTGCCGTGAATTATGTGATACTGGTGGGCAGTAGTCGACCCAGTCACTTCACCTCGAGTGGACGGGGTCATTTATATGGTGACTTGGAGAGAACGTGCCCTTGCACCAACAGATGGCTTGTGACGTATGCAGAGGAACTGTATTGGGGAGATTTTGTACAATGGGCTAAAGCTCATTCGTCTGCCACATTGAAAGAACAGAGAGACTAATTATTACTTCGCCGTGACCACTAGAATATGTAAAAACCACTGGCAGATCCATGTTTTAGGAAATAATGGGAGGGGTGTACCTAAGGTGTATCGTAAGCGCGATCGATAGTGACGTGCCAAAAGCAATATGAAAATGAAAAATTTTGGTTGAAAAAAAGGGGGGGGGGGCACCCTGCAAATCATGGATCAGCCAATGCAAACCTGGTCAAGCTTGGTGAACACCCGAATTTCTATACACCAAATGCGGCTCTTTCAAACATTTATAAAGAAAGCGCATCTCTGCTGAGAACACTTGTGACTTGAGGTCGTCCTATTGGAAAAGTTCTACTGTATGCTCCAGTGCATGTTACCCCACTAGGAAAAAAACTGCTTCTATCCAGCTTTATTCAGCAATCACACAACATACAGAGTGTTACAAGCTGGAAGAAAGCTATTATCAGTGTATAAAAGCGATCCAATACTTAGACTGTGTCTATTGTAAGCTACGTGCGTGGATCGGTCAACGCCAATGCGATCTTTCAATTAAACTAATAAGAACAGGCCCAACAAACGACGCCAAACAAATGCACGCTGTGAAAACGTCTTATTGTGTGCCGGGTGTTGGAAATCGTTGAATGATTAACGCGGACACACATTAGTATCAACACAGGAATTTGTTACATGAACAGCTCTTCAATCGGGGGAGTTTATACTTTCTCTCTCCTTCCTCCTGTTCGCGTAGATTTAATGTTACTACATGTTACTACCATAACAGTTACAGACATTACTATTAATACTAGACATTGTTGTGTGTCCACACCTTTGAGAAACACCACATAATGTATGTTCTTTCTCCCATTTGCTATATATTACTATACTACCAAAATGTTTCATGTATTTGGGACCTCTCTCTAATCATCATGTAATGTCATTTACTAGTCCCAACTCCAGCTAGCGTTCCTATTTGCAATCAGGGGGTGATCTATCTTGTGGTCACTCTACAGAATACTCGCTGCATTGGAGATTCAATCATTCCTTTTCACAGGATAAGTAAACACTGCTGTATACAGTTGATAGCTAGAAATTGACATCGCAGTTGTAGAATGTACAGTAGAAACTCTTTTTTTTTTCGCTAGACAGCCACAATTGGAACAGGATAAAGGATTAGAGCATTACGTGCAACCAGATCGGGCCATTATGTGCAACAGCCGTGTATGAAAATAATGACCAAGTAAACAGGGAACACGGGATTTCGATAAATATTAGAACTAGCCCTTTGATGTGAAACTTGGTATACATAATCACAGGTTTAGAATAGACTACAGTACACCGTGTTTGATGATAACAAGCCGCACAGACGGGCAAAATGGACGTTCTTGTTACACGTAGAGATCGGTTTAGGACGGTGATGTGTAATCAAAAAGTGGGAATCAGAATGGGCAACAGAACACCGACCCATATGAAGTGACCACTTCACACCCATTGATCGCAAAGCAAATAAATGTATCATGAACTGACCACACAACGAAATGACCACCAAATGACCACAGGGAGACGCAAACAGCTGTAGATTGACATGTTACCGATTCCCATTATACATACGTGCTGCTCCCTTAATACTTTTAATTGAGATTGGGGTGATGTGAGCCACTCACAGTAGAGCCTTCAGTCATGACCACATCTATATGAAGACCATCTCTATACTAAGACCACTTCTCTGGGCCCCTAACCTTCGTAGAGAAGAAGAGAGATCAGCATGCATCTCATTTTCATTGAGACCACGTGAACCCAGACCCAGTTGGTCTTGATGTAGAGGTCCATCTGTATAAAGGCAATGATATGTTTAGTTGCTCTAGATACTGTGTCTATGCATCGATTCAAGTATCTGCTTGACTTAAGCTCCAGTCCGTCAGCATGATTGTCCATCCCTGATGTTTTTGACACTCTGTAACACGAACGAAGAAATGCAATGATGAAACGCTGACTGCACCTTTCCAACACAGTTGTGATGCAACGATGTGTCAGGGAACAAAGAGTACAGTTCCGTAACTCATTCGGTCTCAATATTCCAGATTGTCTGACACTAGCTTGAGAAAACTCCACCATACAAGTGATACTGGCATCGAACCCCCGACCTTGCAAAACCATGGATTTGTCAGTTTGGTACACCCTGGCCTCTTTTTGATGTTAATATTATTTGCTCAATTATTCATTACTACGTGACCTTGTGGACATAACTATGGCCCAGCTTTGCCACAACTAACAAATAACAGTGTTGACATGTTTGTGTTGCATTATTGTATGCAATTAGCAATCCATGGTCATATTGGTCACACATGCCCGGAGTCAACGAAATGACAATCTTATCAATAGATACACAAGGCATTGAATATACTGGAGATACATTTAACATTGTAAAGCATACTATCCCTAAACTATATTAGCCAAGCTCTAGATAGACGGGACATACTGGTTCTACTTCAACTTATACGTACGCATATGCATATGTCAGTGTTTGTTAACAATGGTCTTGGATAAAACAGCTGTGTCTTGGAAGATATCAATTGTGTGAGTTCTGTGCAGTAAGCCATTTATGATCATTTATACTCATAATCAAGCTGAGAGTGGGTTACAGCAATGTATGAAGTTCTACCTTGTATTTTGGAAGGTGTGAAATCATAGCACGACCATGGGTATACTAGTGCTGGTAGTTGTGAATCATAAGAGCATTTAGTGCTACGGTAGAACCTGTCTTTTAAGACTTCAAACGGTGGTCACGTTATGAAGTTTTGTGAACTCAATAGAGAGGTAGTCTTCATTGTTTATTGTGTGATGCATGCATCATGATTAAATTATTGGATCATCGACATAAACAAGAACACACTCGACGGTCTGTTTGACGATTGTAAGGTGCACAATGTCACCGTTCAATAGGGCAAACACCACGGCGTGCACAGCGAGAAGACACTCAGCATAATTGTCACCCATGCTTCTACCAAACACATCGTAACTCCTAGTCAACAACAGTTTCTAATGTATGCTATGTGATAATGCGTACATTTTGTAATGCAATATAAGGATAGCTTACCCCTATCATTCATCATGTCAAATTATGAAATGATTAGCGTCACTGGTATGCGATATACCCTGGGATAGCTCATATAGTTATGTAGGTTGTACATGGTTAGATATATATTAAGAGGTGGATGAACGCTCCATATCAAGGCTTGTGAATGTGCTGGATAATAGTTAAATTGTTGAATGAACTCTTAACCTGTTACCGGAAAGTAACTGGCACAGGTGAGTATATGTAACGTGCTTTGATACAATATGTCTAGAAACATTTGAAAAGAAGTTTATCATCTCAATTTCATTTGATTGATCATGTTTCGTCTAAAACCAAAGACCAACTGATTCAACACATTTCTAAACCTATGCTATTTTCGACAGTATTACTAATCTTATATACAATACATTATGATTTAAAACGAGTATAAATATGAAAGATGTGATTATGGTTTGCGAACTATAGTCATGTAAATCTTGTTAAAAGAAAATGTAGAGAACTATTATTGCATTAAAAGGAACAGTATAAACAGGGGAACTATTGAAATTAAAGTGTATACGTTGGTAGAAAGAGGCTACCAATGTGTCAAATCAAAATGATAAACAATTATAAATATATTAGCAGACGTACGATAAAATGAATATGACGAATGAAAGATGGTAAGAACCCACAGGGTTACAAAAACATACATGTCAATGTGGTACAGTTCTTCAATGAACTCCGATTTAAACTAGTAACAAATAATTGTACTGTTAAACATTATCCGTACTTGTCACTTTTAATAATGCTATGTATGTTATTTGAAAGACATTTCAACTGACACAATACAATGCTGATATAAATTTATCAATCTTTTAGTAGAATGCCAATACCCGTGCAAAACAACTCTCCAGGGCATCCACTGGTACTCTAGGTGGTCACACAGTGCAAGTATAATTGACACAAATATTCACCGCAAATGTACATGAGCTTTTTACCAGACAATCCATGCACTAAAGACTTAATAGAGATAAAGGGGGTCATTTGTACTCTTCTCATAGGTCTTTACTTTATTTCCTCTTCTAAAGTACAGGAGATTTACCAAATATCAAATGTGTGCAAGGGTGTCAGTGACCTGGTGGTTGGGACCCACCCAGAGTTTTTCTGCAGTCACCTGGCAATTTTGGCTATACGTTTGGTCTATACGTGTGTACTTTGATATATACTTTGAAACTAGAAATGTTCGCACACAATTTAATCTGCAAAATTCGTGGGTAGGTGCAAAAACGCAAACTAAAATAGTCAGCAAACATTAATAGCCTACGTAAAGTAGGTCCACGATAGACAAAAATCTCAAAAAAATAAATAGCCACAAAATAAATTATAGATGAAAATCGTAAAATTCAATAGCCACAAAATATTCTAGTTTTACAGTATATAAATGTAATATTCACATGTAAAAGCAGGTTCTTTACCATTTGTTTCATATACATTTATATTTTCTAATTAGTTGGGAACTTCAAAACCGGTCTTATTAGGATTTCGTCACCAACTAGTGACTAATATCTTGATATCTGCCAAAATATTAACAATTTGGATGTTGGCTTATTTTTAATTTGAATAAGTTCCTTTTTCTTGCTAATATACCATGAAGTACTCTGCAATTAAATTCTAATATTTTTCTTATCTATTTGGCTTTTCAAATTGTTCTCACAAATACTTTCGATATTGTCTCCGTAATGCCACAAAAAGTACTTTCGATGCGCTTTCACGCACTGGAAACGCACTGACTCCAGTTTTTGTGTGATTTTGGCAGTACACAGGCAGTACTGCTAGTTGTACACTTGGCTTATTATATGTGAGGTGATCTTTGATATAAACTGGTTTATTAATTAAAAAATTCTATTGAGTTCATTTGCTTCTAAGAGTCATGCATGCACATGACTTAGCTATAAATACTAGAAATTGCTCTGACCTAAGGTACTGCAAGCACTACATGGATTTCTGTGTATGTCCCAACGTACTAATGCAGACTCCAAAGACTCTAAAGTGTACAGTATCTCTGCTACAATACGCATTATAATCGGTGTATGATATGGAAAACAACAAGTTGAGTGATGTATTGTGTAAGTGCAGCTCAATATCAATAGAATTTGTTGAAAGAAGGTCCACCATTGATCAGCTAATTATATTACTACAATAACGTTTAATCTGTTTGTTGAAGTATTTGTAATGAATTATACTTTATAATATATATGCGTAATTGAAAGGGGGATATCAGAGAAAAGGTACAGATATGGGAATCGTGACATATACGATGATTTGGTACAGTAGTCAGTGTGTTTGTATGTTCTTATTAACATGGATTGGAATTGCTTGACACACATACATGCATATCTAATATAGAGTGTGGTATTTGCTTAATCAGGAGTTTCTAAGAAAAAGAGTCTCCTAATCTGAGTAAAGTATTTTTTCTATCATGAACTGGACTTGTAAAACGGCTAACATTGTGATTTTACTCCTCAGGTGTGCCTCAACCTCATCAAGATCCAACGTCATATCAACTATGGTTGGGACAAAGAGATCTGGTGCACCTTTTAGTGAGCATATCAACTGAAATCATATAGTGTACAGATCATACTGGGCTGGCAGTTAGTACCAAAGAAGAGAGACACCTACATGTACATGTAATCCGAGTAGCAATGGAGTTGAAATTATCATCAGCAAACGACAATCAGATAAGTGGTGAAATGTCATCCCGCCACTTCGTGAGGAGGAGTGAGTTGTCTTTATATGAGGGAGATTCACCTGGAGGAAGGAAGAGGACATCACTTTCACTCATGAATGACTCTGCTGGTGATAAAGGCACAAGCACGGACAACAAAAGACAGAGAACGGAAGATTGTGTTCAGAAAAGAGACTCTGTGATGGAAGCAAATACACTGGAGGATAAGCAAACTGGTAATTTCAATCTTAATATGGACAATCTGTCAAATGCTATGGCAATGAGAGTAGGGCAGAGTAATGCTGGGGAGGGTCCAGGAATGGGGACAAATAACACACCTGATGAGGATATGAAACAAAAGAGGACATCGTCAAATGACAAAAGTGCTTTGCAGGTTCAAAGCACTCCACAGCTCAACAGCTCAAAGACACACTTAAACCTGGGAATGCGCCAGCAAAGTGAAAATTCAGAGAACCGTCCATCTAATAGTTCAGGTAGTGTTAACTCCTCTTTCGCTAATAGTGGCTTATCTGTGCCAAACGTTACCACGAAAACTGGCTATGATACTTCAGGACCGTGTTCCAAAGATGCATATGGTCTAAATCACCAGGGCTTCTCAACTACCAGCAAGGTGATGAGAAACCAGTCTGAGGACTCCGCCATGAGCTTGGGAGAGTGTATACAGTCAGCACTGACTGCATCCAGCCCATTCATGGACCCTCATCTCAACAGCCCAGCTAGTTTGTACCAGCAGCAGCAGCAACCGCAACAAGAGCAGCAGCAGCAGCAGCAGCAGCAGCAGCAGCAGCAGCAGCAGCAGCAGCAGCAGCAGCAGCAATTGCAAAAGCAGCAGACAAGCCTGAGTCATGGGGTGACCATGTCTTGTGCTGCTCCTTCTGCTATCATGTCTGGTGGAGGCATCATATCCCAGCACGTCCCTCAACAAGTTCAAAGCTCAACTCAATCAGGCTCATTATCAACACCATCCCTGTCCATGACTATCACCGCCGCATCTGTGACCAGTTGCCAACAGCCGTTGGTCAACAGTAGCGGTGGTCAGCCGTGTCCGTCCACCAGCAGTCACCACTCATACCCACCGCAGAGTGCCTGGGCTGACCATACAGCCATGTCTCAGCAGTCACCCATCAGTGGTCACCATATGCGATTGTCCCACAACCAACATCAGCATCAACAGCATCAGCGGTATCAGGAGGCAGGCGTGAGACTTCCCAGGGGGGACCAAGAAGAACCCAGTCTGCCCGCCCAGCATGCCACCTTCCTCTCGCAGTTGTTAGGAACCTCAGCAGCACAGGTCAGTTTTACTGAAAATATTTGTTTCTGTAATACTTATAAAAAGCAGTGAATCACGTTCGTGCCATATGTTTACTCATTGATAATATCCTGGCTACTCCTGATCTTCTTCTAAGCCCAATTACGATAGTATTTAGATTTCCAAAACATAACTTGTTTTGATTATACATTTTGATTGCACACATTCACACAGTTGAATAGTTCTGAATGTTTGCTCTGATGCATGTGCAGGCGCTCTTGGAGCAGGCCTATCTCAACTCGCTGCAACCATCGGGCCCATTCCTTACCCCACCGGCCAACTACAGCATGGCTACCGGGCAGCAAGACATCTTTCATCCAATCCAAGGGTCGCAGGCAGCAGCAGCAGCAGCAGCAGCAGCAGCAGCAGCAGCAGCAGCAGCAGCAGCAGCAGCAGCAGCTAAATGTCAATGTAGAGGTTAGCATGAATTTCAAATAATTTATATTGTAAAGCGTAGATCTTCAAGTTATCTTTGAGCATAACAAGGCTGCTTCATGGTTGTTTTAGAGCGTTGTTTAAAACAAAACAACAACCTAACGTGTTCTGTAGTATTATGCTCGATCATGATTTTATCATATCATTCCTGGTTTGTATTTGAAGTGTTCACCTTTCTGTGACCTATACAAATGATTTATTTCCAAGTCACCTCATTTTTTCAGGGAAGTGCAGATGTATTCCAAGCATCCCCTACCAGCTCCACTATTTCCTCCAACTCTCTACTGGTGGCCGAAACCAATTTCCACGGGAGCCAAGACAGGTATTGCATTGTACAGTTAATATTAGTAACCTGTATGTTGAAACTATCGGCATGTTATACGTGTTTGAGTTTTTCCCTCTCCACTGTCTCATGCCTGTATTAATGATCTTAATCTTGTATGTAAATGAATGATAATATTAAAAGCTAATTGAAAAACAGAACAAAATGATTGGCCTACAACACCACCTATAACTATCATTAGTTTACCAATTATAATTTGACCCAAGGCTTCTAAGATAAAATAACTGCTTATTGCAAGACAATTATAGCAAATGGGAATGACAGTTTATCTGGCTTCAACAAAATCACTCAGTAAGTGAATAGAAACTTATTAGTATCAATGCAGCCCTGCCAACTACCCATACCACCAAGAGTTCCAATATTAAATCACCACACCATCTAAAGTACAGAGATCTAGCTAAAACACAAGCTATTGCTCATCGAAGAATGAAACGTGTATCAGGTGGTAATAGGACTCACATTAGCATCCATGAGCCAGCATGAGTGTACGTAATCCGCATGCGTTCCATGACTCAGCATGCCAAGCACGGATCTTGTAATGGTATAATGGATCGCACTGGATTGCATTTTTTATTGCTACTATCTTATGCAACATTCAAGGCTGGTTTTAAGGCATGCTGCTATTCTTATGTGTTTGGGCCATTTAAAGTGTGCAACCCAGTCGGCTGTTCTAGTATCAACACTGTGTCTGCAATCAGTCAAAATTATCTAATATGCATATTTATATAAAAAAGAGTGCTTTAAGTTCTTCATTTAAATATTTGACTACCGGTGATTGATTCCCAATATCATTGGTCATCGTAACAAAAGCTAGTCATTGTTTTAAACGACTGGATGGCAATCAGAACAGGGGCGGATTTAGGGGGTGGAGGCGTAGGGGGCGTGCGGCCCCTCTAAAAATTAATTAAAAAAACGCAACAACATTTAAATGAAGGTAACATCAATGTAGCATAACACAACCCCCCAAAAGTGGATGGCTCCCGGACTACTGATAATCAACGCCCAGTGTTCATTGTTAGATATGAAGAAATAGATTATTAAAGTAGATAAATAGTTTCTATTCATTATTAATGAACACCCTCTAGACACCTCTAAAACACCATATGCACTGTAGCTTCTGGGGGTGGGGGGCTTTTCCCCCTGGTCCCCACCCCAGGGCTCTGCCCTGGACCCGCTGGGGGCCTTAAGCGGCCCCCAGATCCCTCGCCACAGTTGCCCCCCCCCAACTCAAAATGCTGGATCCGCCCCTAAGAACCTTCGTTTGAGTGTTTGGATTACTACATGTATGTAATATTGTGTGATTCTCCTTATAAGTATCACGCGGACGCTCTTTATATCAATTAAGTAACAAATGCTGCAATGTTAAGAATTGCTAACCTACATAAAAACCACCCAGCAATAATAAGAAATAAACAACAATAATGATGATGCACTTGATCCACTTCGTCTATTAAAAGAGTAGCCATTCGATATAATCGCACGTTTACTGAAGCACCAATTTCGGTGGTGCGTGGGTTCGATAGTTGTGTTTTCATTGATCTGGCCCGCGGGTATTACCATAATCAATGACCCCTCCGCCAGGTGGCTTTTCACACCCTGTAGTATCTTCGGCGTCACAATAGGCCTATATTTTCCAGTGTCTTGCTTTTTCTATTTGGCGCCTCTATCTATTTTTAACATGTTTTGTAGTGAGGTCATCTTGGTAGACTACTGGCTATGCGCAGATTCAAGTATCACTGCGGCAAAGCGGTTTCTGTAACTAACACCTTACAGCAACGTAGCAAATGGCGGATAGATCACAATCACAATGTGTTTTTATAATGGTTACACTGCCTGGTACTCATTCATTTGTCTTAATAAATGGCATGTAAATATAATTTACTGCGTATAGTGGACATGTAAATACATTGATTGCCAATTAGTCCATACGTCTACCATACAAATGTGCCCATGTAATGTAATACATAGGCAATTTACATTTCTAAAACAATTAAAGCGAAGCCAATGAAACCCTGCTTCACTCGGCACCCACTATTTCTTTTAATGTAACATAGACAAATGAATAATGTTCCCACATTACACGTCCGCTTTCTGCGAAAACAAAGCTATAACGGCCAGGCAATTGGAGTCTAGCTGGACTTTTAGCCAGTGTTTGTCAAAGAAGGCATCAATTTGTATTGTCACATTTAGTTTGAGACCAGTATTCTAGTCACCACCAATCGACTAACAGACAGCATGACCGCAGATGTGGATGAGATAACCGTCAAACAGACGAACCTAACTCATCCAGCAAGTAGAAATTTCACAAAAGCACCTGCACAGGAGAACTCTTGCTTTCACGTGGGTCGTTGTCGTTTGCTTTCACCTGGCTCAAGCACCCGTGTGGAGCACCTGCTATTAGTGTCCTCTTCAGCCACGAGAGGGCAGCACGTGTCACGGCAAGTGGCGACACTCTGCGGTGGATTGCTTTATAAGCGCTATAAACCAATAATACGCGAAGATCATTTTTATTGCAGTATAAACAATCTTTTTAATAATCTATAGAGCACACAGAACCATACCCATTCAAAGCCTATGGCAAAATTGCTATGTAGTTTGATGTTGCATCGAGGTAATGCATGTGAATTCAGATTTCTGCCAGACTACTGAAGATATGGGTATCGATGATTTCAGTCAACCACTGGATCTTTCCGGGTTTGTTTGTTTTGTCGAAGTGACCTACGCGTGGATCTATCACATTAACCCACTAACTTATTATTCAATGGCCGTGGATTGAACAGCAATTAAAATAATTCCATCCTGTACGCAAATAACACAGGGTTCTCATATTGGATATCATGTCTCGCCACTTTAAGATTGAGCTTACTTATCCCGGTCCCCGTAAGTTTGTTCAGTTTAAGCGATTGTATTTGATCAATCTATGTATTTAAAAAAAGGGAAGGGGGATTGAACTCGTTTACAATATAAACAGTGATCAAAATGCATGTGCATCGATATCATAATCTCCACATCCAATCATACCTTTGTGTCATCTTGATAACATTGAGTCTCACGTAATGTGACATTCAGCTGCCGTTGAAGTGGACGTTATGAAAAGCATCTGCAAACCTGTTGCTCGTGCGAGTCACAACGCGCGCATCAATTTACCGCCGACAAAACCTACTCATCCTACCGTGCTCAGACATAGTCGGTCTACGGGAATCTCTTTTACACTGAGCATTCAGTGTTACAATATATACTAGTATAAAAAGGTTGCTTGTAAATATATGCTGCGTATATAGCTGTGAGATATCGGGTGTCATTTAACTATATAAGAGAGTAGCGAATGCTATATGATTCCATGATAACCTGTGATGGGAAAAAGTTAATACTATGCCTGAATAACCATTCAGGCTCATTATCAATACCATCCCTGTCCATGACTATCACTGCCGCTATTGTTTTATAGTATGCTTCTTCCTAAGAAGCTCTAGATGTGACATCTACCGGGCGGGACCTGTAACAGTTTCAGTGTGTGCTTGCAAAGTCGGATTACTAAACGGTGTGTAAGGTCTCCAAATCACGCTTATAGTGCCAATAAGCCGCAACTAAGAACCTAAACCTTCTGCAAGAGAAAATGCTGTTTATTCTTTAAACAAAACCATATAAAAGTGCAACTTCGGCAGCTTGAAGCTCTTAATTACATTTTCGTAATGCCGAAGGTTTGGTTTAACGGGGTGTTATGCTGTATCTAACTAGTGGTGTGAAACCTGTAGAGAGAAAGGTCTCACATGACAAACACATTCACCGGAAGTCAGGTGCATAATACTCGCCAATTCCCTAATCCACTCAATGAGTGATATCTGCTTATAAAGAAGGTGCTTATGCGTGGCTATGGGCGCTGATGATAAACTTAGATACAGATTCTATCTAATTTACACCACCTTTGCCCTTTAAAAAGTTTACTGTCCATTGCGTGGTGGTTATTTTGAAGGAAATCAGAATGGGTCTCCCATACTGGAAGAATCGGAAGTTGGTAAGATTGGATTATTGTTGTGTTTTTATGTTGGTGGAATCTTAGACAGAAATGAATATGACATTAAGTTATGATTGATTACTGACTATGCTGTCTCAAGTTGGTATTTTTGAAGATTTCAGTTGATTCCAACATTATAAAGAAATTAGCCATTTTATAATTTTTTTATGCAGTTTAGGTTCATATATCTGTATAAATATGTACGTACTTATCACGCATAAGAATGTTCGTTGCCACTGGTCTCAGAGATAACACTTAAGAAAACAGAACATGAAAGTTTGTTTATGCCAACTCATACTCACAAGCTGGTGATATAGGTGGGTAATTCAATCAGCCAAGGCATAGAACAACAGAATCTATAGCTTCTTGCTTGTATATAAGTCTCAAGAGTAGGCCTGGGGGATAAGAAAAATCCGTCAATAATGTTATGGTCTCATGGTGACGTAAAGAACTTTGATTTGATGGTCAATACTTGTAACCCAGATATTAGTCATGGTAATGTATGTAATTGTGTCATGTACTTACATGCATTTGGAATGAGTACGAATTAATGATAGAATTCATTCAATTAATACATGAATTATTCCATGGTGCAATGTATCATATATGTATGCTTATACATCTAACCTTCATGTTAATGAATTTGTTTACAATGTATGCACGTGCGCCCAAAGTGCATACCAACACATTTGTCTCATTTAATGTACACTACCCCAGGCAATTGTGAAAAATTAATCTAATAACAAAAAATGACTAAACATTATTTCCTTAAAAACATATTTGTCTTATCCACTAGCAATTGACACTCTCGATGTGTATGCCTATTGAAACAATCTTATGTTTCCAGGTTCCCAGTATCAATGAGCAACCACCAACTGAAAGCCACCAGTCAAGCAAATACAGAAGTACAGAGACTTGGGCCTGGCCAGCCAATGCCCTATTTTGACAGCCATAGTACTACTTACGTGCAAGCCAAGACTCAATCACACGATGGCTTCTCAGCCACACAGCTGTCCCAAAACAACAACTCAAAAGCAGATGGACAAAATTCCAGTGGGCCTTTCTTAAGTAAGACTCTATCACGTCCGCAGGCGAACTATTTCTATCCAGCCCAAAGAAGCTTTCACTCGAAGGAGTCCGGCCCCAAAGAAGAGATGAGTCGCGCCTTGTACAAGTCCACCGAGGGGGAGCAGCATCCCTCGGGCCAGGAGGGTCGTGGCCAGGGTGCCCAAGGAGACATGCTTCTGTGCGTCAAGGAGGAACCGCGTGACTTCGGCTATGAACAGAGCGGTGAGTGTCCTGCTTGCTTAGGTGTGTGCGTGCGTGCGTGCGCGCACGTGTGTGTTTGGCTGTTTGGATGCATGGATGGATGGATGCTGGATGCATGGATGGCTTTGTGTGTCTGTCCGTCACGTTTGCAATCGAGCAAGATATATCCTTCCAGACGATGAAAGTTAGGCTTTAGAACCTGTACTCACCATTAAACAAGAAATCGACGTAGATGTAGGCATACACAATGGAAGCTCAAATTAATACTACTCCTATAAAGAAACACCGTCTATAACATTTATTTTCGGTCCCAAGCTTTCATAGTTAAAACAACATGAACCTCTACATAAAAGACCACATTACTTGACTTAAAAAGGAACAGTGGCCATAAACCTTCCATCTAATCCATCAATGACTATCTAACACACTCCTGGGAAGCGCAATTGCACTTAAGTGTACAACAATACTTCAGACAACAAAAGATTAGGACTCTACCACTACAATGCCGGACATGATTTTCTACATGTCCTTCCGCTACTCCAACAATAACTGCAACAATAACACACCTGTTGGTCAGCTACTTCCGTAGAGTCGCCACGAGGCCTTTCCACATAACATTGCGACACCTCGAGGTTCCGGCCAGGTCACGGTTCGGCCCACTTCACACGTTTCCTCTCATGTTCACAATGTCAAGGTCGCCCGAAAACAAAGCTTACTACATCCGTCCGGTTCTCTGCCGCGGGGTGGCGTGGTTAGCGGATGTGTGAGTCGTCTGCAACTCGGGTCCACGTGAGGAAACCACGTGTTGCTTTGCGTCTTTGTGTCATGGCGTGTGTTGTGATAGGCGAACCTCTAAGCCCAATCACTTCCGGTGGTGAATGGCAGAAAGAGGACGTTGTGATTCCTGCTTTGAGGCTGGTTGATACAGTGACATGCCAGCCACTGTCGGAAATAGGGCATATTGGTTAGTGATAATTGTTTTTAGAATGTCATAGCCGAACGGCAGCAATTACTGTTTGATTCAAGAGGAAGTGGTCTAGCACATTAAAACTACTGCATCGGCTTTGCTTGGCTATTTTATATTCCCTGGGGGTGGGATGGGTGGCGGCCACTTATCTTGTTTATACGTAGGTAAGTGCGTCATGGACCTCGGAAACCTGATCTTGTCATAAACCGACTGGAACCAAAAAGTATACCTTTTACTATATTAGGTACCTCAAAATACATCCTGTTCCTATATCACTCTCGTGGATTGCACCCTGTCTCAATGTATTGTGTACTATTGTACAATCATTCAAATGGTGCATAGATGATATTTTAATAGATAACACATTAGGACTATTATACTATATTTACTAGACAAAGTACTCTTATTCATATAACAGATTACAGGATAACTAAATCTATGAAACACAAATGGAGCCAGGGGATATATTTTAGTCTGGATTTATACTCAAGTATATACTTTATCACTTTTTGTTATTGAGATAAGCTGACACAGTCCTCTGTAATCACAATGTTCAAGATATTTATAACTTCTTTTGTCAGTATTAACAGGGAGTTGTTTGCCATTGGCTGGATTTGTTTAGGTTTGCATTATGGATGATTTTTATTTTATTTGTTTTGATTTATTATGTTATTGTGACATGATATAATACGCAATATGAGTAACAAATCAGGAGATCATATACAAACCTTATGAGTCACCGTTATAAACACTGGACAAAGTTTACCATAGTAATCAGTTATGCAATGTTTACCCCCACTCCCCCATCTAACGATGCTGGGGCCCATGCCATATTGGCATCAAATATATACACATTATTTTTAACTATTACACCCCAAGGTAAACTTGAGCAGCACAAATCTGAAATAAATGACAATATGAAAAAACTCACTGAGACGCAATTAACAACAAAATACACCCTCTCTAATATATAAGCCCTTGCCTCATTGTGAAAATTCTAAACATACGTAAACCTCATCATCATCATCAGACTACTGCCTTTATATTAATACTAAAAATAACAACACAGTAATAAAAGACAACACAAAAGCGCAATAACCGAAGCGTAAAGAACAACTCAATAACACCAGAGTTATCAAGCACACGAGTCGAGCCGCAATAGACAACAATGTAACCGCACAAGTAAAGCACAATGGTGCCGGCTGCGGCGTGTAGCGACGGTGCCGCTACTGCTCGCTGCCGCCGCCGGGGTATCAGGTACAGCAGCCGCCAGCTGCGCGCTCCCACGGCCGTCAATGCCCCACGAGACGTGCGGTGAGGTGTTTGCTCGGGTGAATCCTTGTTGTTGTTTTTTGGCAGAAGGGGGGGGGGGCAAGAAGGGGGGGGGGGGGCAAGGGGGTATTTATTTTTTATTTTTCTTGGTGGGTGTGGGTGTTATGGGGCACGGGCGCTTATCCCTTGTGTGCCATCAGTTTCAATTCTTAAGTTTTGTTTGGTCATGCCTGGTCCATGTAGTCCAGTGGTTGAAACCACCTTGTCTGAAAAGCTGCTAGTGGGTGGTGAGGGCGATTATCTTTAAAGCTTTAAACTCATTTGAGTCACCGTTGTGCTTGGGTGCACCGTCAGCCTTTATAATATAGTACATGAATAAAAATGACAATATTCTCAACGCGCTATAGAACTGCTTCTTTAGTGTTAGTTCAGTCTGCCAGTGGTGGTGCAGGTAGAATCCTGCAGGCACGGGCGTAAACGGAACATTCTGAAGTGTAGAGTCACACGAGACCCTTCTATGTGTGCCACCCTAGATAATGACGGCATGCAGGTGTATTGCCAATGGGTCATGTAAGTTTTTCTTTTGCTTGGTCTTTCAGTCTTCGTGTATGATCATTTTGTTGGTGCCGGAGGGTAGTAGGTAAATCAGACGTTTAAAGTGGTCTCTTCAAGATGATACGCACAGGGCCATGAATCATAGAAGTGGTCTCTTTATAGATATGTCCCCATTTGGAGGTTCTACTGTAGCTTCTTTCACTTATCATGCTTCTCGTAGTAGCATGCCTATTCGTCACCAAATAACCAGAAACATAGTCTGCTTGGGTTCCGGTCCTGCTTAGCGGGAAAATGACCAGTGAGAACCATTCATATTTTGTTTCAAGAGTCTTGAATATGTCTAGATCTAATTCTGGTTTGTGTTTCTATTGGACCTGGGGTTACATATTGGCCTCTGCAGCACAATCGTTCGGACTCTTGGAAAGGTCAAAAGGAGTACCTACTTGTAGTTCTCGGTACCTTCTATCATGATACTTGTATACCTGATGCAAGGACATATAGCTATATCGGCATTATCACAGAAATCGCCATGTTTATCAATATGTGATGTGTGGTGGTTCCATTAAATGCTAGCTTCATTGTGTATAGTTGAGTTTGTGTAATTGCAAATCTGATGCTGTTTTGGAGCAATGGGAGCGGAGCTTGTTCAATAGACAGTGGTCACTATGTCCTTAAATCTTTTGACTTGAGTGACTCACAAGTTTAATAGAAATGAATACGTTCAATAGCTCCGCGTGGACTGAAATAAATCAAAGGTATGCTTGGTTCTAAAAAAACATTAGATCATAAAAGCCATAAGAACAACTTCTGATGGCAATTAAGGCAACTGACAAACACTCAAACTTTGCTATATGTGAAAATAGTTTGAATTGCATTTCTCCCCAAACCCTCAGCATTCCCAGCATACCAAAAATGTTAACACGTCAAAAGCTTATTAGTTTATTGATGGCGGATTTTTTCACCATGTTTACCCAAATGACTCTGTAAAGCAGTTGCAGTCTTGCGTTGCTTAGAAATCGTCTTGACTGCAGAATGATCTTTGCATCGACGCAGTTTCAAGTTACCACACCAGTCTAGTGCAAACGACTGAAAAAGCAATGCCTTGCATCGACTGCTCCTGTAAATAAGTAGTTAATTAATATATTGGTGTTGTTATTGTGTGTTTATCCGAGTTATCAGGTGAGTATCGAGTACTTTCATAGCACTCATCGAGTTTGCCAAGCGACAAACAGACTTGTTGTTTATCTCGCCTGATTGCTTTCGGTCTGAGATTACCTGACATATTTGCTTTTGGTTGGAGACTATTTGCTCAAGCGAGCACATCAGTGTCTGCCTATTGATAAACAAACGTGCTCATTGAATAGGAAATGCAGTTCATTGACAAACAAGTGCCCACTAATAATGTCCTACTCAATTCTGTTGTTTGCCGTTTGGTTGGCGATTACCCTCCAACAATTGACTTTTCTTGGAGAGTATCGGCTAGGGGTGACTGTTGATTGGCTGTTGTAACGGACCAATCAGCGTTCAGTACCTGCAATCTGCAGTTTAAGTTGCATAGATAGCTGCTGTTTAAGAATACAGTGGTCCTGAACCGAGCAATGCATTTACAATCCAGTGCTCATATATAGATTAACATGCAACTACACACAAAGCCTTATTCTTCTTCCATCAAACCATGGTATCTCGTTTTTGTAAATATCCATCATAGCATATGATGAAGTATTCCTCCAGTATAGAACAATCGTACCACGAACTAGTCGTCTAATATTGCTTAAGAGAGCCTAAATTAAAAGTGTGTTTATACCAACTCGTATTCACATAGCTGATAATGTTGGTGGGCAATTTGATAAGACAAGGCAAAGAACAAAAGAATCTATAGCTTCTTATTTGTGAAGACGTCGTCCAAGTAATGAGCCTGGGGCATACGGAAAAATTCCCTTCAATAGTGTTACTTGATGAGAACTATGTGGTCTGGTGATGACGTATATAACTTTGATTTGATGGTCAATACTCCTAACCCAGATATCAGTCATGTAATTGATACAACTGCGTCTTCAATTCACAATTTTAATTGCAGAAGAATATCTCAAGCCTTAATACAATGTAGAGGCTCAGTAAGATTAATGTTCTCCAGTTTTTAAAATTAGTTGCAGGAATATATACGCGAGGTTGTTTGTTTGTTTTAAACCTGCCTGAAGCTAGACTCAGTTAATGCTCCGTTTATGATATCAACACCCATGTAGTCCAACTAAAGCTAAGTACCTTATCAGCTGGCTCCAACTAGCTTGCACATTAATATTATCCCCGCTCTCAACCCACGTGGTCAAAAGTTCCTAGGAGGTGAGGAGTTGTGATGGCTTTTTCACACTCTTTTGATGAAATTAGATGTCACTACAGAATCGCAAAGAAACCGTTCATATGGACTCATTTTGAGTTTGATCATTCGTTTTTCATGTAGTTTCATTTTTAGGCAGTGGTGCCATCGTTTAGAATAGAATGATAAATACAAAACCGGGTTCGTTCTGTAACATGAATTATTCTACCAGGATTCGTTCTTATGGCGCACCAGACCCTTTGGTCTCGCCGTGATACACCACAAGAACTCACCTGGTAAAATAATACATATCACACCCGGTTTTGTCTATATATATCTGCTACTCACAACAATATATGATACACCCATTAGAATTCTGATAAACATGGAACAATGTATACAGTCCTGTATTTACACAAACTGAAGACAAATTAGGTTCATTTCATTGTTTTGGAACTGCAAAAGTGAAGGGAATTTTAGATGTCAATGCACCTCTGTCTTGCTTCAACGCACACCAATCAAAATCTATGAGTAATTAGTGCTTATATCACCGTTGGCAATGACAAGTTCAGTTCGACAATTTTGGACGAACCGACCGGATTGTCCAAATTCTCGACCAGGTTGCTCAACAAGGGGAAGTAAAGGAAACAGACACACAACGTCTGGGTGTTACGGAGTTGCTAAAGAAGGCAAATCAATTGGCAAGTCTACTTTTGTAATCTGGCATGTGCTCTTCTGGTCTAATCAATTAACACACAAACTGTCATTGACATTGTTTGCTTTGTGGTGAGCTTATTGCAAGGCGCTTGGTTAGAAAGCTTGCTGGCGTTAAAAGAAACATGTTTATTGATTGTTTTAATCCATTCGAATGTCTTAACGCTTGGAACCAGTAAAAACTACTTCACTGTGCTTGTTATAATGATGATCTAAATGCGAGACAGAATTGATGATCTATATGATGATCTACGAATTATATCGTATATTAAAAATTTCCCGCCATATTGGACGCCATGTTGTACGCCATCTTGAATTGTAGAATCAGTAATACATTGCCAGGAACATTGACAATAACGAAATAATGTATCACAATTTACGCAATAATATTTCACTTCTATACCCCTATAGCACAAATATGAACCTTCTGCCGGATTGTAGCTGTATACATCTATTTTAACCGGGTTGGTCAAAAACAGATAACCTTTGTATTAATTACGTAACTCCATGGTTAATACCTTGACTGGTCTAAATGGCGAGGTCTTCTCATAATGGGGGTTCGTGTTGGTCTTCTCGGACCATTTTGGGCTTCTAAAGATCTATTATAAAGGTGACTTTGTTAGAGAGGTTATCTTAGTTGGAGGTTCTATTTTGGTGACGAGTTGATCAGGTGGTTTTATCAGGTGTTTGTAGCGTATTGGTCCCTTGTACACACGCGAATGGGCCCATGTGTCGGGCAGACGACCCGGGCGGATCGACGGGACTGGGACACGCCAGGTGTGTGCGGCAGTAGGGAGAGAGCAGACGGTCTTGTTCAGATTTACACATCGGCAACTTGTACACAACACATGGTCTGATCATTCAATGAACTGAAGCTAATGTGAAAATGTGCGTGTCGATATCTATTGCAAAGTCTGGGTCACCGAAATAACACAAGGTCTCCTCCTTTATACTCGCGATCTGGCACCAACAATAGAAAGAAGATAGAAAACAGTCTCGTTCCCCCTAATAATGTTCACCAATCGAAGTTAGTGGAGCTCCATCCCCGGTTGCGTTATGACACAGAATGCCACATCTCTACAGGCACGAAAGCCGAGCAGTGCTGGTGGAGATGTTCATTTTTCTTATTTTAGTGTTGTTCTCTTGTATGCATGATGGTGATGATTGTTTTTATGACATTATGGCTATTGTTGAGAAATGATGAGGGGGTCATTGGGTGTATACACATGTAAGGTTGTCCACTCTTTGAAGAATGAAAGTGATGGCAACTAATCTATTCAATCTATTTGTGTGTAAGTGTTTGTCTTTTCAATTAATGCTATACATACGGTGTAGGTTGAGAAAGGGTTGGAACTCTCAGAGTTTAAAATATTTGCCTCATCTTCTTAGCTTCATAATGTTGTTCTATTGTTTTCATCAGAAACAAAATACCTGAATTATATTCACACGACTTAGGAATTTGTACTTGTAGAAACAATGTGACAGCTGCATTCTAAAATCTAAATATCTAAACTTACACTTAAAATAAAACATTTTTGTTGGTCACAAGACTAATTTTCTATACTGATATCTAACAGCCCCCCCTCCCCACCCCATAGACTAATACTATTAACACTGGGTTTATGCATCATGTAAATTGTATATTTCAGTACCAGTAAGAAGCTCTGGTTGCTGCAACTCCTTCCAACGCTTGCTGGAACTCAGCGATGACGACATGGATGACTTTGATGATGGTCAAGCTGACCGGCTGACCGCTCCTCCTCCTCCGGCTGACCACAGCATTGACCATCAAAACGCCAAGCCAAAGGGTGACAATGACCCCGCCGCAATCAATACATGCAAGACTTCTAGTTTTGATAGCAACGAAAATAGGAAAGACTGCCGTGAGTTGGAATGCAACAACAACAACAATGAAGTTGAGTGTTCCCAGATTGGCCAACGTAAAGAGAATAGCCCCTATACTTGGTCAGCTGGTTGCCAGGGTAACAAGCCTAAATCTGATATGACAGTGGACTATAATGGCAGTCACGTTGCCAAGACGTTTAGCAACTCTGCTATGGACCGAATCCGGACTAGCATGGAGTCATGCAATGCCGGTCCGTACAGTGCGGGAACGGATAAAGCTGGAAGCATGGATCGGGCAAGTAACGGGACTTCTATGGATCAGTGTAGTGTGGATCTGCAATCTGCTGGTCTGGATTCCATGGAGCCAGTGAAGCCCATCAATCCGCTCCAGACTCGGATGACCGATACGCTCGCTCCAGCAGGATTCCGGGCGATTGACATGATGGGATTGGAGGATCTGGATCAGAACATGGAACAGTATCCACAGCTGGATCAAGCTGAAGGTAAGAGTCATTTTGTTTAAGCTTATATAGGAAAACTTCTATAAGATACTATCTGCAAGGTTTTCTTCCTTTCCCAACAATGAAATGATATAAGTCGCGTTATATAACCAATGGATGAAAAAAAAGTTTGAAGTGTACCCTCCAAAGAACAGTCCGTGATTGCTATGTTGAGGTTTTACTGTACTCAGGTGGTTGGAATGTGCACTATATTTTAGTGTTTCCGGGTGTTAACTTCTCAGCAAAGTCAGCTCGGAGAACTCATTTACCTAGCCGTACCCAACTTTTACAGTGTACTAACTACCCATGTGTGGCTGACGTACAGTACCCTGGAGAACGTCAATTGTGCGTCATTGCGCATACGTGTCCATTGTTTGATATATGTGTAATCAGCACAGAAGAAATCAGCATATTACTATTCATTAATTAAATTATTAACTCTTCAATTGTGAGATTCTTGCAATTAATGTAATGTTATTCACAATGCTGGATTGTTCCTTTTGTTGTTGCTGTTAGTGAACTAACACTTGCTAGAACATGTGCAATTAATATATAAATAATATCCGCTTCAAATTGGTTACAGTAACGTCCTTTTATTGAAGTTCTGACTATTCGAATTCACATTTAACTCGACGGAATTTCTTCATGTAAGGTACATTTGCACCAGATTAAAATCGAACTTGGAGGGGGAAATTCACTGGCATATCTAGGTTTTTCAGGTTTGTCATGGGTTTTGTACGCGCTATCGATGGCGGACATGACAAAACCGTATGAAAATGAAGTATTTTGGTGGGGGGAAAAAAGGGGTGGGGGTACCCCCTGCACCCCTTGATCTGCCTATGAAATTAACAATTTGAGTTACATGTATCTGAAATTTTGAGTAAAAATTTATCGGAGTGATTATGAAAAGAAAAATGAAGGCAAAATGGCTTTTTTTCTTCACATGTAAACACAAGTGTGGCTGTATGTTACAAGCACACGTAGAAATATAAACGTGTACACATGTATGTTTCTTTGTTGCTCTCGAAATATTCAATGGGGGTATTTTAGGCTAATTTTACTATTGAATAAAAAGCAAGGTGCAATATATTGTAAAAAACAAAGTACAAGATGAAAGGTGAAATTATACACGGCGAAAATTGTGCAACAATATAAATCTCGAGCATCAAATAAAAAGCACGCAATAAAAACCATTACATAACATAATAACATAAAGTTTCATGAATTCGTGTCCATGTGACGGGGGTCTAACCACATAGACAATTACACCTATAATCGGTGAGTCATGTGAAGAAATGCAATTCAACAGTTTGTAGAAATAAAGAATCAACTTCTAGATTAGCAATTAATCTGCGACGTCTGGTCGGTCTACTCTGGGGATAATTCAACGTCTAAGTGGCGTTCATTTCCTCCGATCGTTGTTTTCAATATAGTTATGTCATTGGTTATTTCACAACTGACAAACCAGGGTTTAATAGGAACATTGTAAGGATGTGATGTGATTGTCTTCACAATGCTGTTTGTGTTGTTGTAGCTGGCAGTGACCCAACACATTGCAGAAACATGTGCAAATAATATATAAATGACCTACTCATCAACACAATTGAAATACTACTTAGGACCCTTTTTATTGACCTCTAATAACTTGAATTATTTTTAGAATTCCAGCAAATGCTAGTAACGCTCTCCCGCCATACTACTTTACAGGACACTTATCATAAATCAAAATTTTTGCATAACTTGAATTCATTTTCCATTTACTTCCCTCACATTCGAGTAAGGCTAATATTAGTGGGTACACATGGCTGAGTGGGCAACAGTGAAAGTTTTTTTGATTCTATGCATAGTATCTGTATGCATCTGGTTAAGTTGTTATTATTTTGAAAGGTTAACCTGGAATATAATAAACATATTAGTTTGTATCTTTCATTTTCTTGCTGTTAACTATCCTAAATGATAAATACTTTTCTTTATATATTTTTATTACATGTTTCGAGTCAACAGATTCCTTCTGAAAAAAACGTATAACATCAACATGGTTTTTTTTGGAGAAGGAGTCTGTTGACTCGAAACATGTGAATATATAAAGAAAAGTGTTTATCATTTAGGATAGTTATCGGTAACAGCAAGAAAATGAAAGATACAAACTAACATGAATCCATATGCTGTCTACCAAGTTACTAGAATACTTTATATATAATAAACATAATTCCAATGTGTCTGACCATACACAGTACCTCACAATGGTACCTCGATCACTCCCTCTGATCTTACAGAGGCAAGTGCGGGCAACATTCGCCAAATTCAGGCCCTCAAAACAAGTGATATTTTTGCAATAGTGACCCTTAAAGTATGCCGTTACCACCGCGTGAGATGACCAAGCGATCTTTTAATTGACATGTGTCTGGAAGAAATCAATATGTAATTACTCTGTAATAAAATCATGAACTATTCCTTTGTGGCAGTCTTGCAAACATCACAATGCTGAACATTAATCATGTTGTTGTAGATAGTTGGCAGTGACCAAACACTTGCGAAAACATGTGCAAATGATATATAAATGACCTCTACGGCAACAGGGCCCTTGAATTTACAGTTCATTTACTCCCGTCACGTTTGAGGGTGACTCATAGTCTAGGTATGTGGGAAGCAGTGGTCACATGCCCGTAACTTATCTATAATTGCCGGAGAAATATTATTCTCATACACAAGAAAATTTCTTGGTATAGATAGGTAAATTAATCTACTATTGAATTACAAGTAATATAGTTTTTAAGCATGTAATTACATGTACGTGGACGTATATACCAGTATTGCAGTAATGACTAACAGCCTTGACATGAGACAAGGAATGAGTATTTCTTTTACATGATCACTAAGGGAGTGACCATCATTAAATTGCACAGGAGGGGCGCTCAAATTTCTTTGGTCACAGGAGGGAGGTCGCTCAATTTTAATTCAAATTTAAGTGAGAGGGCGGTCACTCAAATCTCAAACTGAAAAGATGATATTTTACGCACTTTTGTCGAGAATTGATGCATTCCTGCAATATGCATGCTTTTGGATTGTAAGTTTGTAACTGTATTGTAATGTCAACCAGGCAAATAGATTGCTAAATATGTATTCATTGACCATTTGCAGTGAATGATTCATTGCAATACATTTTAGATCTAAACAGTTTTCAAGGAATCTGTCCAATATCAAACTTGAAAGTATGTCATTGTTCATATTTATCCGGGTGATGGGGGAGGGTGTGGTACTCATTTTCTTAATGTTCATTCATGGGCATTCAATTTCAATGTAGAGTTCAATTTTTTTTATCGTCAAGAGCACTGCACACCCACTTCGTGCATTTTAATTTTTAAACAATCGTTTAATGAACCCACAAAAGTGTTTGATGAGTCAAAATAAAGCTACCGGTACTTACTTATATTGTCGCATGATAAACACAATTGTTATGATTCATTTGCTAAAGATAACTCTATTGTATATAATGAAAAGAAATCTAAATGTATGATGTTTAAAGCTAGAGCTTAAAATTGTCTCATTCACCACCTGTCTATCTAAATGGAAAACATTTATTTGAGTTACCCCGGTTATACGCCATGTCAAAAATACTTAGGTGTGATGATCTCTGATGATTTATTAGATAATAGGCTTTGTATAATTATACGTGGTAATATGCTGTCATAGATTCTATCATTGAACTCTAGAAATTGAGATATGGAGCAAATATAAAAAAGCAAAACTAAAGAAGATTGTGGTTGAATTTTAATTTTATTTTTTAAACTATTTATCGAGCTCGAAAAATAAATACATACATTACATATAATTTGATTTAATAATATATTTTTTGAATATTGATTATGGTACAAACGTGCTCATTGAATAGGAAATGCAGTTCATTGACAAACAAGTGCCCACTAATAATGTCCTACTCAATTCTGTTGTTTGCCGTTTGGTTGGCGATTACCCTCCAACAATTGACTTTTCACAATCCATCTCCGTACCATTGACTGTTCGGTTGCCGTGAAAGGGTCAAGGGATTTACTATGATGAAGCACCTGAAAAAGCATATGTGTTAAAGCCCTGGATGTTTTGGATGTGACTGTGAACTTTTTATTTTGGACTCAAAATTTGGACTTATTCTAAACTGTCGATTTTTTTTTGGTGTGAAATGTATGTATTAGTTTTAAAATTTAGATTTGTTTAAAATTAAAGATTTGTTCATTCTAATATAGCTTTATGTTTATTTTATTTATTATTTTATAAACACATTGTTTTTCAATGGATCTAGAAAAAAAGAAAAAAGAAAAAAGAAATCTGCACTAGGTCTGTACTGGCCGTTCACATATATTTCGGTATAAAAGAAATATTGTGTTTCTGCTTTTCATGTCCATCAACCAGCATCCATTGCTATTCCTGCTAAAACTATATTCCACAACCTAATATGTCCCTACAAACTAAGTAACAAAAGCTTCCTTACAACTGTAGGCAAGGAGAAAATATTCCTGAATCGACAATATTTCTGCTACCATCATGCAATGGCGTCTTTTGTTTACGTTTTGCACAGCACGCGTGATTCTAGTCTAGCTAGGGAGCGCTGCATTTCTGATATAATTCATAAGAAATTTTAAATTTAATTACCGCCAATTATAGCCAATCATTCCATGCTTTATACTTTTATAAACATTAAATAGAATTATTGAAGCCTTAATAAGCAATGAGAACAAAATAACATGGTTTAACTCCACATATAGGTTGAAAAACATGGATTCTGGAAAACTATACATTATTACTGTGGTAGGATTGAGAAATGAGTAAACTCCGTTTTTCTTGTATACCAAAAAATATGTGAACGACCAATACAATAAGCTTTACATTCAGACTGAAATACTTTACTTAGAAATTTTACATAATTTTCATCATTAGAAAACCAAACGTACAGTTTTTAATCTATATAGGTTAAGCTTCTAAAAATTACAAAGTTAAAATGCAGTTTACCAATATTTGAAAGTAATCAACTCACGTCCTTGAACTTTCCCAGCTCTTTAACAATACTTTGTGATATATATGATATCTGTTCGGCTGCCGAGAAAGGGTAAAGGGATTTCCCATGATGAAGCACCTGAAAAAGCATATGTGTTAAAGCCCTGGACGTTTTGGATGTGACTGTGAACTTTGTATTTTGGACTCAAAATTTGGACTTATTCTAAATCGCGAATTATTTTTGTGTGAAATGTATTTATTAGTTTTAAAATTAAGTATAAAAAGATTTGTTCATTCTAATATAGCTTTATGTTTATTTTATTTATTATTTCATAAATACATTGTTTTTCATTGGATGTATAAAAATGAAAAAAATCAAAAAAAAAAAAAATCTGCACTAGGTCAGTAGCTGGTGGTGTGATGAGTTGAGAATAAAGTCTCGCAGATGGATGACAACGTTTTGATCTATAATATCAGTTACAATAAGCTTTACATTCAGACTGAAATACTTTACTTAGAAATTTTACATAATTTTCATCATTAGAAAACCAAACGTACAGTTTTTAATCTATATAGGTTAAGCTTCTAAAAATTACAACGTTAAAATGCAGTTTACCAATATTTGAAAGTAATCAACTTACGTCCTTGAACTTTCCCAGCTCTTTAGTAATACTTTGTGATATATTTTCGCATTGACGCATTATATCTGTTCGGCTGGCGTGAAAGAGTAAAGGGATTCCCCATGATGAAGCACCTGAAAAAGCATATGTGTTAAAGCCCTGGACGTTTTGGATGTGACTGTGAACTTTTTATTTTGGACTCAAAATTTCGACTTATTCTAAGGGATGATGTACATTTTGTCATGCTCCGCAAAAGTGGAACAGTGATCCACTTAGGGGGAGGTGGGGTTTCTGTCAAGTTTTGGATATTCCTCTTTTTTGTGGGTGTGAAATTTTATCTTTCGCGCTAAAACTTTTCATACCAGAATTCCACTATTTACTATTTAAATGTGGCATTAAAAAAATATACACAGCAGATTTCACACATTCGTTAATATTATAACATTCCTGATGTATAATAAATGTTATTTTATGGCATATATAAGTAATATTTGAATAAATATCATGAAACACTGTGTAAATATTCTTTTATTATGTCACACATCTGATGTTTCCACTTTTGCGGAGCATGACAAAATGTACATCATCCCTAAACTGGCGATTTTTTTGGTGTGAAATGTATTTATTAGTTTTAGTATAA
>CM032667.1:21401496-21441047 GCA_019095985.1 Streblospio benedicti | reverse complement strand
TGAAAACTGAAATACTTTTTTTACTTAGAAATTTTATATAATTTTCATCATTAGAAACCAAACGTACAGTTTTTAATCTATATAGGTTAAGCTTCTAAAAATTACAAAGTTAAAATGCAGTTTACCAATATTTGAAAGTAATCAACTCACGTCCTTGAACTTTCCCAGCTCTTTAACAATACTTTGTGATATATATGATATCTGTTCGGCTGCCGAGAAAGGGTAAAGGGATTTCCCATGATGAAGCACCTGAAAAAGCATATGTGTTAAAGCCCTGGACGTTTTGGATGTGACTGTGAACTTTGTATTTTGGACTCAAAATTTGGACTTATTCTAAATCGCGAATTATTTTTGTGTGAAATGTATTTATTAGTTTTAAAATTAAGTATAAAAAGATTTGTTCATTCTAATATAGCTTTATGTTTATTTTATTTATTATTTCATAAATACATTGTTTTTCATTGGATGTATAAAAATGAAAAAAAACAAAAAAAAAAAAAATCTGCACTAGGTCAGTAGCTGGTGGTGTGATGAGTTGAGAATAAAGTCTCGCAGATGGATGACAACGTTTTGATCTATAATATCAGTTACAATAAGCTTTACATTCAGACTGAAATACTTTACTTAGAAATTTTTTCATAATTTTCATCATTAGAAAACCAAACGTACAGTTTTTAATCTATATAGGTTAAGCTTCTAAAAATTACAACGTTAAAATGCAGTTTACCAATATTTGAAAGTAATCAACTTTACGTCCTTGAACTTTCCCAGCTCTTTTAGTAATACTTTGTGATATTTTCCCATTGACGCATTATATCTGTTCGGCTGCCGTGAAAGAGTAAAGGGATTTACTATGATGAAGCACCTGAAAAAAGCATATGTGTTAAAGCCCTGGACATTTTGGATGTGACTGTGAACTTTTTATTTTGGACTCAAAATTTGGATTTATTCTAAACTGGCGAATTTTTTTTGTGTGAAATGTATTTATTAGTTTTAAAATTTAGTATAAAAAAGATTTTTTCATTCTAATATAGCTTTTATGTTTATTTTATTTATTATTTCATAAATACATTGTTTTTCATTGGATGTATAAAAATGAAAAAAACTGCACTAGGTCTGTAGCTGGTTGTGTGATGAGTTGAGAATAACACATTTTTGATCTATAATATCAGTTACAATAAGCTTTACATTCAGACTGAAATACTTTACTTAGAAATTTTACATAATTTTCATCATTAGAAAACCAAACGTACAGTTTTTAATCTATATAGGTTAAGCTTCTAAAAATTACAACGTTAAAATGCAGTTTACCAATATTTGAAAGTAATCAACTTACGTCCTTGAACTTTCCCAGCTCTTTAGTAATACTTTGTGATATATTTTCGCATTGACGCATTATATCTGTTCGGCTGGCGTGAAAGAGTAAAGGGATTCCCCATGATGAAGCACCTGAAAAAGCATATGTGTTAAAGCCCTGGACGTTTTGGATGTGACTGTGAACTTTTTATTTTGGACTCAAAATTTCGACTTATTCTAAGGGATGATGTACATTTGTCACGCCCCGCCAAAGTGGAACAGTGTTCCACTTAGGGGAGGTGGGGTTTCTGTCAAGTTTTGATGTTCCTCTTTTTTTGTGGGTGTAAAATTTTATCTTTCGCGCTAAAACTTTTCATACCAGAATTCCACTATTTACTATTTAAATGTGGCATTAAAAAAATATACACAGCAGATTTCACACATTCGTTAATATTATAACATTCCTGATGTATAATAAATGTTATTTTATGGCATATATAAGTAATATTTGAATAAATATCATGAAACACTGTGTAAATATTCTTTTATTATGTCACACATCTGATGTTTCCACTTTTGCGGAGCATGACAAAATGTACATCATCCCTAAACTGGCGATTTTTTTTGGTGTGAAATGTATTTATTAGTTTTAAAATTTAGTATAAATTTTATACTATATATACTTTTATACTATAAAAAGATTTGTTCATTCTAATATAGCTTTATGTTTATTTTATTTATTATTTCATAAATACATTGTTTTTCATTGGATGTATAAAACAAATCTGCACTAGGTCTGTAGCTGGTGGTGTGATGAGTTGAGAATAAAGTCTCACAGATGCATGACACATTTTTGATCTATAATATCAGTTACAATAAGCTTTACATTCAGACTGAAATACTTTTACTTAGAAATTTTTCATAATTTTGATCATTAGAAAACCAAACGTACAGTTTTTAATCTATATAGGTTAAGCTTCTAAAAATATTACAACGTTAAAATGCAGTTTACCAATATTTGAAAGTAAACAACTCACGTCCTTGAACTTTCCCAGCTCTTTAGCAATACTTCGTGATATATTTTCTTTCTCGCTGCTTTATTTATCAAACAAACACATCAAAGTAACAAAATATTTAACTCGTTTGAGATCTGCAGTCTCCTTTCAGCTCTACACTTCCAGATTATTCGTTCCATTGAACAACGCATTTTCAATTTTAAATATCCAAACAACAGTTTCAAATCCAGACTAAACAATAACAATAACTTCTCGGAAAACGTTCCTTATATACGCCACGGTACCAACGTTGAACTGAGCCCCGCAGGTGCCCCAACAGGTGCGCTGGCCGTGGTAAACATGGCTGTGCCTATTTGTGCTTAAATTAGAATATTAATGCGATAAGGCTACAGCATTAGCATTCTTCAGTTATGTTTTAATATTTGTAAGTAAAGTCCATATCCTAATCTATTTATTTATAGATTCATATCGTGATTTCCACTATTTTAAATTATTAATTCAATAGATTTTTATCAATAATAAGTACTTGAAAGTAATAAATAGAGAGAAATTGTCGACTTTCGACCCAAGACTCTTGTATCAAACTTATGCTAATCTTATTTTCAAGTTGGGATGCATTCGGTAACATCGATTCTACGACATACCAGATTTAAACGCAAATATCATTAATAATAAAGATATGCGGAGAGGTTTTTCTTAACCATTTGACACTACTCAACGACGATGTACAATACAGAAGCCGCGTCGACACCAAACGTCTTACGTTCCACGAAAGCACTATAAATAAATACTAAATAAACAACACATACTGACTAGCAGGTGGTTGCTTCCACACGTGTAACTTTTAAATGTGTTAATGCTATCAATCCGACCTCTTTGACATTTGTATGATTCATTTGATGTCTGACCCCACACGAATAGCAACTCCATAATAGCCTCTGATCTTACGGGGGCATGCTTGAGCAATATAAACCTATCCGTATTCTGAATTTCACGACAGAGCCCTTAAAAGAAAAAGATTTTTCTTCGATGTTTACCCTGACGCCATAATTGTCGTGAGATGACCAATCGGTCTTATTGATTGGTATGTGCATGTAATGAAGAAATCAACACATAATTACCTTGTAATCAAATCATTAACTATTCCTTTGTGAGCTTTGTCAGGTTCTTACAATTCATGTATTTTTTCACAATGCTGATTGTTTGTGTTGCTGTAGCTGGCAGTGATCCAACACTTGCAGAAACATGTGCAAATTATATATAAATGACCTCCACAACAACAACATAATTAGAATACTACGCAAGTCACATTTTCTCAAGCTATGATAACTTCAATTTATCGGAGACGGCTCAAGTGACATTTTGCCGAATCCTTTCCCATTTTTGAAATGAAATATGCTCAATAACTTGCATTTATGGAGAATTCCACCAAATAACGCTCTCCTTCCGTGCTATTTTACAGGACTCTTATGATGATTCGAATTTTTCAGATGACTTGAATTTATATTTCATGAATTCCCTTCGAGTTCCAGCGGGGTTAGGGTTAGGGTTGGGCATGTGGGAAGCAGTGGTCACATGCCCGACCGGGCACCCAGTGAACGTATTTTTGATACTTCCCATCTGGCTAAGTTCATAAGCTGTTTATCGTTTTGAATGGTTAAATTGGAATAACAGTAACATAATTGTATCATGTCATATAATTAATCCAGATGATATCATATGAATTGCACCACTTTAAATTTTACATCTAAAGGTCAGCAAGAAGGGTCCTCAGATAATTAGTAGGTATTTTTCTTTTTTCAGCAAATTATGAGGCAGAAAATAAAGTTAGCTCTAGAAGGTTCTTGTCATAGCATATTACACATGTCAAGATACCGGTTCTCAATAGAACTCCCTCTGAGACGCCACATATGATAGTATATATTGTGTTTATATGAATTTCATATGAATATTATGCTATGGCTATATGTCAAGAACTTGAGTATCACTGCAGGCCTAAAGATACATACGATGCACAAAACGTTAATGAAAGTTAAAAGCTCATTGGCTTGTGAATCTGATACTCTTGCCAAAACAGAATCTGGTTGATCGAGACTGTACATCAAAATTTTTAAGCCATACTTGTTTACTCACGTGACCAGTTTGCCACGTGTTAGTTATGTGATTAATTCAGAACACGTGCTCCCACAGTCACGTGGTAGAGATACAATTAAATCGTTATGATGACAGTATTCCATGTAGAAATAAAGAACCGTTTCAATTGCTTGCTCGGCAATTTACACCCCAATGTTCAGTATTTATCTGTGTATAACCACTGTTTAAGTCGTGTTCATTTCCTGTAGTCATTATTTTCAACACTCGTTATTGAAAGCTCACTTTCCCCAATGACCACCAGCATGTAGGCCTATTATTTAAACAAAATTCAAACACATACATTCTAATTGACATTGATTTATACTGATACTTTCTGTCATGTATTCAGAAGCACTCATTTACTCTAATAAACTCAAATGTATAAACATAATAGCTTGAGAAGCAAATAGCCTTTTAACCTTCATCATCGGTCAGTTTATATTGATAAACTCCAACAATATACATGTATTCCTTTCTAAAAATGACAATTTAGTTTAAAAATATCTGCGCATAATATAACCTCGGATCCCTTGCACACAATCATAACATAGTGATAGTAACCGTCATACCATCCCATCAGGGACACCCCAGGAAAACTTGCATTCTGATTGGTTTAAAGCCACAATCAGCGACCATTGTCGTGAAACATTTGATAATGCCGGGTGAAATAACGCCCTCTAATCTTAATTTTTTTTCACATCAATAAATCGCAGAAATACAAATGATTGGTGAACAATCTGGCTACTTATTTTTTGTGCATTGTTTTTAGATTCAATGCCCGAAGTTGTTGCCCATTACCCTACCAAGTTCGGGCAAGAATCACAAAATTTGGGCTGTGAATCCCACAATAGTGCCCTCAAAACTAATACACATTTCTTCAATATGATAGTCATTTACACTTGTTAAATTCCCCTCTAACCCCAGTCAATACTCACCAAATTCTGTTTGATGCTGTATATTGCTCTTAGTTTAAAGAAAACAATGTGATATGAAGTGTGCTAAATTACTTGCTTCAACTTTTAGAAACAATAGGAAACTTTTAAAAGCAAAATTCATCAAGTAGCATTTTACCTTTTGGCGCAGTGCGCGCGGGCTGTGAATCTCGCAACAATGCCTCTTCAAAGAACAAGTTAACACTCGTCCAACAACAGTGAGTGACCATGCGATGACCACGGCGGCGGCGGCGGCCGGGTGACAGGCGTATATTTACGAGCGGGCGTCGCGGGCGGAAACGGCCGGGCGGCGTGACACTCACTCCGTCACCGCCTGATCCATGGCGCCGGCCGCCAGGCACAATCGCTCATCACGCGGCGGCGGCCGGGGGGGCCTCAGGGGAGGGGGTCTTTTAAAAGGTTCTTTACTCTAGTCAAATCGTGTACCAGAAGGTAATAGTGGATTATAACCAATATACTGTCAATATACTGTTTGTCAAAATACATAGAATATTATTGGCAACAGATTTCTCATTCTTTTGAGGCCCTATTAAAACACGGTCTGGTGGCGGGGTCGTCTGGTAAAATAGTGCAGAGCGTTCTAGAATGTTGTATGCAGCTGCCAAGCGGCTACTGTTGCTTTTAATATCATGAGGAATGAAGAGTGTGTTTAATGCGCGTGCGTATGAAAAATGGTCAATTGATGATGGGTTGGGGTTCTGCAGGTCAATGGGTCGTCTGTTAAAATTGTAAAGTCGTGAGACAAGACTTGGATCAGACTATAAACCACTACCAAGTTACTTTACTGTCGATTATCACGAGGGGAAAGGAAGTGTGTGTGTGTGTGCGTGCGTGCGTGTGCATGCGTGTGTGCGTGCGTGCGTGCGTGTTAATGCGTGCGTTCGCGCGTTCGCGGCTAGCTAGGGACTAGTGGCTATTACGCTTTAACCTAGCTAATCAGTTCTGCATTCCCGAATATCAGTGGTGGTATCTCAGCAAGCATGCCTCCCAGATGCACTGTACACGTACACCTGTCCTGTACAGTGTCATGATTTACGCAATAGACCACGTTAGGCGTACGGCGTGGAGCGAGCGGTCGTGCCGTGACGCATGCGCTGTCCTGATCTCTGCGGCCATACGTCACGCGGTGAGGGACGAGGTGTCAACGCCCGCGGATTTGTCTCCAGTCACGGGGCAGTCCCTCAAGTGAGAGAACACGGGGGCTGGTACAGTGGAACCTTAATATACAGTTTATTACTTTAAACTAAAGTATATATAGACGAGAAAAAAAAACTTGTAAGCTTTCACCCATACTTTAGGCTTCCTCGTACTGTCAATTTTACAAACATAAAAGTCTGAAGAGTAGTACATGATTAACAGGATTAAGAGTACTACAGGATAAGCAAGCTGTTGTTTGCCCCCACCCCCCAATTTTTTTCTTATAATATCATTTGGCTTAAAGTCACAGACTGTATATTTGTGTACATATACCAGGATAGATGAATCTTCACTGTAATAACAGTAGAACCTGTCTTATCAATACCCGTCAGTCACCAAGCGGTCTCCATACAAAGGTGGTCTCTTTGTTTGATGATAATCAAACCGGTTGGTTCAAACTGGTCTCTTTATGAAGGTTATAGACGATCAGTGCGAAATGTCGTTTGCAAATTGACTAGCAACAAAAACCGCATTATAACCATTGTGTTTGCAGTCCAAGTTAATTACGTATTTTGCCACAATGAGCAGATAATCGTCTGGTCTGATGCGACGATCACACGAGACCGTAATTATAAGGCTTGCCGGGGTAACGCGAGCCGCCCCGCCCCCATCGCCTCGCTGATTACAGGGGGGGTGTCTAGTTACATCACGTGACCCCATGTAGGTCACGGTGGGGTCACGGCGGGCTAATTGGATGTCTGTTTTAATCACTATCCTTCGATTCTTCCAACTCCAGCTCTTTGGACACGTATTGGTAACGCACTATTACAGGATGTGCTTTGATTTCTATTGTAAAATGAATTCTACCATAATGTCCCCATGCAGTTTGACTGAGCAGTAGGCGAGAGTAGTTACAATATCATGTGTTTCAGTAACCTTGTAAAATAAACCCTACGTGATGGTATAGAATTTAACATTTCAAAAATTACTTTATAAATAATACAAAACGTGTAATACAAAATGTTTTCGACACATCTTTCTTTCTAAATTGGACCTTTTTGTAAACACGTGCGTACATAATTGTATAGTACGCAAAGCCAGTCAATTTTAATCACCCCTTGCTTTCCAGGAAAATACACACACGCAAAACTAGTCAGATCCCCATTAAAACTGCTAATGATCCATAAAACCTACGAAACCTGCGAGGCAATCTGAAAAGTGCGCACTAACCTGTGACGTCAGCGATTTATGCGGTGATATGAGCGCACAGTTTGATGACGATCTACGACGCCGATCTACGGGCGTTTTGATGTGCACATGATGTAGCGATGTGACCGAGCTTTGTGATGAGCCTCTCGCTTTCATTGACCATTACAGTGACCAGGGGTCAGTTCGGGTAATGTCCAGCCACTTCCTGTGGCGCTGCTTTACGACAGGTGTCCCGTCGTAAACTGACTGACCCCTGGGCTGACCCCTGTGTGGGTGAGGGAGGGGTGAAGTGGCCCGAGGCTGTAGCTGGATGGTGATCATGGGAGTTGATGGATTGGAGGGAGGGGTTTTATTGTTTGTGGGGGTGGGGGTGAAAGTGGACACTCGAATGACCACCTCACTCGGGTGATTGGTGGTCATTTATTCGATACATGCTGTGTCTGTATTGCTTTTTTGTAGTATAGAGGGTTAATTTAAAGCATTAACATTTTGTATGGACCTAGAATATTATCATATTACGTTTACAGTGAGAAAGAACCTTGCTAGTATAGGCACTTATAGGTCGGTAGCAATGAAAATGTCCTTATTGTTGCCGAGATGTCCTCCTATGCTGAAACATTTTAGCAATACAACGTGATTTAACTACCGCAGTATTCGCTATAAATTCCGATCCCACTTTGAGGTTTCACTGTATAATCCTGCAAAAGACATCCTTCCTACATCGACAACCTTTCTATTGGACGCAGATCCTGTGACAGGGTGCAAATTCACAATCTGTTCAACCCTTGCTTTAAGTTGGCAACGTGGCTGCATTGCTAGCCCACAATAACTATGGTTATTCGCCAACCCCATAAATTAAATCGTGCTCATTAAACCGCCGTTATGGCTTAACCTTAAATGAAAACATCACACAATAACTCTATTTGTACGTATCAGATTTTTCCTAATGGCTACAGTCAAAAAGTGAACTTTGAACAAAGCTGTTCGATGGGCTTTTTTAATGCTCTGTGTGGATGCTCGTAACCACATCAGGTAGACAACAAAGGACTTGACGCCGTGGTCTGGGTATCAGGTGTCTGTTGGAGTAACACGACACCCACCCTGGTAATGGCCACATACGAGCAGGCATACACACTGACAGGGACACCAACACCGGCCATACACTCTGCCTTCTGGGGTGGTGTAGACAGACGGGTTGTTTTGTAAGGGCTGTTGAAATAGTTTTTGATTGGGATGGGATGCTTATGTTGAGCGTGAGTTCTAATTAGAGAGATGGTCATTTGTGGAAGGTTTTTGCGTACTGCTAAAATTGCACCCTTTCAATTTGCAGTGTTAACAGCATGAGAGGAAAATCCGCAAATTGCTATGATTTAGTGTTAAGAATTGCGAGTGCCACATGCGCTGATGTGTTGTGGATGCTAATGTGGAGGTGATAGTTATAGGTATTGCTTTCTTTCTGGTGTGCTTAAATGTGATATTTGGATCAGCATATATCTTTATTTATGTTTGTGGGATTGGTTACTTGATTAATTGATTGTTTGTTTGATTGATTCATTCATGAATCATCTGATTGACAGATCGACTCATTCATTGATAAATTGGTGTATGAATCGATGGACCAATTGATGAATGAACCGATATATCGACCGATCAATCGACCGATCAATTAATCAATTGTATGATTAATACAGTAATCAAATGAGTACAAAAATGAGTATAAAATGAGTACAAAAACACAGCAACACGTCAGTATACACGCACCTGCTTATTCGCACCTACCTCCATCAAACCGAGCACCAGCCACCTCAACAACCTCCATCCCTTCACCATCTTAAAAAAATAAAGATTTTATTGAAAAGTAGAGCCCAACACGCCTCATCCCTCTAATGGAGCCCCCATTAGGCGCTCAAGAGGCCGCCCAGGTGCCAGGCCCGGGCCCCGAGAGGACGGGAGAGCACGCCGGGGTGTGCTACACAGACAGTCACACACTAATAAACGTACTCTACGGTGCTTGTGGTCTTAGCGACTTGTTAGCGTACGACTATGGAGGGGTAGGGCAGGGTTAGAGTTGATGATTAAGTTAGTATTGAAATCAGCTACATTAGAACCTCTCTATTAGGACCACCTTTGCGACAAGTGTTAGGTGGTCTCAATACAGAAGCGGTCTCTATACAGGGGTTCATTTGGTAGCCTTATGAAGGTTTAGGACCGTGAAAATGGTCTTATTATAGAGGTGGTCTCAATAGAGAGGTTCTACTATATGTTGTAAAGACTTTGTAATAGAGTCAAACGTCTGTCAACGGCGAAACATGGGCAACAATTTTGAAGTTTCAGATGCAAATATTGGCTACAGGCGTTTTTATTATTCTTAACCTATATGCCTTTTTTGCAACAAAACATGTATGCGTGAACAATGTACAATGTATAAAAGTTAACACACATGCAACACAGCAATAACTTGACCTTTAGTCACGCAGCGGCGGTAATGACATTTCCCCCGCTCGCAAGGATACTCCTCCGCAGCGCG
The DNA here is from genome assembly GCA_019095985.1 of Streblospio benedicti. Taxonomy (NCBI): domain Eukaryota; kingdom Metazoa; phylum Annelida; class Polychaeta; order Spionida; family Spionidae; genus Streblospio; species Streblospio benedicti. The sequence continues at coordinate 21,430,776 of CM032667.1, read as the reverse complement.
AACGTCTGCTGCGTGTCAGCTCCGAATGAAGTGCGCATCTGGCGCGATGACAACGTTAAAGCCACGTGATAATCACGCTTAATTCGGCGGGATTAATTCTGCTGCCGCCGCCTCGATGGACGCCATTGTTGCTGGTGGCAGCGTGAGCATTGTGGGAAAGTTGTGGAGGTCAACGTGGAACAACGGTAACCGATTGAAACGTGGTGGTTACGCGTATGTGGCAAGTGAGTGAGTAACAGGTGAATTAGTGCATTGAGTTGTGATTGATGGAGGTCAACAGGGCGGTGGTCACCAGGTAAAAAGGAATCTCGTGTTTATTGAAGAATTCGCTTTGAGTTTTAAACGAGTTTTTACATGCAGATTTTCTTCTCCATCAGCAGATCCAGGTTTTTGAAGGGGGGGGGGGCGCACTTAAGGGATTTATGGATTTAAGGGATTAGTAGGGCCTATTTTGATAGGAAAAGGGTAAGGGGCGTCCCCTGCGCCCATGGATTTGCCTATATATGTCATCCATTACAGTCTGTGATGAACATGGGCGAATTCAAAGGCACAGGGGCGTGCACTCACACTCACCGATTTCACACCTCCAAAGAGTTAATTCTCATGTGATTGTGGGCATTTGCTGAGCCTTCGCCAGTACGAAACCCATGAAACTATTTGCCGCCCATCCTTTCCCCAAAACTTAAATCGACCAGTAATGAACATTGATTTTGAGACTGCCAACCTAATGAGCCTATGGCTTAAATTATGTTTCAAAATTCAATAAACATGTCATGAAATCCTGCTGTTTTGCCGCTCCACCCAACAAGCCTTGCACGCCCATATCCCCATAATAACCAGCGCACGTATACACCGTTAACTACATTGAGTTGGCAAAGCTGGCAAAATGACCTTTCCTCAGACAATGGCACATGACAGATTATGACACATGGCCCGGCTCGCTATGACAGAGCAGAACCCCCCATAGATTCCACAATTAATACGGCCCTCCACGCTCGCTTGATTGATCTCTAATTAATAATTGGTCCCTAAGATTCATGTTTACACAGGAACGGTTAACAGGTCCCTCCATGCGGTAAAACAGTGACACTGCGACGTGGCAGTTTTTTATTGCTTCTATTTTGCGTTTTGTTCAGAGTACAGGAAAAACTGTGTTATGCTGGTATTGTCGATTAATGTATGTGAAAATAACCATAAAGGGAGGTGTCACTATAGATGGACAGTTTCAACTTTGAGACATCCCTTTCTATTCAAAGATAGGTTCGTGAAAACCTTTATAAGCAGTTTCAAATAGCCGTGGTTCTTTGTGAAGTATATCCGTGGTTCTCATTCCAAAAGCATGTTTCTAGTGTTGCTATAGGTATGGAGGTGAAAATTACAGACGAGTAACCTCTTGCACAAGAATCTCTCATGCAGTTTAAACGCGCCATATTGAATCACGTGACAATCACTTAACCAATATGGCGGATGTCATATAAAACGTCTGTGTAATTTCAATGCGTTTGTGTATAGATCAAGGCATTATAGAATTTGTAATACAGAACAGCTAATAAGGTCAAAAAGGTTTTGAAATTTTATTAAAATCACAAAATTTCGCATCTTCAATGCTTTCTCAAGTGAAAAATGTTATCTAAAATAACATTTCTTCACTTGAAAAAGCATTGAAGATGAGAAAAATTGTCATTTTGATAAAATTTCGCACATTTTTTTATCCTTATTAGCTGTTCTGTTTTATTATGATATGGTACGAGCAGCTCCAAGAACTTTTCATATTATAGAGTCGATATAATTATGTGAATAGTATGTCGTAACCGTATTTTTGGACCCCATGTCGGGCCCTGCCAATGACTGATGCCACCGGGGAGGGACCAGTGTGTTTTTCATGTTTGCGCGGCGGGGAGCAGTGTGTTATTCATGCTGCTGGTGGATGGCGGGTCGGCGGCCGGCGCGCGTTAATTAGAGAGAGACGCGGACGGGGATGGATGTGGCGGCGGCCGCGCAAGCGCATATGTCATACCAGGCGACGAGCAGGCGACATTTCGCGAGATTTTGCGGTATCTACGCAGAGATATACGTGTCATAAGTGTGATGTGCAGTGGGATCTACAATAGCCATATCCCAGCTTCACTATTAATAGAATTACAGTAACAAACAACACCATGTGCACAACATTTTCCTATAGCCTAACATGTGTTATGCATACTGTATAATACTGTTTTAATCTCTATTTGTTTCTGCAAGTTACTATTTATGGTGAAGCTGGACTAGAACTATTAGGACTGCAGTCATCTCTTTTGAAAAAAGACCATCATTGGAGATCTACTTAGATTGCCACAAACAAAAGACCACCTCTCCATTGAGACCACCTGAGGTCGGAGCCTCTCGTGGTCTTGATACTGGAGGCAGAAATCACCCAGTCGTGTTTGTTGTCAATGCCCATCGCTTTTTGGACGTAAATTGGCCACATTGGGTTTCACACGTACTAGCATCACAACTTGTTAACCCCGTGCCTTTCTTAACAACATTGAGAAAACAATATATGTCTACCTATTCTGAATGCAAAGTCTTCATCTAGTAAACCCTAAGTCGAATGTGTTATCCCTGACTTAAAATATGGATATCTCACTTCTATAGATCAAGTTATGTGTGGCTGTTTGGCGTTAAGGCCACGTATAACCATCGCGCAATTTTCGCTGACTATCAACGGTGCGTCGGCTTATGTAATATATAATACTTTGTTAATACTGTGGGAAGACAAACGGTCTTTAAGCCCGCCAGTCTATGCACGTTTTAAAGAACACGTCGTCTGCTTTACAGAAGCCAGCACACCACGCAACTCAGCTTGTCGCACTACAGGGGTGCCATACCACTGCCACATATAGAACATTCTAAAATCGCTCAAGGCCCCCCCCCCCCGTGGCCCTGCGAGCCTGTCCCGGGCGTGTCGGCGCTGATGCCCCGCGTCACGCGAGCGCGCCATCTCCGGGCCGGGGCTGTGATTCCGCGGCCGCGACACGGGAGCGGGAGATGGCGGGAGCCACGCCACGGACGCATCGGGCACGCCCCGTACACGCAGGACACTTACAGGGTGGGCTGAAATCAAGGCCGGGGGTATGAACAGAGAAACTGCGGGTGAAGAATCATTGTGTGGAAAAACCTCGCAATGGGGATATCTTATTTACAGGGAGATCATGCAATGTCATACTGCTTTACCAGGGTTACGTTCACACCACATCAGATTCTGTTCATATAACACAATCATACAGATGTGATTTGCTCTAAGGATTAGAATGAGGCAATGTGGGACACCTTTTGATTACCCTGATCGGTGTGTATTGCATGCCTGTGTACCTGCATGCATGCTTGCCTGCCTGCCTGCCTGCCTCCACACACCATTGGCTTAGTTTGTTACCTAACTTGCCAAAAACCAGGACCACATTGGAAATAAGCATTACATATATATGTACGCTTTCATGTGCTATCCGAAGATCATAAGTTCCTGAAGAAAATTAATCAATCAATCAATCAGTCTGCGCACGTGGATGCGTGCGTGCGTGCCTTGCTCTACCTCCCTCCCTGCCCTCCCTTCTTCCTACAAACTCATACAGCCAGACAATTGCGCAAACGACCACACACGCACACAGTCATCCGGCATAACACAAACATCAGCCCAACCGCCGCCGCCGCCGCCGCGAGTGTTAATTACTGGGTGATGAATCCCGCGCGCCGTGACGGAGGAGCTCATCCCGGGACTGATGGCCGCCGCCGCCCGCGGGTCACGTGGTTAGCTCATTAATGCCGCGCATGCGCATGAAAAAAGCGGGCAGACGATTAGTCACGTGGTTCTCGGCGAGTTCAATTCAATGGGCGAATGAACATTCCTAAGTAGACCACGTGTGTAGAGGGGCTACTTGTAGAAAACGAACATATTCGGGCGTGTTTGTTTGTTTTTGTTAAAGAGGGGTGCGCTTATGGTATCTCAATACATTGCGGGTATGAAAAAACAACACAACAACAACAAAACCACAACAACAACAAACAAACAAAAATGAAAAACAATGAAAATGAAATCATTTGGTGGAATAGAGGGTGTACGCCGGAAACCCCGTGGATAAGTCAATGCATGATAAGAGCAGAGAGCATTGCTCCATCGCTGGCACATCTTTGACGAGTATTGGCTTAAGAGAGTAGGAGTCTGGAGCTGAATGGTCGTTGATGTCAGTGCTTTTGTCAGGCTATATAAGTCAGTTTGTCACTTGGATACAGAGCCCGTTTCTTTGTTTGCCTATCTGAAAGACAGGTTTTTATATTTCCATTGATTGATTGATTAAATTGATTGATTGATTGATTGATTGATTGAGTGAGTGAGTGATTGACCGATCCATCGATCGATCGAGTGATTGACTGATTGTACAAATACCCTGGTTCTCTGCCAGTTTTAAAGACATATCTGTCTTCCTACATGCGTGGCAGTGTATGTCTGTAAGTCAGCCTGTGTATGAGGCACCACCGCCAGCGCACACCCACACCCCGCTCACCATCAGTCTTCATTACCGGAGTGGTGCACATAAACTCTCATTAATGCACAACACCGCCTCAGTAACAAAGCAAGGGCCTGGGATGCGAGTTACTGGGTTCTGGCCGAGGCATCATAAATGTATGAGCAACGTGGTTTGTTTCTCAGAACATGGCTTCATTTTTTAAAATCATGTTTTGGAAGATGTTTCGGTGTAAAGTTTTCGACGTCACTGAGGACAGAGGGGATTTGTCTTTCTGAAAATTTCATGGGGTTTTGGAAGCAAACAATTTCATAATGAATGGTTTAGATCATCATAGTTCAGGTAGTATAAGCAGAAATAGTTAGCTGAACAGGGTGAGTTTTATTTCCTGTCTTATAGACCTATACTAATAATTTAACATAGTGATTTATCAAAAAGCTTCTGAAGTTTCACGGGCGGTTGAGAAATGTTTCTTAAAATATAAACAATCCCCTAGATTCTGAAAACAAAATGTCGCCAGGAGCAGCAACTTTAATCATAACGTCCTCAACTTCCTTAATAAAGCAATGCAATAAAAACTTCATACATATTACCGTCAAAACTCCCATTAAGACCACCTCTCTATCGAGACCATCTTTATAATAAGACCGCTTTTCAGCGTCCTAAACCTCCATAAAGCTAGCAAAATGAGCCTCTGTATAGAGACCGCCTCTCTAGTGAGAGACAACTTCACACTGGTCTCAAATATGTTCCTAGTATAGAAGTTCTACTGCATTTCAGTAATTAAACAGCAAGACCTTCCACCACTCCCAATAGCGGCGTCTCACTCACCGTACTACAGCTTTCAAGTGACCAGCCTCGCTGTGAACTGTGATTCCACGGTCGCCATGACAACGCGTAATCCCGGTACATTAGGGGAATGGGGGATTAGTAGGTAATGCACGCCATTTGAGGGGCCCAGCTTACGGAGGGGGATAAGCCCGGGTCGCTATTATGTGATTGGCTTTCTTCATACACTCGCTGGTAATGGAGGGTATTGTACTCTAGGTGTGCTCCCTGGGGTGGGGGGGTTTGGGGTCCTGGTTTGAAACTACAGGTGTGTGGAGTTGTTGATGCGGTGGTGGTCGAAACCTTTCGAAGGGATGAGGGAATTGTTTTCATGTAGGGGAGGATTTTGTTCATAGTTTGACATGCGGGAATAGCAGGTAATGGGTAGTGAATCGAATGTAAAGGTGTGTTGGAAAACAACAGTTTTCACATTTTGGGATTATAGTCTACCTAAAATCACTCTTTGAGTTTCAGATGTCAAGTAAATTGAGGTCTCTTCAGGACATCTGATACTCAGAGTTCCTAAAATGCCTTTTATATGATATTGAGATTAATGCCCATTAAAATCTCACTTAGAAAGTATGACATCGAAGGCAACAAACAAACTAGCAAAGAAAGAAAGAAAGAAACAAACAAACAAGGAAGCAAACACTCAAACAATGTTCATGCACCGAATAATTAGCACTTTGAAAGACTCCTACGCGTAGTTCGGTGAAACTCTGTACTCACGTTACAAAGTGCCGTCTGCAACTGTACACGGCCATTTTAACTTGCCATTTCAGCTGCGGCGTGCCATCATAATTACTTCTATGATTGAATCATGTTGAAAGATCAGATTCAAAGCGGGACACCCTAGCCATGCCTGTAATTGGCAAGTCCCAATATCCAATTGTGTTCTCTTGAGATGAAAAAGAACAGGGTTTCATGATAAAATAACTGCTAGATTGTAGCTACAGATAGGTTAGGCATAACGCATTTTGATACGTTGTACATTGTTCGGATCCCCCATGGGCTGCAGCTGCTCTCAAGTGACCTCAATAGGGAGGTGGTCTCTGTATGGAGGTTACTGCTGGCCTCTTTATGAAGGTTTAGGGTGACGGCGAAAAAGGATCTAACGATTGCTGCCGTCGTTTTACAGAGATGCTCTTGATTGCAAGCTCCACCGCACATGAAAAACAAACTGTATGGCATCTATTCACAAAGGGATTAGAGTTCTTTTATGATCCATTGACAGGGCTTATGATTTAACAGCCATGGATGGAGTCAACTCACAATGAAATACGTTTGCAAATGTTATTACTGGTGTTGCGTGCTAATGGCCGATGCTACAAACTCAAGATTGATCACTCTTCAATATTTGGGACTCTATGACTCCAGCATTAAGCGACCACACCCATCGAGGCTCTGGGTAAGGATGGTGGTTGTGATCAGGTCCCAGCGTCCTCTTGCTCAAGTTCCTCTGTAAACTTTAGACATATGTCCTCTTAGTCAGGTTCCACTGTAACGTATTGCAATGTGATCTGCTCATCAAGACTCACCATAAAGACTCACTCTCACTAATGTAGTGGCGACGAGTAACCACACCCCGCAGCCAAGGCAGCATACACGTAGCCAGTACAGTGAAACCTACATGTCATATGTGGACTCCTTTGGGAGACATGAAAAGTGCCCTTCGAAGACAGGAGTCCTTAAAATAGAGGTTACATTTTTAAATGATAACTAAGATAATGGGAAACTAGAGAAGTGAACAGTGTCTGTATATGACCGGTGTCATTAAAATGGACATGATCAATGGACTGGGCCGCCTGTACAGTATGGACTGTTGATCTCGACTGATGATTATACGAAATGTTTGATATTTCGAGCAAGTACATGTAGTCTGTTACCTTCACGGTTTGTACCATTATAAATCACACTGATGACTCGAAAGTTCGGATAACACGATTCCCAGTCCTTCAGGTCGAGTTAACTGGATAGACACCACTGTAATCATAACTGTAGCCCGGTAACACCTTAGTATCTAAACTTCTAAAACCGGTTCCAAACTCGGCATAATGACCGTACCCTGTGAAACCTTTCAATAATGTTCGTCTTCATAGATTATATCTAGTTTTGTGTTGCTTTTAAACGATGTCCCTAGATTCTGAAGAAAATACCAAACTTGTCTCCTTTACTGCTTAAAAAGGCTCAATAACAGTTTTGTCACGTGTTAATTGGAGCGCATGCGCCCGGAGGTGTCTATTAGGGGCACTCGTGGGAAGAGTGGAAAGTGTCAACATTAGTGAGGTATCCCCATTATAGATATAATTTTAGCAACACTTTATAGCAAACTGGAAACTGAAAAGAAACAAAATACGATACTGTGAATGGGAGATGTTTCTATGAGTAATGTGTTGTCCTTAGTGCACTTAATCTGGTAACCTTCTGTAGCAAACATGAGAATGAAAACAAGTGTCCAGACTTGAGAAGTGTCCCTATTAGAGGGGCTGTCCCCCAAGGCAAGGTCTCGCTGTAATAAACAGCATTTAAGACATGTAAATGGGACCATTTATCCCCCGTATAAGCTAACAGATGTCGCTCGGGGTGGGTGTTCTTTGGTGGGTGTCACACCCAGGGGCATGCGATAGGAGGACCGAGAGACCCCCAGGGGAGCACTCAAGAAGCAACACAATACACTGCTCATTAGTGAAGTAATGGGGGTGATGTGTCTTTTGGTTTCTGTTGGCTGTTTTTGGGTGTGTGGTGAATAAGACAATTTGCAGGCTTGACATGTATTCCTTGGATGCGTAAGCCAATACTGGATTATGACATGGGATTAATATGAAAATATAGAAGTGTATGTACATGTAATTGGAAGTACTAGTGTAGATGTAAAGGGGTAGATCTAAGGGAGAGGGGGTGGGGTTTTCACTATTTAATATTGTTTTTTTTCACCCCTGTCAATGGCTACATGCAGTTTGTTAAGAAGTATTCGATTTAAATTAAAATAATTTTCTGCCTAAAACAACATGTCATTTCACCATTAGCAAGCAACACAAATAAGTGAGATCATGTTTACAACATAATTGCAATACGAAACACATTTTTCCAACTTGAAATTGAATCTTTTGAAGAAGAAAGTTATTAGCTTTTCACACTTTGTTCGTGTAACTCGAGTAAGCCGTTAAAAAAACCTTCAAATACACCTGCCAAACAACAGAGGACTGTTATACTTACATAAACGAAATGATTCTGTTAGGAGTTAGAAATCTCTGTTGTGTTTTCACAAAAGATTTCACTTTCACTGTGCCCACTATAGTCTTTCGAGTTCTTTTATTCTCTCTCACCTTTTTCGCTTATGTCTTCAGAGATTTTTCTTGTTGTTTTGTCTTCATCAATTAGATATAGAAGATATGCGATTACCACACTGTCCCATAAGACAAAACGTATGAAAATGTATTCATTTATTTCATAGTATTCAAACAATAGGAGATCATTTCAATTCTGCATTCTCCACCAATAGAAGTAAATTCTACACATTCTTTGAGCCACAGGGAATCTCCGTTTCAAAGAAGCACTTTTGCAGTTTTGCAACAACAAAAATAAGATCCGGTTTCAAACTGGTGAGTGCATTATGACAATAACAGAAAAAACAGTGTTTTCCAGATTCCTTCTGAGAATCGTAATATAAACCCGAAAAATTGTCAGAGTTCACACTGGGAATGCTAGAACATTACCAGCACAGCAGTTTGAAAGATAAAAAATCTAGCTTCTTCCCTTCAATTAACACAATTAAAGCAGCATTGTGATGGAGACACCCACTGTTAGTCCTGGGTCCCAGGTATCTGATGTCGTAACCTGACGTCTTTTTCTTCTTCCTAGAACTAAAACACTTGCAATGGCATATCCAGGCTATTGTGAAAGGGGGGAGGGGGCGTATTTAAGGGATTTCATGGGTTTCGTACATGCGAACGATGGCGGACATGTAAAAAAACCCCGATGAAAATGAAGTATTTTGGTGGGAAAGGGGGGGGGCTCCTCCTGCCTCTGCCTATAACTTGTGTATGGTATCTGCTGCTTGCGTATCATATAAACCCTTCCCCCCAAAAAATCTTCCCAATGCATTTAGGACTTATAGCCCAAGTTAAGAACATAATGAAATCTGTCGTGGCGAGCTCCGGACAAACGTCCAATGAAAGAAAGAAACAAACAAAATACAGGATCCTTTCAATGTCGAGTCATACCCGAGGATGGGGGATGTGGTGGGTGTAAACGGTAAGGAAATCTCACATCCCGAATGTTTTCTGTCCTATCTCCCACATCCACCAGTTTAACCTATTCCCCACATCCTGCAAATTTTAAATCGTTCCCCATATTCAACTTCCTTGAAATCCCACACCCTCTTGCTGTTATCCCCCACGCCTCCTTTCGCCCCGTTTCCCCAACATTCCATGTCAAATTGACAGCTGAAATGTTTCACCAGAGATTGGATTATATTAATTTATTAATCTATGTGACCCAATTCTTAATTTAATTTTATATCGCGAATATTTATATTCAAATCAGCAGAATAGATGCATGTACTTCTATTTGTTTTATAACATAGAAAAGCGCAAACGGACAGTCTGCAAATCTTAAGCAATGCTTGGATTGATCACTTGACCTAATTCACATTCTGAGTTGAAAAGCCTATGATTGGTCAGAATTTTTAATGAGATTACTTATGTGTCAGAGGTCTCTTCATGACACCTGATACCCAGATTGCTTCTTTATAACACCCCTACCTAAAGGTGACGTTTGTGTAAAATTGGTTCGTTAGTAAACACTGAAGGTTGTCCAGACACACACACAGATACGCACTTGGAAACGAATCAAGCACACAGGCTTGCGTTTCAGCTGAAGCAACACTACTTATAGTCACAAAATTTACATAATGTTAGACGCCTTTTTTAATTCACCAGAGACCTCCATATTTTCTATGCAGTCTTGCATCAGCCTCGGGGAAGGCTCCCTTCTATTCAGCAGGCCACTCAAGAGAGTTGCCAAAGAGATTGAAACCCTCACGTATAACGCAGAATACACTGGTGTTTTAGAAGTAACATTTGAATTGACAAAGAAGCTAATGTATACTATTATGATAAAAGGTGTTATCAAATTAGGTATAAGTGTGGCGTATAGTTTCCTTTTTATCTAAGGCAGGGACAGGTATCCCCCTGAAGAACTAGCATGTTAAGTGATGAATAGATAATCCTCCAATGTATTGCATCAACTCCCCAACAGCATTACGAAACCATCATAGCGGATCTATACGGTTTTAACCACCCACTTAAGAGCGTACAGATTATAAAATTGTCCCTGGTGGGAATGCCCTGGGACCCCCTAGCGCCTACGTGCATTCTGCAGAAGCAATCTTTTTCCTTAACACCCCTCACGAAAAATCTGGACCCTCCATTATAAACACATAAAACCTCCACATAAACACGTAGCTAACAAGGTTTAAAACAATAACACCATCTAAAACAAACTCCATTACTTATAACATTTTACTTCAGGAACTTTGTTAAAACGTCCGGTGAATCTACAGGAAACCTCGGGAGGAAACTTTCTGTGGAATGCACATTGCACAGGCGTATCCTGGAATCATCATCAACCCAGGGTAGGGGTGGGCTGGTGCTGGCGTGCAGAAATGCAAATTGGTTTGATTTTAATGGGTGTAGGTGACTAAGTACTATATGCAGGTTTACTGGAATCTACAGCAGCGCATGTCAATTTGGACAAAAAGCACCAGGTTACATAACAGTAAATCTATCGGTTCTTTATGCGATATCGAAGACCAGAGTGCAATACCATTTTTTGTAAATCATATATAACTTATGTTATGCAAGGTATGTTTTGCAGCTTATGCATAATCAACCTAATAATTACATAAATGTTGAGCCTCCACTAATAATATACTCTATGTCCATATCAGATAACGTATCAACTCTGGACCCCTGCTACCCTGATATCACTGCACCATTTGAGATGCAGTGGAAACCGCTGGGTAAACTTCTCTCTCAATGCTAGAGGAGGTGTTTTCACAGTTGGGTTCCATGTACTTGGAGTGGATTGCCACTTACGGCACTTGCTTAGTGGTGAGATACGACGGATTTCCTGTGATGTTATACGACAAAATGTTCCTTTCCACCTGCTGTTTCTGCGGTGGCTTTGAGAGGGAGCGTGCTGTGTTAATTTGATTATTGAGAGAGGCATCAACAAAAAACAAGAACATTGTTTTTAAGACGCGCAGTTGGTACATGCATATGGTCCTGTTTTTGTACACAATGCCATAGTCTAATGTGCTGGTTATCAATGCCATATGTGGATGTTTGACTAAGCTGCGATGTCTGTGCTATGGACAATGAAGTTCGTCAGCCCGAATCCTGACCATGTTGCTGAGAAATGCCTTACGATCTTTCAGCCAATGCACTACCCCATTCAAATGCAATGCAGAAGAAGATTGTATGATTATTCAGTTAGATTTCTTAGCCGTTTATTGCTAGTCATTAGACAATGTATCAAAGCCTCTAACCATTATAATACTAAACAATAAGTAAGGTATATTCAAAAACAAGTAGCAAAGACACACACACCAAGCAAAAAAAAAAAAAAAAAAAGTCAAACTTCTATCTTTTCCTCACGTCTTTTTATCATTAAAAAATAAATAAATAAAAAGAAAAAAAGTACACAATACACAATAGTACACAATACACGAACAGAGTAAACAATCTCTGTGTACAGCTTCTAACAAAAGCCTCGCCAATAAACCTGTTAGTGGAACAATGCGGCAAAAGGAGTGCATTGTGTCTCCTCTCACAGGTGGCCGGCAACCCGAGCCGGGGCTCTCTCTTGATCAATAGCACCCATTAGGCGGGCTCCAGTGACTGCACCCCGTGGTACACGGACCCCCGTGAGATGCTACCCCTGGGGCAACTAATGTTTTACTATTTGGTTACTAATGCACGACTATTGTGTAGCTAGATATCTGTTGGTTTGGGAAGACTCGTGGGAGAACCTGCGACCACTTACTGGAGCTTTGTCTAGCTAAGTGTTGTTGTGTGGAGATAAGGGGGGCGGGGGCATTGTGAGGATAAGGACGTGTGGAGTACGTGTGGGTCGGCACCACAGGCAGTAGATGGACAGGTGTGCGTGAATGCGGATCTGGAGAAGCCTCAAACTGGACAGAATCTTCGTTTGAAAATTCTATATATAATACACACACTGATAGATATTCTGTCCATATACCCTCTTCTAATATCCAGGCGATCTGGAACTGTATGTGGTTTTCATCAAAGAGGGTGTCACCTTTAGGTGTAGTACAAAATGAGCATGAAGAGAGGGACAGTTGACCAGAGATTAGCGTCTATGTGTAGACTGGAGTAGCGAACCATCCTACCTGACACTAGATTTCAATGGCAGATCCAGGATTTAGAGAAAGGCGCGTGCGCGTGCGAGCGTTCGTGCGTGCGTGTGTGTGCGTGCGTGCTTGCTTGCGTGTGTGTGCGCAATTAATGGATCTCATGGGTTCTGTACGAGCAATCGATAGCGAACATGACCGAACCCTGAAAAAAAAAATTAAAGAAAAAATGAAAGTTTTTGGCAGCTCACCCTGCGCCCCCTGGATCTGCCTATGTCTTAACCTCGGGTGTGTAACCATCAGACCGACAAGAACATCCCCAATCCCGGAAAGAGGTCAAGGCTATCTGGCACTGCCGCTGCCGCCGCCGCCGCCGCCGCCGCCACCACCGTCCTTCCTTCCCCTCCCGGCCACACTTTTTCTCAAGGAAGGATCAGCTCAGGAAGGAATCTCCGGGATCGGCGTGGGAGTGCACAGTACAACCTGCTCTCTATGTGCTGAAATGACACTTCAGACTGCCCTCAACTGGTTGCAATGTAGAGGTGGTCTCTTTATGGAGGTTCATGGTGTTTTCTGGGATTGAGAAAAGTGACCTTACTATAGAGGTGATCTAATTAGAGATGTGGTTGTAACAGATGTTCTTCTGTATTTGGGAAAACTGGGCCATGATCTCTCTGTGAGTAAGGAGAGCTGTTGTTTCTACTTTTTTCTTCTCTAAAATTGTACTTCACATTTGGTCAGCTTCGAGTTAATATGTGAAGTCTCTAGAGTACTGCATCACAATGAAATGTACACACGGTAAATTATTTCCAGAATAATCACTTAGATACGAGCAACCTTTTTACGTTAAATTGTTAGAGGAGTGAAAAAGACCACATTCTTATTATAAAGCCAGTAGAACATCCAAGAGAATAGTACACTCTGTATATTTCTTCAGCTAATTGTAATGGTAATAATCACATTGGTACATTTGATTGCAATTTCCTATACTGGAGTATCCCATCTTTCATACAGCACACGCCAAGTAGCTTATCATGGGATTTACAACATTAATGTTGATGTCAAATTATTATTGTGTACATTTGCACACGTGTCTAGAGCCATCTAATTAAGTCTATAGTATGCAGATGCAATGTGTATATTACCTTTTGGCCTTTTGTATCAGTCATGTGGAGGAAACAATGCATATACAAAAAATGATCACCCAGGGGGGATTTTTATAATGAGGAATATTGTCTTTTCCAATGAATCATGGCAGACAGAGCACATGGTCCTGGGTCTGGACATTGGGGGTCACAGGGTGCACGCCATGTACATGCCATTTGATGTACAGATCTGCCACAGGTAAAGATGAAGTGACACCAGCAACGTGTTGGTTTATGGGAATCGCTGCCATGTTACACTGGCTAGTTCAAATTGTGATTATGTAAAAGAGCAGCAGCAGCAGCAGCAGCAGCAGCAGCAGCAGCAGCAGCAGCAGCAGCAGCAGCAGCAGCAGCGGCGGCGGCAGCAGCAGCGGCGGCGGCAGCAGCAGCAACAGCAAACATAGTATTCCGTATTTCCTTCCATAATTCTAAGCATTTTCATGATGATCATAATAATCAAGTCTATCAAGACCGGTATAGTAGCAGCAATGCCGCCACAAGTACTTACTCTAGTATAGGAGAGTTTTACAAGAGTACCTCGTCTAATAACCCAGTCTTTTCAGTGTGACTTTCCACAAGTGTGACCTATTTGCCGGCCGAGGCGCTATTTTAAGCCAGTGTTGGGTCATCAAAAAGCCGTCGCTCGCACTCGCTGGTGACGCGGCTAATACCGCCCGATCCTGGCTCAGCGCCCGGCAGATGCGGCCCGGCGGCGGCACAGGGGCGGGCGGTACTCACCATGCCTATATACGGGGCACCTACCTCCTGAACCACTTGTCTTTAGTTTTCAAATAAGTTATATATCATGGTTTATTGATGATTTTGTCAAAACGAGCACCACTCATGTCGTTGATAATGTTTAAGTTTTCTAAAAACTGCATATTATGAGCAGAATTATGGGAATTCTTGTGACGGATGCTAGCTTTCATAGAGGGCGGTATATACAATTTAATGAAAGTTGAAGTTTGGGTTTTTAATTCGTTGAGAATTGAGATTTGAGAAAAGGGCTTTTTGCATTGAGATTTGTAACATTAATTCATTAAGATTTTGAGACCGAGAGGGGTATATATAACTCTCTCTTCATAGATGACAAGTGGTTGGAAATCACATTAGGGATGATGTACATTTTGTCACGCTCCGCAAAAGTGGAACAGTGTTCTCTTTTTTTCTTCACCCCCTCCCCACAAAAGTGGAAACATCAGATGTGTGACATAATCAAAGAATATCTACACAGTGTTTCGCGATATTTATTCAAATAGTACTTATATATGCCATAAAATGATATTAATTATATATCAGGAATGTAAATTATAATATTAACGAATGTGTGAAATCTGCTGCGTATATTTTTAATGCCACATTTCAATGTTAAATAGTGGAATTCTGTTATGAAAAGTTTTAGCGCAAGAGATGAAATTTTACACCCACAAAAAAGTGGAACATCCAAAACTTGACCAAAACCCCCCTCCCCCCAAGTGGAGCACTGTTCCACTTTTGCGGAGCGTGACAAAATGTACATCATCTCTTACACGGATACTGTGCCATTGCATTGTTAGCTATCGTTGGCTCTCACGCCCCACTCATTCACGCGGGGTCCCTCACTCGGGCCCCTGAGCTGCTCAGGCCAGCATCGGGGTTATGGAGCCTCACCCTGATCCTTCTAAGTCGCCGTGAGCCGAGCAAAAAGCCTGCTCAGGTGCAGCCACAATGTGATTAGAGCATAAATACAGCTTCTCCTCGGGAGGGCTGCAAGTGTCCAGACTGCACACAGTCCCTGTTGAAATTTCCCCATGATTTAGTAACCTTACTGATTATATTCTTCCCATGTTATCTTCATACCCGTTTATAATCTTGAGGGGATTTGGAAATGAGCAGGTTTTATAAAGAAGTATGCTTGTTTGCGTATTGCAAAACGAGCTTGAAGGACAGGGAAATGATAAGCGTCTATGTTTGGACTGGACCGCAAACTTGGCAATACATCTGCTATTTTTTAAGCTTGCTAAGTTTTCCCGTGGTTTAGTGGATAGGGAGTTGGACACTTATTTGACCAGCAGCCATTCAGCTTGAGGCCCAGTTTGGCCTGATGGTGTGTGTTGAGCCAACTTGTTGTCAACATTGTTGTACTGCACCTGCATGTTAAAGAGGTACAGGGCTTCTACGTTGAAGCCAATATGAGTGATGAACACCATGCACTACATGTAATTGTGGTGGCTTATAGTCCTGATCCAAGTCTTGCTCTCACGACTTTCCAAATTACACCAGGTCCTTGGCCCACTTATTGATCATCATTTGATCATTTCTTGCTGACTTGCATCGGCAGCACATTCAGCGCACAATGCTAATGACTCACACAATCACTCAGTCTTTCAAACCGAAAAAGTTTTATATTGGGAGGGTTTATAAGGAAGTGGGATGGGGGGAAAAAGGCCACACAAATTAGGGGTGTGGGATAAAAGGCCCCAAAAGAGGGATGTGGGATATCAAGGAAGTGGATTGTGGGAAAAAACAAACTGAAATTTGTAGAATATGGGAAAAAGACCAAAACAAAAAGTTAGGGATGTGGGAAATAAGGCGAAAAAAAATGGGAATGTGGGATTTCTTGACCCTTTATAAACCGCCCCCCGTGTTCCCGGCGAGTTTAGAGGGGCAATATAGTGTGACAAGAATACCAATGAACTGGTGTAGATGCTAAGTTGCAGCACACGATAAAATTGAATTACGACTGATCAAAACACCTGAGCAAAGTTCTATGAGGTGGTGACAAACAGAAAACTTGTATGTTGGCATATAAGAACAACTGTCTTATATGCAAATGTACTCGTTAAAAGTACTCTAATAATGCTAAAAGTAAAAATCCTGAATTTAATGATGTAATGGAAATACCTAGATTTAGTTTCCTTGTATCGGCTGGATGGAGAGAAACTTAAAATTATATTGTGGAAGCCTGGAACATACGCAAGGCAAAATTATATTCCTAGTATATTCAAATAGGTATGAGAATATAATATAATGTTTTATCGCTATTTAATTATGTTGGCATTAATAATTGTGATGATAGTTATCGATAAGATATATCTTCTTATTGTCATTGATTAATAAGCCCCTAAGGTCTGGGTATACCTTATGCATAATTAGAATATTTAAGGTCACTCATATAGATAAAAATTAAATACAAGAAATTTTATGTTCTTTTTGAAAATAACATCACAATATTAATTTTATACAAAAATATAACAAAAAACAACAACTAAGTGGAGTGTCAATCAAGTAAAATTTAGTATGCTGAAGTGTGTCAATCGCACTTCAAAATCAGTCTCTGTCTACAATTGATATAAACATGTATTTTGCATTATGTTGGTCAATAAAAACCATGTTTGCCAAAGATTTGAATTGTTTAATATACAAAAACAAAAAGACAATTTAATCAAACTTGAAACATGTACAACTATATAAAAAGTCAATGAATATTCAGGTCATTTGTTTCATGCCAATATGCTGCAATATCATCCAATATGATGCTTACTTCAAATATCAGAACATCAGAGATACATCATTAGCGACGATCAAACCGACACTGTCACTGTGCATTCTTCCGGTTTCACCCCAGTGTGAACACTCGTCTTAGATCAAAACACCAAGGAATGATTTCTCACACATTGTACACTAATTTCACTTCTCTCCAGAGTGATTTTTCATGTGCTTTGAGAGGTTTGAACTTTGACTGAATGATTTCTCGCACACACTACACTGATATGGTTTCTCCTCAGTGTGAGTATGCATATGGCGTGAGAGGCTTGAACTGCGACTGAATGATTTCTCACACACAGTACACTGATAAATTTTCTCCCCACTGTGAGTTTGCATATGTTGTAAGAGGTGTGCACTTTGTCTGAATGATTTCTCACACACTGTACACTGATATGGTTTCTCCCCACTGTGAGTTTGCATATGTTGTAAGAGGTGTGACCTTTGTTTGAATGATTTCTCACACACTGTACACTGATAAGGTTTCTCCCCAGTGTGAATATGCATGTGATTTGAGAGGCCTTGACTTTTAGTGAATGATTTCTCACACACTGCACACTGATATAGTTTCTCTCCAGTGTGAGTATTCATATGCTGTGTGAGGCCTTGACTTTGATTGAATGATTTTCCACAAACTGCACACTGATATAGTTTCTCTCCAGTGTGAATTTGCATATGGCAGTTGAGGTTTCCTTTATGACTGAATGATTTGTCACACACTATACACTTATACGGTTTCTCTCCAGTGTGATTTCGCATATGGCAGTTGAGGGTTCCTTTTTGACTGAATGATTTGTCACAAACTGTACACTGATGAAGTCTCTCTTCAGTAGTATGCACATCCATATGGCTCATCAGATCTATTTGCTGATTATCTGTTTCATCACAAACTGTACTCTGCAATAGTCCTGTACTGTGGCATACCATATGCGGCTTCATCTCAGATTCTGAACTTGCAGGTTCCTCACACAATTCTGTTTTGATATCCATGTTATATAACCACAGTTTTTTTTTATTACAGATGTATCCAATCATGTAAAATGTTCAGTGCAATATGCCTTGAAGAATGCATTTCTTATCAGATAATAGTCCCTTAAAGTCTCTCCTTTCTTAGCTATTTGTTTATATTCAACAATACTATTTCAAATTATGTTGCTAATATATTAGTAGAACGGTAAATTGTTTATCAGTTTTATAGGTATTTTACTTTCTGATATTTGATATGAAAGTAGAATGAAAAATTATCATAAGTTTCAAATATTCTCATAACGACCTCACTAATACGCCATGGTTGATAAAATAAGGTTAAAGTAATAGCAACAATTTGTTTTAGTGTTTTGATAGATAGATGCATATATCAGCTACTCACTGCTAAACGTCTCCAAAAATCACCCCTGCGATAGATGAGATACAGTAATTAAATAAAATATGATATTTGTACATAACGTACACTGCTTGTAGTCACAAATTGGGACTAGGAGCAATATTTATCAACCAATGACTATATATTCATTGGTTTATCGGATTGGCTAGGAACCCGATACAGGGACCCGATACAGGGACCCGATATGGAAATCCATATCGGGTCTAGACCCGGAAACAGCTTTTTGACCGGACTACTTTTTTCTTATTTCACTAACAATCATTTCTTCTGGGAGTGGGGTACTTGGTATTGGTCTTTGGTCACTGTTCATTGTTATGTTTTTCCCAACACAATGCAAAAAAATAATAAAAGAAATAATAAATATAAGAATACAAATGTAAAAAAAAATATGTTTTTATTACAAACACGTGCATAGAGAAAACGTGGTTCCCTCCCCATATGACTGTTGTGTATCGGATGTACTACTGTTGAAACAGAGTGCAGATGAGTCCGAGTCTGTGCCCCCGCCCAATGAGTCCGAAATACTAATGTTGCATTTCATGAACAGACAAAATAAGCATGAACATGGCTGGGAATTTACTTGCACCGCGCATTGAACATGGCTAAATCCCCCCACGATGGTTGGCAAATCCCCCCGGTCAATTAAACTTAACTTTTCTTAACTTCTCTACCACAAATACTTACATTTTCAGTCATTTTAATCCTTTTAAGCTATCACGACTGTATAATATATTTGTCCTACCCATGATAAGTCCTATACATCAGATAAGGAGGAAATTGATTCCCCTAGAGATTGTGCAGAGGCGAGCAATATGTTGGAGCCCGCGGTATCATATCAGTCACAGGCCTACTGACAAAGGCTGGCAAAGTCTAGCAGACCGGCGGCGAAATCAGCATTTATGCCTATTTCATAAACTTTTGCATGGAGGCCTGGATTTGCCACCAGAGAGCGTTGGCATTAAACTGGCAAGGTAGAGCCACTCGGGGCACTCACAAGTGGAAGATAGTAAGACCTTCAGCCCCGATAGGCAATCTCCACTTTGGAAATCAACAGTACTTAGAACAGTCCCGGAGTGGAACAGTCTAAACCCGGGAACTGTCAATGCCGACTTTTACCACTTTCAAGAGTCTATCTATCTGCCAAAGTGTATGAACTATATCTGATTTGTCTCATTAGAGGAGGCCACAGAGACTAAACAATTTCCAATTATTCAACCGGAACCAGAACCCACAGTAACAGATTTCGAGTGTACGCCAGTACATGAACGTACGATCGACTGTTACAATGTGCACGTGTTTCAATAGTAGTACATTGTATACTTTCACATAGAAGTGTCATTGACGTAGTGTTTGTAATAAAAGCATTTTTTTTTTTTAACATTTGTATTCTTATATTTATTATTGCTGTTATTATTTTTTGTATTGTGTTGGGGAAAACATAACAATGAACAGTGACCAATGACCAATACCAAATACCCCATCCCAGAAGAAATCATTGTTTGTGAAATAGGAAAAAAGTAGTCCGGTCAAAAAGCTGTTTCAGGTCTAGACCCGATATGGATTTCCATATCGGGTCCCTGTATCGGGTTACTAGCAAATATGATAAAAAATGATAACCCAATGAATATATAGTCATTGGTTGATAAACACTGTAACACGTCGATCGTACGTTCATGTACTAACGTGCAGGTTTTCACTGGAAATCTGTTGCTGTAGGACAAAATCATATTATATACTAGTGATAGCGTAAAAGGATTAAAATGACTGAAAATGTTAGTATTTGTGGTAGAGAAGTTAAGAGAAGTTAAGTTTGATTGCGGGGGAGGATTTTAACCATCAATGTGAGGAAAAACCCCAGCCATGTTCATGTTTTTGTTCGCGTTTTGCAAATAGTGTATTCATGGGCGTTTTGAAACTTGGCTTATTGTATGTTTATCTGTTCATCAAATGCATTATATATTAGAAACATTACGTATTTGTGACATTGGTTGATAGATAAATAAAGAACACAGTTCCTCCCCATATGACTGTTGTGCATCGGACTCATTCTGCGGGCGCATGATCAAAGCAGATTGATCCCCGCAGTTTCAACACACAACAGTCATATGGGGGGAACCACGTTCTCTATGTATCACACCAATTTATCTTTGTTTTTCATTTAAACATTTATAAGGCATCAACCATTTGATCTCAGGGGGGGGGGGGGGGGGGCACCATAGGTTCAATTATTTTTTTTTTTTTCATGAAATTTGACATCTAATTCTTTTTTTCTTAGAATACTGAATCTCAATTATTTTTTTAAAGCTGTATAAAGCTGTTTAAAGCCATATTAGACAATCATTTTTTTTTCTAGCCAAATTAAACCGTATTTTTTTCACCAATTTTCAGCCTTGCGTTATTTTTTTTCAATATTTATGCTGCCCCCCTTCCTGAGATGAAATGGTCGATGCCTAAACAATATGATTGTTAGAAAAAAAATATATATATTCAAATTTTACCTATGTGGGGTCGGAATAACCAATTACAGAGGAATATATTTAGTGATTAAATAGAACACCCTCAAATACAGTAGATTCCAACATCCTAATAGTATATATTTATTGACTTAATATAAAAAATGAAAATTATTCATTTGTTAACCTTTGAAAATTATTCATTTGTTATGATTTGGCAAATATATGTAATGGTAAATTCTACCAGTATTGAATATCTAAACCTCTATGTTGATTGATTCTTGTTTATGTGGTTATCCCCACACTGGTTATCCCCCTCTAACCTTGGTTTTGGTTGATTTCGTTGGCATTTTATCTCTCCTCTATCCTGATTTTGGTTGTATTGATTTGTGTATTGTATATTCTCGTGTTCTAGATCTTTTTAGTTGGGATTTTGCAGTTGATTATCTTTTATGTAAAATCAGATTTTGCTTCTGAAAGACCGATTCTGTTGATCGCATATTGGATTGACCCTTTCTCATATATTTCCTAATATATCCTACAACTATTTTGTATTTTCATAAAAAGCATTTTTACTTCTTGATTTTTATTTCATAGTTACATGTACTTACATTACATCAATATTGGAGAGCTGTGTATTGTGTAGAGATGATTGGGAGTGGCCAGGCCACAGTAGTTAGTACTTAGAGAAAAGGGTGGAGCATGTCCCTGTATTTCAAAAGCGTGCGTAATAAGAGGTGACTCATTAGATATTATATAGGTCAAAAAGTACAAACTGATTGGAGGAAAAAAATATACCAACACAAACGTTAAACAAGGAAGTTTATCTGTTTTTTAGACCATGATTTAGGACAGGGTCTGTTTTAAAGACCATTGTTTACTGGAGGGTTTATTTTATGGAATATTGTTGGCAAAGGCTAAAAAGTTTGATATAAATCATGGAAAAAATGCATGTTTGATACATTTGCAGGTGCTCATACCCTGACATGTATTTTCGATTGTGTTGGTCAATGAAAACCATGTTTGCTATAGAGTTGAATTGTTTAATATAAAAAAACAAAAATACAATTTAATCAAACTTTATAATACGCTGCAATATCATCCAATATGATGCTTACTTCAAATATCAAAACATCAGAGATACATCATCAGACAAGATCAATCCGACACTGTGCATTCTTCCGGTTTCACCCCAGTGTGAACGCTTATCTGTTGTCTTAAATCATAACACCACGAAATTATTTCTCAACCATTGTACACTAATGTCAATTGTTTCCAGAGTGATTTTTCATGTGCTGTGAGAGGTGAAAACTTAGACTGAAGGATTTTTCACACACTGTGCACTGATATGGTTTCTCTCCGGTGTGAGCATTCATATGCTGTGTGAGGCCTTGACTTTGAGTGAATAATTTTCCACAAACTGTACACTGATACAGTTTCTCCCCAGTATGAATCAGCATATGTTGTTTCAGATTTCCACTTTGAGTGAATGATTACTCACAAACTGCACACTGATCAAGTTTCTCCCCATTGTGACTTATCATATGCTTTGAGAGGCCATCACTTTGACTGAATGATTTCTCACACACAGTACAATGGTAAGGTTTCTCCCCAGTGTGAAGACTCATATGTCGTTTCATATTTACATGCCGGGCAAATAATTTCTCGCACACAATACACTGATATGGTTTCTCCCCTGTGTGAGTTTTCATATGGTATGAGAGGATTGAACTTTGACTGAATGATTTTTCACACACTGTACACTGATAGGGTTTCTCCCCAGTATGAATTAGTATATGCTGTTTCAGACTCCCACTTCGGGTAAATGATTTCTCGCAAAACATACACTGATATGGTTTCTCACCAGAGTGAGATTTCATATGGACTTTAAGATTTCCACTCTGAGTAAAAGGTTTCTCACACAATGTACACTGATAAAGTTTCTCCCCAGTGTGAATATGCATATGCTGTGAGAGGCCATTTCTTTGAGTGAATGATTTCTCACACACTGCACACTGATAAAGTTTCTCCCCAGTGTGACTTATCATATGCTTTGAGAGGCCATCACTATGACTGAATGATTTCTCACAAACTGTACAATGATAAGGTTTCTCCCCAGTGTGAACACTCATATGTCGTTTCATATTTACATGCCGGGCAAATAACTTCTCACACACAATACACTGATATGGTTTCTCCCCAGTGTGAGTTTTCATATGGTATGAGAGGATTGAACTTTGACTGAATGATCTGTCACACACTGTACACTGATAGGGTTTCTCCCCAGTATGAATCAGTATATGTTGTTTCAGACTCCCACTTCGGGTAAATGATTTCTCGCATAACATACACTGATATGGTTTCTCGCCAGAGTGAGATTTCATATGGACTTTTAGATTTCCACTCTGAGTAAATGATTTCTCACACATAGTACACTGATAACGTTTATCCCCAGTGTGAGTGTTCATATGCTTAGTGAGGTTTTGACTTTTATTGAATGATTTTTCACACATTGTACACTGATATAGTTTCTCTCCCGTGTGAATTTCCATATGGCGGCGGAGGTTTCCTTTTTGACTGAATGATTTGTCACACACTTTACACTGATGAACTCTCTCTTCACTCGTATGCACATCCATATGCATCATCAGATCTATTTCCTGATTATCTGTTTCATCACAAACTGTACTCTGCACTATTCCTGTACTGTGGCATACAGTATGCGGCTTCATCTCAGATTCCGAACATACAGGTTCCTCACACAATTCTGTTTTGATATCCATGTCTAATATCCACAGTTTACATCACCGATGTATCCAATCATGTAAAATGTTCACACCTAATGCCTAGTAAGAAATGCATTCTTTAATCAGATAAATATTTTGTAAGTTCCTTCTTTCCCAGCTATATGTTTACGTTGCAAGATACTTTTTCAAATTAAATTGATGATATATCTTTAGAAAATTAATTATTTCATCAGTTTTATATGTATTTTACTCTCTAACTTTTAATATGAAAGTAGAATGAATAATCTTCATAAGTTTCAATTATTATCATAACGACCTCACTAATGTGCAAACAGGGTTAAAATTCACTTTTGTTTAACTTTAGGCATCTTGTAATTTCAATGTAAATTCTCCTTTCGTTTTCCCCAAAATTGACATCATCAAATTGCTTTGTTACAACATAACATTCACATAAAAACCATCGGGCTGATGATGTGTGTGGAATCTTGCTCCATTTACATTTCATGGGTATAGATTTATAGATTGTTGTTGAGGACAGGATATGTTTGGTTCTTTAGGACAGAGACTGTTTTATAGATGGTTGTTTAGATAGGGTCTGTTTTATAGACAATTGTTTACTGGAGGGTTTATTTTATGGAACATTGTTTGCAAAGCCTAAAAAGTTTAATATGAATCATGGAAAAAAATGCATGTTTGAAACATTTGCAAGTGCTCATACCCTGTGGCTAAAGTACACATAATCCAGTGTGTAGTTTAGACACTCGCTACTCGACTCAAGCCAGTGTGAATTCCCACTTTTCGCCAGGACTAGCGAGTGTTTTTTGTCCTTTTTTTTATCACACAAAAAATTTCTCGATATTGATTAATTGAGGTCGCGTTATTGTTTGCACATGGTCGACCGTTACATCCGGACTAAACTCAACTGGATTATGGAACGAGCGATGATACAGCAGTCCCAATGTTATGCTTATGGGGGAGAAATTGAATACATTTTTGAACGCACACAGGCTCAATAAAAACTTTAGATCTCAGCAATCTCACTTATATACATCACAGATAATATATTTTCCGTTTGTCCCATAGTAAAATTAGCTATAAACTATCGCATTTAGTTATTTAATTTAAGTTGAACCAGTGACATCGTTGCATGATCCCAAAAAGTCTACTGACAATATCAGCAGGCGACGACAGGTGTAGTGAAAAAACAAAACAGACATTGTCATATCTCTGTTATACATCGTCGTATTAATATATAATTTTGATGAAATAATCTGCAGTAATATAAGATTCCATTCATATATATAAGTCTATGTAATTGTTTTAAAGGGCAATTTGTAAGTGGGGGTAAGATGGTTTGTTTTCACCGGCCTTTTTTGGCCTACTTATAGTTAACTAATAAATCAATCAATCAGTGTGCTTTTGTTTTATTTTTTCATCAATCCAGTTTTTATATAATTAGATTAATTAGTAAGCCTTTCAGATATGCAAATAGACACCATGACGTCACGTTTGAACTATGACCTCTGTAGCTCATTAAAATGCATCATTAAAATGCATGCATGCGCATTAGCGCTACTACAGACAAATGTCGCCAGCCATTTTGAAGATTATAAGTTTTTAAACTTAGTTATTAAAATGTTCAAATTTAGCGTTGTATGGAAATTATCCAGGATAAAAAAACTTTTGTGAATGATAAAAGACCAATATGCGATTGATTTGACACCAAGAAACAATAAATCCAACTACTATAAGTTTCTTTATTTAGCTACTAAAAAGCTTAGAACACGATCAAACAACTCGTCCGTCTTTCTGTCTATCTCTTTCATTCAACAATACCGAAAAACATGCAGCAGAATTCAACACCTTGGCATAAAATCAAGAGATACTTTTGTAACAGGACATACATTATACAAATATCATGTTAAAGTTTGCTTACTTTATACATTTTTCTTCAAAAACGTCATCACAAATCGTCATCACAGCCGGTTTGACAGGTCGAGGTGAAAAAAAATAACGTGCTGCCAAATGTAACATTTTGAACTAAACTCATTACTTTATATTTCGTAAAACCTCCACCGAGGGTAGACAATTACATCTCTGACATGATGATCTATGTTGTGTGTGAACCGAGGTCCAATATTCACAGTAAATTACTAAATAATGGACAACACATATTTTAAACAACTCATCCGTTCCAGGGACGGATCCAGGGGGCCTCAGGGGGCCTAGCCCCTGCCTGCCATATTAGCCTTAAAGCCCCCATGCCTACAATTTAGCCCCCTTTTTCCCCACCAAAATACTTCATTTTCATAGGGTTTTTCATGAAACCCCGTAAGTGAGCCCCCTTCCTTGTTTTCCTAACATCCCTTTTCCAAAAACCTGATCTGCCCCCACGCACGGACAAATCCGCCCCCCTTCCCCGTCATCTGCCTAACAGTCACTCAAATTTCTGAATCCGTCCCCTGCGTTCTTGTTGACACAGCATCACATTTCCAAGAAAAAGATGGTGCAGCAGTATTTTCCAACTGTCTCGCACGTGATCAGTCCAGACTCGCTCGTTGTAACAAGATTATACATTATTTCACTTTGAACGCTGCAAGAGTGTATCTTAAGTGAAATCTTCATTGTATGTATGTATTGTAAAATGCATAAATATCCACAAAATGTATCAAAATGCCCATTAATGATGCTCGCAAAAACCACCTCATCCGCGCATGCTTTTACTCCAGGTAAATAAACAAGGGGGCGGAGCTTGTGACGTCATGGTGTATTTGGATGGCTTAATTAAGACGTTAATTATAAAAGATCCAGTAATTATTAGATTACTAGATTAAAGGGATGGCAGAGCATTGTATCAGTGGAGTAATTCTACAAAATTTCAAGACATTTGGTCGAGCCGTTTGAAAGTTATCGATACCTGTCCCAGTTAAAAATAAGACAATTTGGTTGGCCTTTCACGCCTGGGCGTGATACAAACGCATCCGGCCAAAAGTCAAAGATGGCGGTAATTGCCGTCATTTTTCAAGATAAATGGTCTGTATATTTTTAACATGTCATGTGTAGGTCGTATTTTTTAATAGTGATAAAGAATGAGAAATATCTTCCAACAATACTCAATTTATTTGGATATGCAGTTCACTGACACAAATTAGTTACGAGCCGGGATTCCCTTTGTACACGATTTCAATAGCTAATGGCCCTTAAGTAAATAGTTTAATTTTGACCATTAATCACATCCATCGCCACATCTAACACTTAGCGTTCGGCGTTTGCTGTCAAAATGAATTGGCTATTACGTGATTTTGTCAAAATCGGACTAGTTGCTATATATTTCTTTATTTAATATGGTCAAAATAAGAAACTAGACAATCTTTAAGAATGTGTACTGTTAATGTGAAAACGTTCGAATGAAAATCATATGAGCTACTACAGGATTATCGTTCAATGTCAACAATGGAAAACCGAATCGACTGACTAGACTCACGCGAATATTGTCTGGTCGGACGCACGACTTGTTTTTTAGTATGATCCAATTACAGCTACATCCCGCAAAAAAGCATCCATTTAAAGATCATCTCGCAAAGAACTTCCTTACCTCTATGTCTTCCGTTTTTTATAGATGCACTGTTGTCATACGTAGAACGATGTACGCAATTTCGTCCTTTGATACTGTGCTCTTCCCCTAATAACACTATAGATCAAATTTCCAAGTAATGACTTCAATATTTGAAGTACTAGTACTGTTTTCTATTCATTTCATGATTGCTGGGGTGAAAAAAAACTGAATCTAAACCCTTTTTGCCAAGTAAGCTAGGCTATGATGGAGATTTTAATGTTTTTTTTTCACTGATCACTTTGACTGAATGCGAATTTAATCAATGTAAAAAATGTGATTAATAAATGTGTTTGTACTACAAGTGTTTGTTCATGGCATCATTTATGATAAAAGAGTCTTTAAATTTGACAACATTTTTGGCGAGCGTGAATTCAGTATGGCGAGTGTAAATTGAAAGTCACCCGCAACACTTATCCACAACGTAAGTAATCTACAATTGATATGGACATGTATTTTGTATTGTGTTGGTCAATGAAAACCACTAGAGTTGAATTGTTTAATATACAAAAACAAAAAGACAATTTAATCAAACTTGAAACATGTACAACCATATGAAAATGTCAATGAATATTTAGATCATTTGTCATATGCAAATATGATGCGATATAATCCAATATGATGCTTATAAATTCAGAACATAGGAGATCATTTGATCAATCCGACACTGTGCATTCTTAATATTCATGTTGTCTTAGATCAAAAACCCCATGAAAATGATTTCACACATTGTACACTAATGTCAAGTGATTGTTCATGTTGTAAGAGGTTTGAGCTTCACTTGAGCCAATATGATTTTTTTCACACACCATATACTAATATGGTTTGTCACCATGAGTCTTCACATGCCTTTGTATGGCTCCTTGACCAGAGTGAATGATTTTTGTACACTATGTTGTGAATCAGAGGTTTGAGCAAATGATTACGATAAGATTTCTGAAGGAGAGGATTTTTGACTGAATGATTTCACACACAGTACACTGATATGGTTTCTCCTCAGCGTGAGTTTCCATATGGCGTGAGAGGATTGAACTTTTGACTGAATGATTTGTCGCCACAGTGTACAATGATAAGTGTTTCTCCCCAGTGTGAACACTCATATGTCGCTTCATATTTACACGCATAGTAAATGATTTCACACACAGTACACTGATATGGTTTCTCCCCAGTGTGAGTTTGCATATGTTGTGAGAGGTGTGAACTTTGTCTGAATGTGATTTCTCACACACTGCACACTGATAAAGGTTTCTCCCCAGTATGAATATGCATATGCTTGGAGAGGCCTTGACTTTGAGTGAATGATTTCTCACACTGCACACTGATAAAGATTCACCCCACCATGACTTTTCATATGCTTTGAGAGGCCATCACTTTGACTGAATTTCTCACAAACTGTACAATGATAAGGTTTCTCCCAGTGTGGACACACTCATATGTTGTTTTATTAAAAGGGAAAAAAGTTTCCCCACATTTTTAAAGGCTCCCCATTGAGTTTGCATATGGGAAGGTTTGAATTTACAATGATTTTTTTTCAAATTTACACTGATAATTTTTTCTTATGAATAGTATATGTTGTTTTAGACTCCCCCCTTAAATGATTTCTCACCAAAAACACTGATATGGTTTTCACCGGGTGAGATTTCAAAGGTCTAGATTTTCTGGGAAAAAACCCCCAATACTTTTAACCCCTTTTGGAACGAAAATAAAACCA
>CM032667.1:21342826-21392096 GCA_019095985.1 Streblospio benedicti | reverse complement strand
ACTACAAGTGTTTGTTCATGGCATCATTTATGATAAAAGAGTCTTTAAATTTGACAACATTTTTGGCGAGCGTGAATTCAGTATGGCGAGTGTAAATTGAAAGTCACTCGCAACACTTATCCACAACGTAAGTAATCTACAATTGATATGGACATGTATTTTGTATTGTGTTGGTCAATGAAAACCACTAGAGTTGAATTGTTTAATATACAAAAACAAAAAGACAATTTAATCAAACTTGAAACATGTACAACCATATGAAAATGTCAATGAATATTTAGATCATTTGTCGCATGCCAATATGATGCGATATCATCCAATATGATACTTACTTCAAATATCAGAACATCAGAGATACATCATTAGCGACGATCAAACCGACACTGTACATTCTTACGGTTTCACCCCAGTGTGAACACTCAGATGTTGTCTTGGATCAAAACACCATGAAATGATTTTTTCACACATTGTACACTAATATCACTTTTCTCCAGCGTGAGTTTTCATATGGCGTGAGAGGTTTGAACTTAGACTGAATGATTTGTCACACACTGTACAATGATAAGGTTTTTCCCCAGTGTGAACACTCATATGTCGTTTCATATTTACACACACAGTAAATGATTTCTCACATACAGTACATTGATATGGCTTCTCCCCAGTGTGAGTTTTCATATGTTGTGAGAGGTTTGAGCTTCGGCTGAAGGATTTTTCACACACAGTACACTGATATGGTTTCTCCTCAGCGTGAGTTTCCATATGGCATGAGAGGTTTGAGCTTTGACTGAATGATTTCTCACACACTGCACACTGATAAGGTTTCTCCCCAGTGTGAATATGCATATGCTTCGAGAGGCCAGAACTTCGAGTGGATGATTTCTCACAGACTACACACTGATATGGTTTCTCCCCAGTGTGAACACCCATATGCTATTTGTTTATATTGAGCGATACTATTTCAAAGTACATTGCTAATATATGATTAGAACACTAAACCTTTTATCAGTTTCTGTGGCCGAATGGATAGGGAGTTGGACTTGTGACCAGAAGGTCGCGGGTTCGATGCGTAAACAGCAGGTATGCTCCCCGGGGAGTTGAGAAAGATATATATGAGAATGTGCTGATGACCTGGTGTAAATTGTAAAGTCGTGAGATCAAAACTTGGATCAAGACCATAAACCAGACATTTACATTTACATTTATAAGTGTTTTACTCTCTAATATTTGGTATGAAAGTAGAATGAATAATTATCATAAGTTTCAATTATTATCACAACCTCACTAATGTGCAAACAGGGTTAAACTTTACTTTTATTCTACTCTAGAAATCGTGTGATTTCAATATAATTTCTCCTTTGGTTTTCCCCCCAAATTGACATCATCAAATTGCTTTGTTACAACATAACATTCGCGTAAAATCCCACGGGCCGATGATGTGTGTAGAATCTCGCTCCATTTACATCATGGGTATAGATCTATAGATTGTTGTTGAGGACAGGATATGTTTTATTGATATTGTTTAGCAAAATGTGTCTGTTTTATAGACGATTGTTTACTAGAGGGTGTAGTTTATGGAATATTGTTTGCAAAGCCTAAAAAGTTTGATATAAATCACCGACAAAATGCATGTTTGAAACATTTGCAATTGCTCATACCCTGTGCCCCAAGTGCACATTTCAAACCGTCCACAACGTAAGTAATCTACAATTGATAACAACATGTATTTTGCATTGTGTTGGTCAATGAAAACCACGTATGCTATAGAAATGAATTCTTTAATATACAAAAACAAAAAGACAATTTAATCAAACTTGAAACATGTACAACCATAAAAAAAAAGTCAATGAATATTCAGGTCTTTTTTTCGCTTGCCAATATGATGCGATATAATCCAATATGATGCTTAATGTTTCTCATTTGTATATATTGTATCTGTTTTAATTAATTCTATGGACTTGGTTCCGAAACAAAAATACTTATACCTATACTTATACTAATCCAATATGATGCTTACTTCAAATATCAGAACATCACAGATACATCATTAGCGACAATCAATCCGACGGTGTGCGTTCTTACGGTTTCTTCCCAGTGGGAACACTCATATGTTTTCTTAGATCAAAACCTCACGGCATGATTTCTCACACATTGTATACCGTTACTTCTGTCCAGAGTGATTTTTCATGTGCTGTGAGAGGTTATAATTCCGACTGAATGATTTTTCACACACTGTACACTGATATGGTTTCTCCCCAATATGAATTAGTATATGTTGTTTCAGATTCGCACTTTGGGTAAATGATTTCTCGCACAACATACACTGATATGGTTTCTCACCAGAGTGAGATTTAATATGGACTACTAGATTTCCCTTCTGAGTAAATGATTTCTCGCACAACGTACACTGATATTTTTCCCCAGTGTGGGTTTTCATATGGTGTGTAAGGTTTGCACTTTGACTGAATGATTTGTCACACACTGTACAATGATAAGGTTTTTCCCCAGTGTGAACACGCATATGATGTTTCAGATTTACATGCATAGTAAATGATTTTTCACACACAGTACAATGATATGGTTTCTCCCCAGTGTGAGTTTGCATATGTTGTGAGAGTTGTGAACTTTGTCTGAATGATTTCTCGCACACAGTACACTGATAAGGTTTCTCCCCAGTGTGAATATGCATATGCTTTGAGAGGCCTTGACGTTGAGTGAATGATTTCTCACACACTGGACACTGATAAAGTTTCTCCCCAGTGTGACATTTCATATGCTTTGAGAGGCCATCACTTTGACTGAATGATTTCTCACACACAGTACACTGATATGGTTTCTCCTCAGCGTGAGTTTCCATATGGCGTGAGAGGATTGAACTTAGACTGAATGATTTCTCACACACTGTACAATGATAAGGTTTCTCCTCAGTGTGAACACTCATATGTTGGTTCATATTAAAATGCGTAGTAAATGATTTCTCACACACAGTACATTGATATGGCTTCTCCCGAGTGTGGGTCTCCAAATGCTGTGAGAGGTTTGAACTTCGACTGAATGATTTTTCACACACTGTACACTGATATGGTTTCTCCCCAATATGAATTAATATGTGTTGTTTCAGATTCCCACTTCGGGTAAATGATTTCTCACACAACTTACATTGATATGGTTTCTCACCAGAGTGCGATTTAATATGGACTACTAGATTTCCCTTCTGAGTAAATGATTTCTCACACATAGTACACTTATAAGGTTTCTCCCCAGTATGAGTTTGCATATGGTGAGAGAGGATCGAACTTTGACTGAATGATTTGTCACACACTGTACACTGATGAAGTCTCTCTTCAGTAGTATGCACATCCATATGCCTCGTCAGATCTATTTCCTGACTGTCTGTTTCATCACAAACTGTACTGTACAATATTCCTATACTGTGGCAAACCGGAAGCGGCTTCATCTCAGATTCTGAACCTACAGGTTCCTCACACAATTCTGTTTTGATATCCATGTTAAATGACTCAGTTTATATCACCGAAGTATCCAATCATGTAAAATGTTCAGGCTTCATGCCTTGAAAAAATTTACTATATTAATGAGATAAATGTTTTTTAAATTCCTTCTTTCCCAGCTATATGTTTAGATTGAAAGATACTATTTCAAATTACATTGCGGAGATATGATTAGAACATTGAATTGTTTATCAGTTTTATATTTATTCCACTCTAATTTTTAATATGAAACTAGAATGAATAATTATCATAAGTTTCAATTATTATCACAACAATCTCACTAATGTGAAAACAGGGTTAAAATTCACTTTTATTCAACTTTGGAATAGTGTAATTTCAGTATATTTTCTCCTTTTGTTTCAACCCAAATAGATGAAGAATTTCAGCTTCCTCACACAGGTCTGTTTTGATATCCATGTCTAATAACTACAGTTTATTAATTACCGGTATATCCAATCATGTAAAATGTTTAAGTTGTATATCTTGAAGAAGGGTCGCTATAATAGGACTTTAAAGTCTTTTAAGTTTCTTCTTTGTCAGCTATTTGTTTATATTGAATGATACTATTTCAAATTTCATTGCAAATCGATGATTATATCATGAAAATTTTCATCACTTTTATAAGTGTTTTACTCTCTAATATTTGATATGAAAGTAAAATGAATAATTATCATAAGTTTCAATTATTATCATAACGACCTCACTAACGTTCAAACAGGGTTAAAATTCACTTTTATTCAACTTAAAAGCCATCATGTAATTTCAATGTTAATTCTCCTTTCATCCCCCCCCCCCCCAAATTGACATCATCAATTTGCTTTGTTACAACATGACATTCACGTAAAAACCCTCGGGCCGATAGTGTGTGGTGAAACTCTCTCCATCTACATCATTGGTATGGATTTATGGATTGTTGCTGAGGACAGTATATGTTTTATAAACCGTTGTTTAGGACAGAGTCTGTTTTATAGATGGTTGTTTAGAACAGGATCTATTTTTTAGACCATTGTATAGAACAAGGTCTGTTTTATTGATTATTGTTTAGGACAAGTTCCGTTCTATAAATCGTTGTTTTGGACAGTCTCTTTTATAGATGGTTGTTTAGAACAGGATCTTTTTTTAGACCATTGTTTAGGACAGAGTCTGTTTTTATAGATCATTGTTTGGGATGTATAGGGTATGTTTTATAGAGGATCGTTTACTAGATGATTTATTTTATGGAACATTGTTTGCAAAGGCTAAAATGTTTGATATAAATCATGAAAAAATGCATCTTTGAAACATTTGGCTGTAGCCAAGGGCCCCAATATATTTTTAAATTAAAACTAGGTGTATGTATACAAATATACAAATAAAATGTTCCCATCATCTTTTTGCTCATGCACAATTATTATTATTATCATGATTGGCTGAAAGCGGTGGAGTAATATAAGGTGAATGGTATGTTTTAATGGTGAGATCACGCTATGTATGCCCGCACCCTCCTCATGCTTGCAAGAGTGGTGCCTTTGCGTGCAAATTGTCTTTCATATGTTAATTTTTTTGGGGGGCTGTGTGATAAATTGTGTAATGTGTGGGGAAAGACAAAAAACGGCATTTGGGAATCACTGGAAAAAAGCACGCTCCACACGTTGCTACACAACACAAGCAACAGACGACACTTCATTCCTAGAGGGCACCCTTCCACGAAGTGGTGACACCCAGAAACCCTGACTATTGAGACCACCTGTCTGACATGAACACGTCCCCATCACTATGCTTCTACACAAACACTGCAAGTTCCCAGTCCAAAGCCTCGTCTGACACGGGGCCCCCACGCGAGCCAAGCAGGCGACATGTCCCGGCCGGGTCGCCCTTCTACGAGGCGGTGACGCCGGCGAGAACAAAGGCGAGTGATTAGCCCGCTCCTGGTAATGTACACGGCCAATAAATGGCAGGCTACTGCTCAAAACATGGGCCTCAGTATCATGGGTGTGGGTGGGTGTTTATAATGGTCTACTACTATGGTTTACAAACACTATACCATGCAGTATACAGTATATGTAACTAGTCATGTGACTAGTTATATATACTGTATGCTGTATGGTATATTGTTGGTAAACCATAGTAGTAGATATTATATACCCCCACCCCATGATGCTGAGGCCCATGGCTCATCAAATTGCTCAAAAGCAACACTTTGGCTGTTTGGTTGTAAGGGTTGTTGTCAGTGAGCACATGCACATAGCGGTGGTCACTTAATTTGACAGTTTCCAGTTGGATACACAGCTTTTGGTAGTCGCCTGTTGCAGATCTTGGCGAAGGTGTTAAATGTGTATACCTTTCTGTTGGAGACACTTTTCTCCAGCTCACAGTGTCCGGAATAGTGGGGTTCTACTGTACAATACATCCTCCAACAATGGCAGATCCAAGTTTTTGGGAAAAGGGGGGGGCGGCCCCTGGGCCCCCCTGGATCTGCCTATGTCCAATTAAGACCACCTCTCAAAAGAGACCACCCCTTGTATGAAGTAATTCCTCACCGTGCGATGTCTTCATAGAGACTAAGTATACACTAACACAACTTTTTATAAAGAGG
The DNA here is from genome assembly GCA_019095985.1 of Streblospio benedicti. Lineage (NCBI taxonomy): Eukaryota > Metazoa > Annelida > Polychaeta > Spionida > Spionidae > Streblospio > Streblospio benedicti. The sequence goes on along the minus strand of CM032667.1, from coordinate 21,386,015 downwards.
CCACCTCTCTACTAAGAGCAGTTAAGCCCAATCCTCTACCTGGTCGTCATGAAGATGTACTACCGTACATATTAAACAACAATAAATGCATTCATTTTCGCTCCATTATAGCCGAAGCGACGCTCATCATAACTTTTCTGGACGTGGCTCCAGGTTTGATGTTGCTGTTATGAGCTGCCATAAAAATGCTCTATAACCTCCGGTTCACAATGGCCGCCCTAATTCATGCTGTAAACTGCCCTTTGGTCAGCTTGTTATAAAACTATAGCCATCTAAGTCTCTCAACGCATGCTGCATGTATTTTATATCAGACGGCCTCGAATCTCCTCAGGTTAGAGTAACCTTCAATCTGTTTGCACCCTTAGTTCTGTTAAAATCGATCATTGTACTCAAATTTACAAACTCGATGAAGTTCATTTTTTTTTTAAGTTAGACTCACCTTTTTTAATTTGGACAATTTTGCCAAGTAGAACACTCCTGTCAATGTCATGGTATCTGTTGTTCATTCTGTCTATGGTACTAAAACAAAAAGTTTATGTGTGATGCACTGACAACACAGAACTAATAACACTATTTGAACTCTCTGGTTGACCCATAGGCTTGCAATAGTGTTAACAAAATCTAGCGCAACTATGCAATATCTAATAGCGCAGATAGATGGTGTTTGGGTGTGCTACAATGTACATGTATGTCCATGTGATTGTACAAACAGATCTGCCAAACCTCTTAACGTTTACCTTACAGTACTGCATGAAAGAAGCAATCGTATATGTATTGTTATAAAGAAAATAATTAAACCAACACTATAAAATGCAGTCCACCCTTTATAATTAACAATCAAAATATCACCTACAGTTATTACCCTGCTCTGCTTACATTTATAATTAAGACAATCACTGCTCCCTTTCATTCCCTGTCATGTCCTGACGTGATGCCCCGCAGCACTGAAGATCCACCGTGTGATAAGCGGCCACTGTTTCAGTGTGGCCCCCACCTACCCACCCCTGTAGACCCCCGGGGCACAATTGCTCACCATTGTCTCTGGGCTACTAATTTGACAATGTCGTAAAAATGAGTACTCATGCAAATATTTGGTGATTAAATGAATGATGACAGGTGGTTACCTTACCTAACCAAACGATTTCATTACTATGCATTTTATGCGAAATAACGTGATACAATGCAATATATATCCTCGTATTTTTGTATTTTTTTTGTGGTGATGGGTAGGGGAGAGGAGGGGGTGAGTTTGTTCTCACGGTGAGATGTTGGCAGTGCTTACTTGCTGACTGGTTTACGTACTTATCCATTGTTGTAGCGATTGCTGGAATTCTTAAATCCGGAAACACTATAATTAGCTATAGAAAATTGTGATTACTGGTAGTTGAGGACTGACCTGGAATGGATATATGTATGGAACAAACGCCTCAATGTTATGATTGCAAAACCAGGGTATGAAATGCACCTTGTGATATACCACTAATGAATGAAAACAATTATGCTCATTTGTTATGTTGAAGTTAACAAAATGATCCCTTGACATTACAGTTAATCTCACAATCATAGCGCACGACTATCACAAGTACGCACTGCGCAGTAGATATTGTAACAGTGAATATACATTTTATATACAGTGTAAATGAGATTCCCGTAGGCCGACGATGCATTTACAATTATTCTTTCTCCATGCCTGTGACGCGTCTTCCAATGCGTTTTTGATGAATGAGATAGTGGTGCCGGGTTCGAATCCCGACAGAGCCCATGTGGTACAACCCAGTAGACCTGGAGAAAGAATTGTCTAATGTCGATAGTATCAATTAAATACAATATATCTACGCAATACGTTCTCTGTGGATGTGCAACTGATGTAGTTGCGTCACATTAATTAATGTTTTCTTTTTACATTGAACTTCAATTATTAGAATATGTCATTGAATACCAAGTAGTTGCATTTATAATATATCTAGTTCAAAGCAACAATAAAAAGATAAGACAATAATGGTAATTAAACATACGGACATGAGTGATAATGCTAAAGGAAATGTACATATGTAGAAAATCTACGAGTTCACTTCATAAGTTATGAAGGTAATTGACATACAAGCTTTGAATTATACAAATACGGCATAATGTCCATATAGCGCATTTCCTATACGCAATAATATGCTGTAAATTGCCTCTTGATTCTCCATATAGTAATTATGCACTTTTGATTACTGCTTCATTACCCCAACACTAATCAATCGGACGTATCAAGCATAAAGACAGTGAAGAAGCAAAGTGTAATGTTTATATTTCCCAAGCGAGATTTCCATAGGTATAGTGAGGATTGAATTTATCTAATAAGTGGCTTGGGATGTGTGTTCTCTTGTTAATTAAAATAAATAGGTGCTAACTGATCACCTCTCAGCACTTGCTTCTGCATTGTGATTATTTTTTTTTATCACAATGACTTTCCACTGTCTCGTACAATCATATGAAGATTACAAATGAATGACTGGACATACATATACAGATTCTATGTTGTGAACAGTGTTTTTAAAATCTTTTATTTATTTACTTTGCCATATTTACAAATAAAATTTACGATATAAAATACAGACAACTAACAATAAATTTAAAAACATTAGAATATTTTAAATTACCTTAGTAGATGACAAGGGTAGAAAAAATAGATTACTAGTGTATATATAATTGTCAAGTTCCACCCCATATATAACACATTGAATATGTTCTAATCGTAGTGCCCTTGTTTGTGCAATGTGTGTGTTGGGTGGATGCTGGATATCTTTCCCACTCAAAATGAATATAGAAGACCTAGACATTTTTAATTAAAAAATCCCATGCATATGTAGATGGTTTGTAGCACTAGGTCTCCCTCTATTGTTTTATACCTCATTGCGATATCATTCAATGTGGGATCCAAGATTTCAGAAAAGGTTGGGGGCGCACCCACGTGATTTCATGGGTTTTGTAAGCACGAATCCTATGAAAATGAAACTGGTGGTTGTACATGTGAGACATGGGCATTATGCATCTTACGTGACTTTCCTCGTCATTCATTTATAATATTGTGTTCTTGAAGTACAAATTTTATAAGTAGGTCACGTGGTATAGATAGGTAAGGATATTATAAGGGGAAAATGATCACTTTCGAACGTCTAAATGTGTGACCGTGTACTCTAAATAATACAGAAGAACGCGTTTTGAAATGAGCCTTTTATCATCAATAATTATCCTATCACATAAGTTTAATGGACATCGACAATAGGCAGTAACATATAGTGACTTTCAATATTAAACCAGCTATATCGCAAATATGAAGGGTGGTGGTTAATGAATGTTTCATACCAATTTTCTCTTTGACAGTTCATGTGAAATCAAGTCCCTAAAAATGTGGATATATTTGAATATATACCTATGCCTTGTGAGAGAAGGTTAAAAGGGCATTTTTAGTTTGCTCATGAATCAGCAATAACTTGTGTTGAACGTCAAGCAAAGTCGAAGAATCTGTGTTTTTCCAACTCAAAATGCATGTAAAGTGAAGAATTGAACACGTATAAAATAATTGAAGCACAGCTTTCTAGATCATGACTAACTACACAACAAGGTGTAATCTATATCAATCGAAGCAAAAATCAGAGTGAAAATCGAATTGTAGTGAAAGCCGAAAACACCGGTAAACTATCGTGTTCAATGATAATATTTTTTGTAAACTCTGTTTTAAACTTCTCTGTGACGTCATTGTTGTTGGTGGCCGTGGTGGTCACGTTATTTTCAGTCGTCGGTTCTACGGTCATCTCACGTACACTCACTGCAGAGTAAGCCATAATACATTTTCTAACACAATAACTTGGGGCACATTAACACAAGACAGTCACGCAGTTCACATATCTCGTTCTTTCAAATATCATAGCCAACCCAAACAAATATCAACGTTCACGTCTCTTCCATTCTAAACCTGCTCACTTTTAACCGTATCATCTTGAAATCCCGTCTCACAATCACACCTGTCAATCAAAGGGGCAAGCCCCGCCCAGCTGAGCGCTGATTGGCTGAGCGAGGCGGGCTGCCGGCGTTATAATCAACAGCAGCCTGGTGCTCATCTCAAACTGCACCACCATCTAACGCACTCCACTCATCTCTCCGTGAGCAGAGCAATTGGATTAAACCCTTACCAGTGATAGATTATCAAAGGTGATTTCAACTTGTATTCTTTGTATGTTCGTTGATGCTTGGAAGATTGCAAGTGATGGACAACATAGTTAGAGACTGAGATTTGAGGTTGGAGAAAAAGTGGCGATTTTCTGAGCAAGGATAGGGTACTGAGCTATATATGGAGAACATGCCCTGAGTGACATTCCCAGAGCTTCTTACTTATTGCATGATTTGCGAATTTAACATTAACTCTGAATCCTGTTGGATGTAGCAATAATTTGTTAGATTAAGCTATATGGTTTGAAAACCTGTACGTTTAAGTTGATATGGTTGACGGTAGGTCAGTATTGTTGAAATGGAATAAAATAAGTGGTTTCTATTAGAAAAAAAACTATAAGCAGTCTCATCATAATAAGTGTGAAGTCATCAATTGACATTAAAAGCACAAAATGTCTCAACTCGAACAGACATAACTCTTTCCATCTGGAGATTAGACCATAGATAGTAACTTCTGGTCATTACTGATGAATATCAAGCGTATAAAAAACCAGCTGAGTTAATGACAGGAAGTAATCTGAATAAAGCTAACGGCGCAACAAGCTACATTTTGCAACACTACCGGCAAATTGCCACTGTACTGAGTAAAGAAGGAAGTACTGCATAAAAATAGGTGATCCGGAGAAACCGGAACCGATGCCGGACGTTTACCTAGGTCGAGCGGATTAGCCGTTTTCACAGTACTCTATATTGCTGATCATTTATACTGATTTGAGAGCCTCAATTTCACAGTATTTGTGATCGATATTTCAAATTGAGGAAAGGGAAAACGTTAAACTTTTGATATATCAGTACTTTTGAATTGCACGTTAGGTAAGAGCAATTTAGAAATAGATAAAATACAATTTTTCTGTCTACAGACTGAGATATTTACTTGGCATTTTTGTGTTGACCATGTCCTACTATATTGGCAAACTATAAAATGGTAACTTGAAAAACCAACGACACTTGTACTACCTGATTCTCACTTAAACACTTCTAATATGTATTTCTATCACATGCAGTTAACTTGAAATAGCTGAATCGAGAGATTTAGACTTTGGAACATTGAAATAGACTATAAGGATTAGCGTTTCCATAGCAACGAGGAGGATACACGTGGATTGGACGGATTTACGCTGGCTACTTACGTCAAAGGTGCGTATATATAGTATGTAAAACTGATACCATGGTCCAATTGTGTTCGGATGTGTTTTTCCATGTTGGGATGAAACACTGTATGTATACAATACTGTGTATACTTATATATGTAAGTGTATGTGAAATAGATTCTCGTACACCCATGCGGTATATATAGATGTGCAGAAGGTCTAAATACCGGAACCTCTCTTATTATAAACAGCGTTTAATTAACTTGTGCATACAGTAATATGGCAAAGTAGACTGGAGAGTCCTAAACCATTCTTTTCATTTTGATTGATATGACGCGGTGAACGCCATATATACGCATGCATGCATTGCATTTATTTAAGTTTTGTTACTATATATAAAGCAACATTGTCAAGCTGCCATTTTGATAATCACAAACTCCAATTGGGACACAATTTTTTTTTCTTTAGTGCTTTATATTTACGTCATGGGGATGATGCTAATACGCTCACAGGGGGTAAAAACTGCACTTTTGTGTGACATGTATTAGGCTCTTCAACCACATTGTTATTTTTACGTCTGTACCCATTATCAGAAAACGTGTTAAAGGTATAGCATAGTAAAAAAAAACAAAAAAAAAACAATAAAAATGTTGTGGTTTGACGTTAAGACGTACGGCCCCGGGCTTGTGTACATTTCATTTGTCCACGTGCTTTAATTACCTCGTTCTGGATTCAAGATGGCAGCTGCATGAGGTCAGAAATTAATATTGCATCTGTGTGCTATACTCACATATATCCACATCTCTCACACACACCAACGCACATACAGCTGTAAGTTTATGTGGGTGCGCGAATACAGGGTCTGCCATGTATAATAAATAACTGTTTATGATTAATAACAAATCAATTCACCACAATCACATTGTCTTTAACATGTACCACAGGCATACTATAATAATCAGTGAATTTTACAAATGCTTTCAATGAAGAAGCATGATATCGGTTGCTCTAAAAGTACACCCAAGTCATATTCATTTTGTAAAAAAAAAGAGAAAAATGTACCGGCCATGAGTTTAGGGTTCATATTTTGTTGTGCTCAGCTGTGATTGGTGGGATTTGTACATCCGCTCACCTCCCATTGGACACAGCTCACATCCGGCCGCAGTCATTGGCTCAACTCACACATCCGGTTACCACAAGAAACCCGCACCTCGTACATTTTCATCTTCTCAGCTGCTTGCCAAGAGTTTACTGAAGGCCACGCCACCTTATAGTGCATAGTGATATAGCATTTTGTGAAGTGTCTTTTGAAAACTCAACTCTTACACATGTGTTTGCTATAAGCTGGGCTGCTGCAGTTCTTTTCATGTTTAATAACTTACTCCTATATTTCTTCTGTGTTGAAATAGTATCTAAAGGGTCAACGGTAGAAATTACAGCAGTTTAACAAAGTTCGTGTATAGAATAAAACATTGTATGACATAATAGTAATTCTACTGTACGTTCCTTAAGGTGGACTTCCGGTATATGTTTTTTAATGGATTATGTTGTAATCTTATATAATTACAGCCCTATGAATTAGACCATAATACCTCCTCACGAAAAACACTTCCGATTTTAACCCCTCTGTGTACGGCAACTCTAGCAATCCTATATCTACCACCCCAGAATTACACTATAACACCCATCCAGTAGTTACGCCCCCCTCCCACTCTCCGCGAAAACCAGGATCTGCCAGTAATAGAGAGATGTGTATGATAGAGAAAAGGTTAGAAATGAAGCCTTGTGGAACACACACACGTACACTCTACCTAGTACCTGATACTACTGTCGTGGTCATTGTGCACCTATCTGTTCCCCTCTCACGTAGCGGAAGCGTCACCTCTCGCGAGATTTGGCGTAACTCTGCCTCTATTATTACCAGTACTCAGCTCTCAGCTCAGCTCAGTGATAGAATCCCCACTGATGTATTCCCCGCACTTGGCCTGGTCTTTAGGGTGACCGACTCAGATATTCATGATATTCATGAGGTTTGGAGGGTGGTACCAGCACGTGGGGGGGGGGGGGCCGTGAGTATGTACATTACATGTACATCTTGGGGTGGCCTTTTGGAATTGTTGGTCCTATTTGCAGTTTGCAGTTTGAAAATCATACCAATCACGCCCGTAATGAAATTATCGCTTATCGCAGGTCCCTGATATTGGGCTAAACCAGTATTACTATTGTAGTAGGCCTATTTGTTAATTGGCGCATAGCCGCATCAAATACGTGTTGTTCAAATGTACAGCCGCCCCCCCCCCATATATCTATTTCTCATCGACCCCACGAGTACACATGTCAGATAAAAACTAGTTAAGCCAAGCTAATTCTGTATACAATTTAATAGTGAGCACAGGCCGATCAGGGGGGGGGGGGGGGCACGTGCTCCTCCTCTTTTCCTACCAAAATACTTTATTATCATAGGGTGAAATGTAATCCCTGAAGTGCGCCCCACATTTCCAAAAACCTGGACCGTCCAGTGGAGTGTCTTACCATCATGAAACTAAAATGACCCGTATGTTGAGTTCTCTCAGAACAGCGTCACCAGCGTCGCTCTGACAGTTCACTTCCGCCTACGTCACAGCCACGTGACGACAGCGAACTATATTGACGTGGCTGCACTGGGAACGGTTATTGTCATTGTTTTAATGAAAAAGCACCTGTATTACATCGTTAGCTTATATCAGATTCATTTAGGGTATTCCTATTTAACTGAAACATGGTTATGTTTTTATCAATTCTAAAATAAAGTGCGTTGCAGTTAGACAATACTTCTACAATGCACAGTTTTCTTGCATGTACAGTTGTTGAATGACGATGTTTTAAAAAATGTTTTTCATTCAGCTAACTTCGGTTTATTAGAAACATAACTATAGGACCTGCCTTCTGCCGGGGTTCATAGCAGACTTAAAACCGGAAAATCCGACTATGCATCAGTGTTTCATCCGTACTTGAATCGCGTATGACCGAGTTTGCGTCGAGTATCGAACCAAGAGACACGAGTCGCCCGTGTTCTGCTCGACATATGTGCGACAATACGCCCGGTTAACAAACGTCTATACATCCCATTCAATCTGCATCGTGTTTTAAGTTGTGATTGAGACTTAATAACTAAATACTGGCTACAGGCACGGAATACTGTACTGCTAACCTTGCTGGCTCAAGGTACGGGAATATTAGCTTGGCTTGATGGTCCATTTAGACGTCCTTTTAATGCCATTTTAAGCGGGAGATAGGCTAGGATAGTTACAGCTTAACAGCAGTTATTAGCTTGAATTTACAAACCCTGCACTACGGGTATTGCATAAAATTAAATCTAATAAAACCGGAAGTAATTACACGTTACAGAAAATTGATAACATAATTGTAAAATGTTTCTTCTTGTTTTCTGTGTAATCATAGCAAATTTAATGCAAATTGCATTATGCAGTAGAATGTTTTAATTAAACACTCCATTCCACGTACACGTGCATCTGAATAAAATGGACAAATGGACAAAATGGACAAGTTTTAACAACGTTTATGATCACATCTTGAATCTTGTAGCAATAACGTTTCCGGGTAAAGAGAAATAATGACACAATTATGTATGAAAGTTCACAGCGTCAACCCTTTGAGAATAGTGCAACAAAGCCACACATGGACAAGTAGTTACTCACTCTCTGATGTGAGTACTCATGAAATTAATCAATTGCTAAATGACGACTGTCAACATTGTTAAATTGAAACAATGCCCACCTTGCAGGTGATTCAGTCCTTTCTATTGTCTATGGCATTAATGCATAGAAGAGCATTTCTATTAGTGAATACGTGATGAGTTCATGCATTATACAATCTATCATCATCATCACTATGACCATACCCACGAGAATGGAAATAAAGGAATAAGTGCGTCTTCAGCTATTTTAATATCCTGGTTATTGAAGTAATGACAAGCTCAATAATTATGTATTGCCCATTAAATCAACAAAGAAGGTAATTACTTATCAGCGATCTGCATAGAGTTCTTTAAGTGGAAATGGTGATATGATTCTAGCTGTTTTAAAAAGAAACAAGGAATCGAATAAACAAACATAAGTGCACTGACGTAAGCTTGCTTTCCCCAAGATACTAGTATTCTTATATGCCAGATCTAAGCATTGTAATAACATACGCAAGTATACAAATCATCTCTATACTAAGGAAAACCAATGGTTCGTGCTTTGGGTGAAGGCCCACTTGCAACTGATGCCACCCGGCACCGCGTTCGTCTACTCTATGACTACACTAATTTAGTGACCATCATGAAGAAGTCATACATCTGACCACGTCCAATAACCTGCTATCCAAATTAACGACGACACTCACCAGTAGTGAAATGCTGTGCAGAATAATTTTCCCCCCTTTACGCAGTTTCTTTAGAGTCCTGTACCAGACATTGGCTAATAGAGAATGTAATATAGTGCAGTTAACGCTCACTATTTCTATTCATTTTTTCTTGACTGAAAGTAGTCATTTTATTCAGTTAATTTGTGTTTCACTTTGTCGTTTGAGGTATTGAGTCACATAATGACCAATGGAACAAGTGACCCCAAGTCATGCTTTCTCTAAATGACCCATGTTTTATGTTCTGTGGTCAAAACAGGAACACCCAGAAGAAAAAGAATATATAATGCAATGAGCAAAAATCCATACGATAGAATCTCACAGCACAGACAAGAGATGAAAAAGCAAAATATAATCAGCAAACTAGCCAAAACAAGTAGAAACTGAACAAAGGAAGCAAAACAAAGACAAACTATACTAACACTGTCAGTATTTTGGCAACTCATCCCAGGTGTATTAACACTATCGAAGCCGATAGGCAATCAGAGATGAGTCTCGTGCTGAAGCCATGCAGGAAGATGACCATGGGTCAGTCTGATTGCTATCAATAATGGTGAGGCCTTACAGGGATGACCATAGATTGGATTGACCACTATGTGTACATGGGCGCACGTGAGTCGTGAGGTGATTCTATGGCCTCTTATTGTACAACATGACACATGGCATTTTTGTTTCAGTGAGTTTGTATCATGGTACTGCATTTCAACAAGCTATCAACTCTTGGAAGGTGTCATTTTAAAGGAGACACATAAATGCTTTTGTGGTACTAGTTACCTTTTGATAAAGTGAGCAGACACGCAATTGCATGAACCATTGCCATTAAAATATCATTCATGTCTAAACATTGCTTTGATATGTTTGTTTTCAGAGTTTGCAGAGTGCATATGCACACACCTCCCTATTATTACATGCTACTCTATGGCTTACTGATTGCTTCAAATTCTAAGTCTAAATGCCTCTCTCTTTTCACCTTTTGCAGTGTCATTTTGTGGCTCGGGAGGCAACGAATCACAGCACCTAGCCACAATGTACCACCAACAGCACGACGACGTTATGGACAAGTACACGGACCGCAGTCAGGACGCTGGCAAGTTTGACAGTGAGTACATTGTGTATAAAATCTATTTTTGCAGTCATCGTAAGTGCGTGTGTGTTGTACCAATAGGTCCGCCATGTTACTTATTGTCAAAAATTGCAAGTTAAACCTCCAAACATTAGACCATTTTGTGAACATGTGGGGAAGCGGGGTGTGTGGCAACCACTGGGTTTTGTGGTGTGAAAAATCTCTCGGACGTGCAAAAAATAACAATGAAAACAAAATTTATATGGTGAATTGGCGACCTCATGTGTGCGTTGTGCAGCAAAGTATGCTGTTTTAATAGACCTAATTTAATTAGAAAATTAAGACTGGCCAACAGAGACCCATAATATGTATGAAGGCACTAACAATAACAAAAATAGGCATCAAGACGAAGATAATGACGACAATGGCGACGAATGAGGCAAAGACCACATGGACGATCATGACGATAGTGACAAAGACAATGATGACGATGATGATGTAAACAACAACAACAATAGCAAAAACATCAACAAAGACAACAGAAGGAACAACAACAACGACAACGATAATGACAATTACCATTTCAACAACAACGACAATAAAAATGATGGCAACTACAACAACAACAACAACAACCTTCATCTACTTTACAACAAAAGACAAAACAACAATGGCATACTAGGCATACTAATTTACAGAAACTGATAGAGACACGAAGTCTGATGTGTCGCTGTCCCCGTAGCTGTTGTTGAAGAGTCTGTATTCAGTGCGGAAATCCTGGGGCTTACCAGGCCACAATATTCTGACAGCCAAATATGACTGAGTGGTTACTATAGCAAGACCTCCGTATGTGCCTCCCTGCTGTGGGTGGTGTTTAGAGGTACTGCAAAAATAGTGATATTCATCAGTATATCTTTCATATTTTTGGGGGGTGCCTTACTAAGAGAACCACTTTTCAAATTAATGACAGTTTTCAGTCTTTTCTTTGATGAGTACGTAATTGAAGGTATGTGGGGGAAGTGCTCTAGTGATGGTTCTATATATGTATATGTGAAAATTCTTTACAGTCCTACACCTACATTGTATGTTAGTGTAGCATACTCGATTGTACACCCGACACCACCGGCGCACGCCAGCGCCTAATGGACTGCCAATCAAGTCTGCCCGCCTCAGAATGATTAAAAAAATGACCGTGAGGGTGAAAATGTCACTGGAATTACAGTAATAAACTAGACAGTCACAACATTATCTAGATCAAAAGTGTTCAAAGAACACGGCATCGCTAGAACAACGTTGACTTATGGGCAATTAAGATATATACTGAAATGATGTATACTTTATACGATGTACACTTTTCACACCTCCCTGAGGTGTCTATATAAGACATGTCTCACTGTAATTGTATAAAAAAGTGGCCTGAGTAGGCTTACACCTTAAAAATACCAGGCAACGGAAAATAGTGATAAGCTATAATAACCCCCAAACCTGATCCAGGGTCTTTCCTGTGTCAGTATTATCTCCCAGGAAGGAATCAAGGCATCAGCAAAGTGTTCTAGTTGTATTCCTTGGTGGGTTTTATTCTTTCGCATTAGGACTAGATGGCTTAGGTAAGTTAATTTTAGTGCTTGGTTGTTTATAGAATATTGACTTTAATTCTAAGCTATTTATTTCTTGGTATTGTCCTATCTACAGTGGATGGACGCTTACAAGTTTTATACGACTGTGTTAGCATGTAAAAAGCTTATGATGATGTGAGGTACGTGTAGAGGCAAAGCAGATCAATCAATCAATCAATCAACCATGGCCAACAACCAACCAAACGATCAATGAATATTGCAACCCAACGAGCAATCAATCAATCATCCATTCAATAAATCAATCAACCAACTAACCAACCCACCAAACAATCAATCAATGAATATTGCAACCCAACTAGCAACCAACCAACCAAACAAACAAACTTATCAACCAACTAGCCAATCCACCCGTCCAAATGTAACACTCTCCCAGCCATGCAGCCAGCCAGACAATCTGACCATCAACTTTGCGCTGTCACTTGAGGGAAAGCTGTGATTAAACGAGAGAGGCCGCTAAGTGCGTTACCCGCCGCCGCCGCCGCCGCCCTAAATTACAGGCGACACGCCGGCAGCCGCCAATTAGAGGCTCGGCTTACCCGGTTGGGGTGTGGCGGGGGGGGGGTCTCCCTCAGTCTGGTAGCATGGTCAAGGGTGGACCATTTTGGACGAAGCAGTGCTACTTTTGAACAGGTGTGATTGTTAAGATGTTTTTGTTGGGGTTAGAACTGTTTGTTTGGGGTGATGCTGGCCTTGATTGGGTGTTTGTTGGTGTGGAAATGGGGTTGTGAATGGTTAAGAGTCCATAGTTTGATATAGGAGACAATTTTATTGAACTTGCCTTAGGAATATCTTGATTATTGTTGCAATAATGTTGTAACTATTGCAGTACGTGTATGTGAGAGATTGTGCGTACGTGTGGCTTTTATTGTATTTTATACGTATACTTAATTACTGCAGAAATTACGACCATTGTCATATTGTGGTAATGAGTTTACAATCTTATAGTAGTTTGATGGAGATTCATTTATCCTGGATATGATTGACAAACACATATAGTTATTCATTTTAATCAGGATAATAGTGCAATTATTTACATTGCGCTTTCAACAGGAACTCATGTCTTGATCACAATGACGTCACGACAGGAATTCCTGTTAAAAGCTCAATGTAAATAATTGCACTATAATCCTGATTCAAATGAACTATATGAATTTACAATAGTTTAAATCACTTAAATCATTAGCTTCATCACACTGTCTAGACCATTAAAGGGGATATTAACAAATTATCATTATAATGGTGTACTGTTTCCCACTCCAGCACTGTTATTGCACAGACCTGTGGCCGTTTTACGCCGTGTTTTCATTATGACATCAAGACAGACGATCAGGGGGAAATCGTGACAAGGTGTAATTACATGCGGAGTCCCCGCCGGCGGCAGGGAAAGATACAGTACTGATGTACGGTAGAACCTCGGTATCAGGGAGTAGGGAAAATCTCCACATTACTGAAGTGTTCCTATTTGTTCAACGATGTTCCTAAATGTAGTGATATAACAGTCGAAAAGAATGAAAAGATGGTGTTTCTATTTAGCTGCTGGTTTTACGAGATGTCCCTGTTAGTGAGGTGTCTCTCATGGCGGGGTTTTACTGTACAATGGAATCTTGTATAACATATAGAGGACCCTTACGTTTTGTTAACGCTTTTATAAGCTGTACATGGGCCACCTCCTTATAGCAGACACCTGTCTTATGTGGACACCGCGTAGACTGGACACTTGTATTATCCATGTATAGGGATATTCGTCGGCAAATCGCCCTCGGCCCCACCCACCTTTTACCCTCAAACAAGTTTTGATGATTTTGCTTTAGCACAGAAAAAACGTGAAATCCGATTGGTTCAACTTCAATCATTTTCTCAAAAACCTGGATATGCTAGTGGTGGAAACTTTTTATCTTTAGTTTCCAACCACACCAACATAATCACCACCCCAGCACAGTATGCACATCTATACCAACATTACATGCATTTTAAGTGTTATAGTGTTGCTGCTTTCCTCACTGTTCCTGTCACCAGAGATTTCCGCCATTGTGGGCGATGATAGGGGCAGGAAGTGGGGCAGGAAAACCCGCTTCCTGGACGGCGGCGGCGGCGGCAGTGGGTCACGCTGCCTCACACCCTCTACGGGCAGGACGTACAATCGGCGTCCTTCTGTACCACCTACCCACTTGGATCATATAGCAAAAATGTGATTGGTGATTTGCCTTAAATCTTGAGTGTGAATTGTGAATTGCCTGTATTTAAGTGTGTGAAATGTGATGAAAATGTGATGCAACCTATTCAATTGCAATTTATGGGGATTTGTGAAAGACAATGAAATGTATGGGTGACTGGTGATTTAGCTAGGCAAAATGTTGGTGAATGGATTTTCACCAATGCTATATACCCTCCTCTTGAGTTGTGGTCCCAGCTAGTGGTCCCAATGGAAATTTAGAATGCCAATGATGAAATCTCCAACTAGAACACTTTTTTTGTTTGTTTTCCAGTTCATTGTCTATGGCATACAGGATGGATGCGGCAAACTAGCCACCTGTCTAATGACTGAACATTTGATTTATTCTGGAAATACTAAAGTATCATCACACAAACTGCTTTACATGACGAGTAGCAACATGTGCAGTCTTTATGGTATCATCATCCGTATTTAGTTGTTTTTATTAAATTCACAAAAAAAAACAAATAAGTAAGCAAGCAAACACACAAACGAACAAACAAACAAACAAATAAACAAAACAAACAAACAAACAAACAAACAAACAAAGACATCTTCCATTTTTACTATGGGGTTGCAAAACTGAACCCAGTTTTGGAGATATTTTAACACTGAATGTATCTGCAGTGTGAAGGAGATTCGCGTAGACCGACAGTACACATTACGATGTGGTGCACGTCGTTGAATAGTAACGACTTCCCCGCTGACAAAACACTGACGTATGTAGCTGATCAGAGCTTGCATCAGAAAAAAAGACCAACGCAACACCTCTATATATACAAGCATATTCTTTGTGGCTAAGAATGTTACTTTTTATACAACTAATGCGACGTATATCGCCAAACGTTTCCGCTTAAACCGGCAACTGCGCAGCTGTTGTGCGCAAGTTCGGTGGCTCAACGTCATGTGGTGGTCATGGTGGAGTTTCCCACGTAAATACATCACTTTGCAATAGTTCTTGAGATTGATAAGATTTCTGATGCCGTACACATACTTTTTAATATGCTTATTAGTATAGCGCAAATGCCAAATGAAACACAAGGGTCTATAACATTTTGATTCTTTTTATTTTCTATCGTACATTTTGTTGTGTGAAGAATTATGAGTCAAGACAGTCAAGCTTATGTTTTGGTTTAGAATTTAATTTTAGATTTGATTTTTAACACAACTTAAGCTCAGAAAACAAATAAAATGTTCGGAAATTTCAAACGCTTTTCTAAGTTTTTCTTTATTGGTAAATGTAAAATCAGCAGACTTTTATGTCACTAGGAAAGCAAAACCCTAATTTCTTTGGGGGGATAATCGGAAATTCTTCTAATAATGTTTCCTCGTGTGAATTCTTCATGCGGGTCTGTTTTTGAAATAACCTATTGATAGAGACTGTAAGATAATTCAGAACTTGCTCAAATTGTTAATTGGGACTTTGTATTGTTTACACTACGAAAATCTATTGATACATTTTAAATTTTTCGGAAAAGTTTTTCCCTCTTTTCTACGAATCTAGAATCCATCACTATTTCCATTTACTAGCATTGATATAGTGAGAAATCCATATGATTTTTTTTTTGCAAATGTGACTTGCTTTCCGAGGTAAAGTTGTCTTATAACATCATAATAAGCTACATCATAACAACATAAAAGAGAGAAAAATCATAATCTGATTTGATATGTGATCTAATTTATTAATATATGTATACTAAAGACACTGCATGAAATCTCTCAACATGGTCAGTTTCCTAAATATTTTCGATACTCCAGTTTACCATCATACTAACAATACAACGTTGTGCACATAACAACATACAATGTATTGAAATTCAAGTTTCCAAAAAAAATCGAACAATTATGCATAGCTTTTTAAATGTATAATATATCTGACTTTGTATCAAGTCTATGATTTTGTACACACACACAATCACATGTACAAGCATGCGTATAACGCTCTTTTCATGCCATGCCGGAATATCCGCATGCGCGCGCATCATACGTCATGCCGATTTCAATTACGTGCCCTCGACGTTTTACGCCTGACTGGTTGCTCGGGCGGAGACATGCGGGGACATGACAGGGGGCACGGGGGTAAGCCGAGAGGCGGGGCGGGACATGCATATCATTGTATTGGAGAGTTTTGATGCCTTTATTCGGTGATTTTCTTTTGCTACTTGAAAGCTGGTGCAGAGACTGTTGGTTTTAGGACACGTTTTCTTACAAAAGAAATTGGTTGGTTGTTCGCAGTTGTTATTTTCTGTTTTCCATTCCAATTGAGTTTTAGCAGAAATCGGCATTGTGTTCACCTTTTATAATGAGTCGCTGTGGAGTTTTCGGTGTTTTATTTTACAAAGCATAAAAAGTGATATTTTGCTTGGCCATAGATTTGTTTTTAAATTGTGAAGCAAACATTTTATATTGTAGTCAATTATATTCTTCTCTCTCTCTATGTTATATGTCAACCATATTTGAAGTCGTATTTTCTTTTGCAGTTTCTTTTCTAATTAATGCTATTCAGTACAACGATAAAATCTGCATAGAGGTATAACACAGTTTTTTAAGCTAATCTATATTGACTCAGAAAAAATACCATTTGCTCTAATAATTTCGTACAAATTATTCACCAGAAACTGTGCCATTGTTCACAAAGAATCCCTACTCAGAAGGAAGTACATTGTAGATGAACATCAAATAATAAAGATTCTAGCCATGATTAAAGCCAAAGATTGCAATTTCACATTTGCTACAAAGCATGCATCGCAACCCCTGTCTAATACACCACATTATGGTGGTAATTAATGCCCTCTAAATGCACAACCATGTTGCGCCACGCGGTGGGGGTCAAAGGTTAGGCTGAGGCACTGAGTGGCGGCTGACATGCGACAGCCGCCGCCGCCGCCGCCGCCGCCGCCGCCGCCGCCGCCGCCGCCGCCGCTGTTGTTGTTGTTACGAGCTTATGGGGGATTCACGGGCTTATTTTTAGTAACGGATTTGTTGGGCTCCTGCTATATTGTCATAGGCATATTAAATGTATCATGTTTAATAGAAAAAATATAGTACTGAAATAATAGGATGATTAATATGATTAGAGTAGTGAAAAAATATAAGGATTAATGTTATTACAGTACTGAAATGATATAATGACAAATATTATTACAGTACTGAAATGATATAATGATTAATATTAGTACAGTACTGAAATAATGTAATGACACATATTATTAAAGTACTAAAATGATAGTAGTCATTCAATTAGCCAACACGTTGATTGTATTGTTGATTTGCTTGGGATGAGACTCGTAAAACAGTTAGTAGTGAGAAGGAGCGTCATAATTCAATTTGAAAAGAAGCAGAAAATCTGAACCCCCCTTTTTCATAAAAAGTCTGGGACACGTGGTTTTATACCTCTAGATAACGGCTGCACCCAACTTGTACACCAATTTACAGACTCTCTTTACAAATACAACCATCAGCACCCCAAGAACTTCTAAAGTATATTCCATACCCACTCTCCACTCACAGCCATTCATATTTCCGTAGGAGCTGCTAATACTTCTGATTACAACAATCCCTTAACTCAAAAACAGCCCATTCACGTATAACCCCCACCACCAACCCCTACACAAGGCCATACAGCCAATCAAATACAGCCAGTCAACAAGCACTAGACCAGCAAATAGGCTGCTATAGAGGCATGTTTTGACCTCACACGTACGATGACTGTGCTCGCCTAAAGCTGGGCCCGTATGGGAGGCTTAAAGCCCGCCAATCCCTGCACCCCATGTCCCTGCGGGGATCAAGCTTATGACGGCTCCGTATATCATACACACCTCATCTGTAAGCACCACGCGGGTTACAAGTATTTGAGCTTGAACTGCAGCGTTTTTGACTGTGCTAGATGCTTATGATGTAGATATACTTGTGGCTGTTTGGCGTTAATGAAAAATGAACGAATATATAAGCAGAAATTAGAATACAAGATTATCGTGCAATTTTCGCTGGCTATCAACGGTGCGTCGACTTATGTACTATAGTACTTTGATAATACTGTGTATCATGATGTGTACTTTTTGGGAAGTAAGAATTGACACTGAAAGTTTATTACTTCGAGTCGTTTTGAGTTTAGGTCGGTAGACGCTATGACATATCAAGCTATAGATATGGAGAATCCTTTTAAGAGTGTCAACGCGAAAAAAAAGTCAAGCTTTTTGTCCCGGCCTTAATTTTATGCATGGATTTGACCGCCATCTTTTATACAATGTCATAACGGAATTGTACATTAACATCTGCTCGTTTAATCTTACACTGGTGAGTGAGCGTCACCGATTAGAATGTAGCTTTTTGTGAGCGTTGCAGAAATGACAGAGTGACCTTAACGACCCATCCCGGACAAAGGTGTTTGACAAGGTGAATCTTCACCTTGGGGTGACCTTGGCGATGCCGTCTGCGTGTAGCTGCTCACGTGGTAATTACGTGAAGTGGTGATTACGGCATGAGGAGTGATTTGTTCCCAGCATGCCACCTACTTTACACCGCTCTACGGTAGACGTTGTCATCTGATGCCAACTGATAGAAAAAACAGTTATGGGAAGTCCATTTTTGCTCAGAGCCTGTCACTGCTTGATATGGTGTGTGAAATCTATTAATATTGCATAAAGTGTTGAGTTCGTAGGCGTGCAGAAATAGAAATAACGCTTAGTCAGAGGTGGTTTACATGTACAAGGTTTGTGTGCATGTGCTTAAAGTTTACGAATATACCGTGCATTTACATATTCATCATAATGAGCTCATGTGATACTGCATCAAAAGAGTTGTAATGTAGTTCTTTTCACTGCACTGAAGTATGCACCTATTGCTAATAACCAGCAAGTTGTGGATAGTCATCCAACTAAGCACTTCATAACATAAAGTAGAGCCTCTCTATTACAATTTTAGGACCACATTTGGGACCAGTGTTAGTTGGTCTCAATTGAGAGGTGGTCTCTATACAGAGGTTCATGTTGGTAGCTTTATGAAGGTTTAGAACCGTGAAAAGTGGTCTTATCATAGAGGTGTCCTTAATAGAGAGGTGGTCTTAATTGGATGTTGGTCACTGTACTTTCTCCAATTCCACTTTGGTAAGCGTGCTACCACGTACACCTCACAATATTTGAATAACACATTCAATCTGCGGTGGTGACTTGGCCACATGCACCATGTGTTGAGAGTATTCGTGCCATCCGGGCAGCCAATCACGCCCTATTCCATTGAACAATGCACACAATCACGCCTTGGACAGCTTATGCAACACCTTTGCCTACTCCCTATTGTATGCACCCAATGACCCTTCACTCTATAGTATAACATTGGCTTAATGTCAAAAGGTCGTAACTGTCAGTTAGATCTTACTAAGATGTGTCGCCTATTGGCAGCCACGTGTGTTAGATAATCAAGTTACGTCAATGAAAACTGTATGGTGGGTGTTAGAAACGTGACGTAATGGAACGTGCGACGTATGCAAATACGCTATTCAGAAGGCCAGAGGATCAAGTCTCGGCGACAATGGACTACTTGACTCCTAGGCTACAATTACTGGTGCTTGTCCTGTGATCTGCTTCATGTGTATTGTGATGATGGGGTAGACTAGGGTCAACGGTGAGCATTGTACTATCTGGACACTGGCGACAAAAATCAGAGTCATATAGTCTAAGCAATTAATGAAATCTGATAAAAGGACTTGAGCATGGACGTTAACTTAGATGGGTATACAATGAGTTCGCAGGTAGTATTTGCATGGGTTTGCCAGTGCATGTATTGTACTCATACAGAGAATTGCATTAGTTGCATTGTCTATGTTTGTCATCTCCATAATACACTTGACTTCTGATGATAATAATCTACCAATTTCTTATTTCACTCCAATTTACCATAAAACTCGTGTGAAACACAAACCACGCTTATTATAAAATAGATTCATGTCTCACAAATACCCATTATATAATCTTTGTAATTGGAATTTACTTACTTATTCACACAAATACATTGGTCAATACAATATAACTTCTACAAAGAAAACAATGAATGCACGAATAAGCAAATACGATGAAAATAAAAGATGAACGAATAATTAAGCAGAAATTACAATACAATATTACACGTGCTATACGATGCTAAAACACCCGATTGCCGTCCTACACTCCCTCCAACACTTGTCTCTATTCCCCTCCTCCCCACACTCACTTTGCTATTCAAATGAACCTGTCCCCTAATTCCCCTGCCAGTATTCGGCTCCTCTACATTACACTCCTGTCATAATCCGGGATATGGCTGCATCAAAGCAGTGCCAATATGGCCGCCAAGATGGCCGCCGCAATAAATAATCAGCAGAGAATCAATTAAGGACATTATAGTCATAATCATGGCTTGATGGGCATGCCGCTAAAGCCATGGGTGTGCCGTGTTAATATTCAAGACCAGAACTTGATTTGTGGTCATACAGATTGGTATTTTGTTCTGTGACTGGGGGAATAGATCTATTGGGGTTTATAGCATGGAACAAGCTGTCGCAATTATGAGTGGTTTCATGTAGTTTTGAGATTAGAATGATCTGAAAAGTGGCACAAAACATTGAGTTCTGTAAATTTATAACCAGCGAATACATTTGATATTGTAAGGTAAAAAGATGCTTCAATTTTAATTGGCAACGTTGTCATGGCTTACAAATGAAATTATTTTAATGGTAATGAGGTCATCTTATTCAATCAGATGTGTTGCTTATGGGTGACTAGAGTCCAGTGAATGCTGGATATGCATGTTCATTGCGGTAGCACACACTAGATTATTGCAGCATACTCGATTGTACACCCGACACCACCGGCGCACGCCAGCCGCTAATGGAGTGTCAATCAAGTCTGCCCACCTCATAAAACACAGCTACATGGTGAGGGTGAAAATGCCACCGGTAGTACAATAATAAACAAGATAGGAATGGCAGTAACCAGCCTGAAATAGTCATCAGAATATGCAGGACAAATCTGTTTAAATCACAATACAAATATCACCAAAATCATGCTATTTTAATGAAACTTCCACTAAGACCTTATCAGCCCCATTCTAATGTAAGTTTTTTTTTAATTTACACATGTATGTTGATTGTAATATCAACATATTGCTCATTACAATCAAACCTTAACGGAGGTTATTAGGAAAACTCCCTCTGTGTATTCTCCCTCACAGCAGAAGGAAGCCATGTGCATGGTTGCGACACATCCGTATGATTGGCAGTTTAGTAACACTCACATTTAATCAGTGGCGCTGCCCATTTCATTATTGGGAGTGTCCGGATGTGTTTAATTCTGCTCGCATGGCCTCCTGGTCATGTGAGGAGAGACATAGACTGCAGGCCATGCTAGACAAGGCCTGTGATGGGGACAGGATATAGTAGCCTAAGCCGTATGCTGTCCAGCTTTCTGTGATTACTGATATATTTCCATTCCATTAACTCTATAGCAGATAAAAGTGCGAGTATGGACCCATTTATGACTTCTGACACCTATCTGTCGCTATTACATCGATGTGTTTTTCAAATGTTATGGTCATGTTATTAAGAGAACCTTTGTTGGTTTGTGATTTAAAGCTGGCTGATGAGTTAGATTAGTCCAAAGTAACGTATATGACAAAGTGCAGACCGATATATGCTGAATTTTCTAAACTTACATAATCATATGGATTATGGAAAGAAAGAGTTGGAAAATGAGCGATGCATTCAATAAGCTAATCCTGGTGTGTGTTTTTATCACTATATGAGCAAATAATCTAAACGAGACTGGTAACAAGTAGAGCACAATAGGACGGTGTTAATTGCTGTGATAACCGGAGGTTTGGCCGGAGACACAGAATGGTCCTCTCTGGTAGCGCTCTGTTCAGCTGTCTGGGAGCTCTCTCTGAACTAGGGATTTTCTGATGGGAAGCTGGGGTATTAAACATGTTAAAATCACATTTGGAAACACATAACGTCTATAATGAAGCCATTGTTCGAAGCATGAACCTATTACGTGAAACGCCATAATAAGAACACCCCCATAGCCACCTTGACCTTCCCCATCAAAAATTAATGTAGTTGACTGAAAAAAAAACACCCAGTGCAGGTACTTTCTTTTCCACTAGGCAGCACATTTACAAGATAAGTACAAACACAAAAAAACAAATTGTAAATTCTATGGACATTTATATGGATATATGAACATTCAATTGCCTCTAACACATCTCTGAAATGACCAAAAGTCGGGCACGTGCTTGTTGATTGTGTTTTTTCTCAGTGGTCGGGTAGGGACCCTCAAGTGGCACTGTGAATCAAGGGTCTTATCACCAACTTTATTGACTACATCCTTCATTCAACACAATTGAAGACAGTCCTGGTTCTTACTTGTTTTGCAAGTGATGTGTACAACCACTTACGAGAAAAGAATTACTTGTAGCTGCTGTAAGTCTTCTGCTATTAGCGTTTTTGGAATCTGGAATTTGAAAAGGGGTCTGTAGACCAGAAACATGTCGGAAATAAGTGTTAATATCTAATTATTGGATTATATAGGAGTAAAACAGCATGAAAATGAATGAAGGAGGATAGTAAATAATGTTTGGCAGACCAACTGCACTGGAAGAAGCAGAAAGATAGAGGTAGGAGGCAAGAGGTAGGAGGCGGTGTGGTGCGTCATCATTAGCATGCCGTGTCGCCTTGCCTCGTCCATAATGGATGTGCGGGCGACACCCGCTGCAGTGCCATCGCTCATCTTTCACACAGCGCCCGGGCTTGGAAACAGGTACTGCAGAACCTCCAATTAAGACCACCTCTCTATTGAGACCACCTGTATAATAACACCACTTTCACGGTACCAAACCTTCATAAAACTACCAGAACGAACCTCCATACAAAGATCACCTCTCTACTGAGACCACCTAACACCGATCTCAAGGATGGTCCTATTAGAGAGGTTCTACTGTACTGCGTGGAACATCTCTCCTGTCTGGGTGTCTTGAAATGTGGCCACGTAAGATAGGTGTCCTTAACAGAGATGGTCATTTTGTTTATGATCTGTTTTGGTGAAAGGTGAAAGTGAAAAGTAACCAGATCAGATGGGTGTACTTATTGAATGGGTGGTGTTTTTAGGACAGGTTCCACTGTACTATGAGTTCATGCTTGTGTGAAAACTGTTTGCTCTGTTGTTTGTGCATTATGACGCATTTACATGAATGGCAACATAAAACACATACGGGCAATGATTGCATGTCCTTATTATAAATAATAAGAACTATTTTTCTTGGAAGAGGAGGGGGGGGGGCGTTTTTTCCCGTGCTGTTTGCACTTCATAAGGCCTTGAAGAGTTTATCATGAAATGCTGAAGCACCTAGCCTGACCCGGGGAATCACCCAGTTTTGTTTAATGTAATACTTCATGCATTCTCATAATCAGCATTGGACACACGTTTCCTATTGCTACATGACCCGATGTCCAGCACAGAAAAAGAAAACACAATAGACTGAACACTATTATCGGTTGTCGCGATCCTTATCACTATCAGCTTCAAACAGCAACATCATGACCATATCCACACTGAGAAGCATAGAGAATTATGACCACTTTCTAAAAAAAGAAACTAGTGACCCCGAACCAAGCCTGACACACTAACTGTAAGCTGTAAGTGGCTCGCGGCCACCGTACTATCCTAAAAATGCAGCCCTCCCTCCCTACGCTGCCGCTGAGTGCCTTGTATCATCAAATATTTAGCAGCATTTGACACTGACGCCGGCACCGAGACCCGCCTAACGAGAGTGCAGGCCGTCACTGTGTGGTGCGTCTGTGGACTTGATGCTCATTGTTGAACATGTTCATTAGCTGTGTTAATTTATATAATACAGTTAGTTCTTCATATCAACAGCTATCAAAATTTACCAATATATAACTCAATAGTTCGACAACAAATCTGTTTGTCTTTCTCAAGACTGTGGAGTCATAATTATGACTCCAGGATTACAAGTGGGTTAGTGCCCCCCCCCCCCCCTTATCTAACATCCCTCTTCCTTAGTATGGGGAAGTACACATCAGGCAACTGGTACCCATCTGACCTATTCAAAAAGCCTTTATGAGAGGTATGTATTTTTCTACTCATGTCATTCTGTTCTTTTGCAAGGACTTTTTTCTCTCAGTGGATTGACCAGGTGACCAGTCTTTACTTGATGCGGACTTAGTGAAGACTTACTATTCTTTTATTAATTATTGACTTCTGGTGTTCTGTGGTTCTTTCATCCATTCTGTTTCTTCCACATATGTCTATCCACACACATCACAGTCACATTCATCTCTCGCTCAATAATGGAAGCATACTTCCAGATCCAGATATCTAGATCCTTTATTTGTTTCCAAAACAACAACAGATCCCTTTGCAGCGCAGTGCTAGATTCTAGAGAGGATCTAGCAATCCAAAGCTCGTCCTGACCGCATGCTTCTTCCTATTGCCCCGGGCCCTGATTGGTAAGAGCCCAGGGTGCGTGCGTCCCTCCATTGCTCGACATTGATCCATTTCATTAGGCAGCCACCGGCCGCCATGACGTAAATTACTACTTGGATTAACTGATTCCCGTAATAAGCTGGCCGATCCGACATCCAATCTGTGTGCGCTTTGTGGCTTGGTGTCCGGTTACATGAACAACATGGTTAGGCCAAATTAACAGTTGAACATTGTTGCCATTTTTGTGTGATGAGTGTTTGAGTTTTTAAAGAGCAGATTTCACCCCTCATTGTATACATACTTAATGCTGTGATTTGGTTATATTGTTCGCAATAGTCATTTTGAACCAAGCATCTAAGGTCATTCTAAAATCATATAAATTCTGCTATTTCTATACAGCAGACATTGATAGTTCAACACTGGATAGACAGACTGTAAACATTTTCAGCCATATTGACCGTTGGGCAATCAATGGACTGTGATTGTAGACTTCCGAGTCACTTGAACCAGCCAATCAAATACAACAGAAATCTCTGGTCAATACAGGCTACAAATGGGTCTCTAAAAGGAAACAGTTTTATTGACCTTTTCTTTTTCTTTTTTTCCCACATTGACTTTGACACTGGAGTACTAAAGACAAAAGCAATATACAAGAAAAGGACACATGGACGATGATATAATTTCATTCGGCGATGTTTTCCAATATGTCATGGTATAAACATTTGAACAACACAACAATTTTTCATACAAATAATTCTATTGAAAACATCTTCAAATCACATACCTATTGAAATTTAATCCATCTGCTGGGTCAAAAGCACACGCAAGTATACACAATGAAAGACAAGTACACAGCAATATATTGACCACAACTGATATTTCACTCGGTATATGCCTTTTCATATTCAATTGTACAACCATCCAAACAAGAATTATTTTCTAATACAAATAATATTATATTGAAATCATCTTCAAATTACGCAACTCATCTAGTCGTCTTCAGAATTCAAAATGGCGGCGCAAGCGGTAATTTAATGAGCACATCAATTGTCCCGTACGCCCCGGACCGAGAGATCAGGGTCCCCAGCTGTCTTGTTTGTTGTGCACCAGACATCCAGGGTTTATTTTCCACTCAAAGTGTACTAAAATACTCTTAGTGATATGAGAGGAGAGTATGCAGTATCATATTCAAAATCTTGCAACAGCTGAAACATGACACGTTTGTAATAATATGAGCATTGTTTCTGAAAATGGGATCCAAATGTATTTAAAGTTTCCTTGCAAAATCTATCAATTTTATCAAAATTTTGAATAAACACCTTTGCCAGAGAACTAATATGGCAAAGACTACAATTGAAGAACCACCAGATATCCAGGGTTCTATAGTTAGATACTCTTTCTGCCATTACAGCAGTGTGTAGAGTATAAATTACAACATGTCCAACCTCCGTCAAATACTCTACGTAGTCTTCTATAAAAGTATCTTCAAATCAAAACAAGCACACTTCCAAACATTAATCTCTTCTAACAGTACCTCCTACACAGCAATACATAAACAACAGAAGTATGAGAATAATAATAATAAGACAAAAAACAAGCTGTTTGGCTGTAACAATACAGAGATCTGCCGACAATTGATCCCCGCCTCGCCCTCGGCTGCCGGCCCCGGCTGGCCGGGTCGGCGGGGCCGCGGCGGGAGCGACCCGCCATGCCTCACTGTTAGCTGCATGCCAATTACCGAGCTGACTAATCACAGAGGTTGGGGACTGGGTGGAGGGTGGACACCACCCATGGGCAGATACAGGGTTTTTGGAAAAGGGGGGAGGGTGCACGCCTGGTATTGACGTGTCTCGTGCGTTTCGAACATGCGATCCATGTAAATACAGTAGAACCTTCGATTAAGACCACCTCTCTCTGTTGAGACCACCTCTATAATAAGACCACTTTTCACGGTCGCAAACCCTTATAAAATGAACCTCTCTATAGAGACCAACTCTTTACTGAGACCAGCTAACACTGGTCACAAAGGTGGTCGTAAGAGAGAGGCTCTACTGTATATTCGTGGGTAAAGGTTGTAGCTTGCGTCCCTTATGCCCCATGGATCTATCTATGGCATTGTACAAAGATCCACAGATGTCCCCATGCTCAGTTAAAGACCCACTCATTGAAATATATTGTAACAGATATCAGTGCATTTGAGTTGCCAATCATTATCACAATCTAAGTAACTGCTCACATAAAATTCCACCCACTAAATTGTCTAATGCTTGCATAAACGCCCAGGAGCTTTTACGCGATAAAATTGGGTATGTGGGCTTTTGCAATACGCTCAAATATGACTGTCAGCGCATGTACACTGTACATACACCCTCATACAATAACATTAGGGACACCATTGGAAGTATGCAACAGTGTCCACACAATGGATCATGAGGAAGCTACACTGAACAGTAGAACCTCTCTCTTCCCACTAACCACCAGCTCAAACGCCCTAGATAGAAAGATGGTCTTAATGGAGGTCTATTCACAAAGCGATATGGGACCATAAAATATGGACCTATCATAGAAGCGGTCTAGTTAAAGAGCTGCCTTGAACAGGAAGTTCGCCTGTGCATGCACAACCTGACAGGGGTGACCTCTAGTGGGCAGTGTTGCCAGGTGACACTGGGTGCTCGTCCTGACATGGCCAGTGTCGGCGCTGACAATTAACACGGGTAAGTAATGTGCTAGGCGCGTGCGAGGCGCATATGTTATGATTTGCCACTTTGAACAATGCTAAGTCACAGTATGAATCGTTGGTGTTAAAGGAAATCCATTTTTTAAAGGTTTATTGGATAGATGTTTTCAATCCTGATCTCCTTTCGGTTATTCTTCGTCGGAGTCTAATGATAAGGATGTGACGTCATAAAGTGAGTGAGTGACACAGGTCTGAAATTTAGTCTGAAAGTTTGTAAAACTGTATTAACAGTAATTAAATAATCATTGGGAACGTATGTGATGTGACGGGCAACCATATATACTCATAGTAAAAAGGGAAACATGGCCTTTGAGAACGCTGCAATTTTGATAGCTACCTATTCAAAGTTAACAAAATAAAAATTATTAAAATGTGTGATAGACACACAATAATCATTTGTGCAGTGATAGTTTAAAAATATCTTTCGTAAATGTCATAACGCTCATATATTCAAATATCTGTAAAATTCATTCAAACAAAAGACCACAGGCATTAAAAAAATCACAAAATTACAACATCGTAATAACAATGGCCACAACTCTAAACAGACATCACCAAAGCCACCCATTAAACTCAATCACTAGACACCATAATTAGACTAATACTGATCATCTTCACAAAAAACTAGCACCCACAGTCTATTAATCAAGCCTAATCGCCCGCTCATCTAGACTGCAGGCGGCCACACTATTCATTTGTGTAATTGACAAGCGTGTAACTGTAGCAGGGTACATGTGGGGGGTCACTAGGGGGTCACCACCCCGGGTCCGGTGTCCTGTTGGCTACATGGGGTCATGGGAAGGGAGGTCGCACCCCGGCACTGCTGTGTTTGGCGCAGTTTGATCATTATAGCAGTCCAAGGAAGGAATTTCTGATGTTGTCTTTGTCCTTTTTCTCTTTGATATTGTCCCAGAAAATGAGATGATGTTAATTTTGCAAATGTTTGTTCTTTGATGAACAGAGGGCATTTGAAGGCGGTCTGGGACATGTAGTTATTCTAATTAGATGCTAAAACTCTTGTGGGCAAATTATAAAGGAATATGATTGAGCTAAAAAGTAAGCTATATTGTGCAGACAATGGCGTAGTTAGATATAAAATACACCACTCTTTTCCCCAAAAGATACGTCATAGATATTAACCCTGCACTTTTGATACCAACATCGCAATAAGTCCCACGTTTTAGAACTGTTCCAATTTTATCAAAAATCACTAACAATCCTCATGAGCAATAATAGGCTAAATGAAGTTACCAATCAACACTGGGATGATGGTAAAACGTGCTAACAATGTGTCACCAGGTGGTATTTTAGCACGAAATCCCTTCAAATGAAGTATTCAAAGTTTCTTGAAAGGTGGGAAAAAACAGCTTCGTATACGATTTTATGAAACGAAGTCCATAATTGGTTCCACAGGAAACACTTTATTGCAGGCAGCCATGTTTCAAATCACGTTTGTGTCATTGAAAAGTGTTTTGTTATTGATTGGATCAACCCTTAGTTGTCGTTGTGCAATCACCTCTGTGTATATTCATAACCATCTTTTGCAAGAGTTGCAGCAAAAACGGTTAAAATACCAATCAAACAACGCATTGGTGATATACATAACCAACATACCCCTGCAAAGTCATATAGGTCAAAAACTGGGGGAAGAAAAAGAAAGACAGTAAAAACTCAGCCCCGAATACAATAAACTGTTGCAATATAGCTTTGCAAAGAGCACATGTTGCCAACTATAGACAACTTAGAGTACAATAGTTGCAGAGAGAGTGCTACAAAAACACACATGGTGCCAACTATAGAGCAAGAGTGACGTAGCGGGACACCCCGCCACCTACCGGTACTAATTGGTAACAGCGGAAGTGCTGTTTTGGTGCGTTCTGCGCATCTTCTCTCAAACTGTGCTACGCCTGGGTGTTTTGGTCTTAAAATGCATGAGTTTAGTGGTGAAATGTAATGAAAGAGAGCGGGGAAAGGTTTTGTGTTTCCGTCTTAGAGCCAGTTCTTGCGCATTGTCTTACTCAATTCTGTTAAATAGAAGTTTCCCTATTATTTGAGCACTATATATAGACTAGATGAGTTAAATGTTTTGGTTGATTTTAAGTCCATCAAAGTATTGAACCTGTTTACTTGATCTTAGAAAAAACAATTGTGCATGGTCTTGCATTGACAGGAAATGACAGCAGAGTACATTTTAAAAAGGAAAAAAAATCTCAAAAGAAGATTAATAAGCAAAATTTGAAGTGATAAGCATTTTTACCCAAGCGAATTCTGGGTTAGCGCGAGCATGCGCATAGAGACATTACCCTCGCAAGCCGCCATGTCTTACATCTCTATTTGGGCGGCCGGTCATTTGAAGCACTATTTATTGGGCTGCTTTGGCCACTCACTGTCCAGTTTAAACAACAGGTGGCGATTTACGGGCCACTTTGCGCCTAGACGCATGGACCGGCGACTCGTGCACATTTCTCATCATTGCGCTATTGGTCATTTCATGTACTACAGCAAGAGGCGCGTGCAAATGAAGGCTCTGAAATGGGGTACGGTGGAACATTTTATTTACAGTAGAACCTCTCTATTAGGACCACATTTGGGACCAGTGATAGGCGGTCTCAATAGAGAGGTGGTCTCTATGATACAGAGGTTCGTTTTAGTAGCTTTATGAATGTTGGGGACATTGAAAGGTGGTCTATTATAGAGGTGGTCTCAATAGAGAGGTGGTCTTAATTGGAGGGTCTACTGTATGTGTGCAACCAAGATATACCTGTACGACGCGGTTATATGTAGGTTATAAGCATTGTGGTTGTTTTTCACAACGGGGAAATCAAATCATGCTAGATTGTGTATGCTTAAATTCGTCAATGACTTCTATGAATCTTACACTGCTTCCATCTTATACTACTTGTGAATTATGAATGATTGCAAGAGTAAAGTGGCACAATGTATATTTATATTGACGTGGGCAGATTCCCAAGCAAATCACCTGCTTCAAACCACACCAAAAACCGCAACTAAACTCCCCTTCTAAGGTACACCTTCTAAAAAAATCAATCATTGAAATGTTTTAATTTCACAAGCTTGCCTCCACGCTCTTATAACATCCACCACTAGGGTGATATTTATGGAATTGTGGCCAATTGCGTACAGATGTTAAGCTGTCCAGCGAATGTAAAAGCCATCCCGGCTGCCATATTGCGCTGTTTATGCACTCATTAAATCAGAGGGATTAAGCCAGTGATGTGGTCGGGATCAGCACTAGCGGCCGACCCAGGAAGCTATTACATGACCCCAGTTGGGGTGACGGCCAAGCCACATTACTGCCTTGATTAGAAAACAGTTTATTGCCAATTCACATTTAAATCAAGATATAATAGCAGACGGCATTTTAAATATTTCAGTGAAATAGTTTGATGGTGTTGTGCTATATGTGGGGAAAGTGTTAGTGTGTTAGTGCTTTCAAAGGGATATTTCATGTATCAACTTTCATGCAAATTTTGATTATTTATTGCAGTGTATTGATGGTGCTTATACATTTGTACTCAAATGAAAGGCAGAAAGTGCATTTTGATTTGAGTTTTGCACTTTTTAGTGTACATGCATGTACTGTACATCATCTTAAAAAACTTACCACTTCCACCCACCCCTTATTTGTCTCACTTTACAATGACTCACAGACACTATTGCACCTGCAAGAAACTGTTGACTAGAATATATGAGTTAAAAGAGAACTCTGTGTATGGGATAAAAAAACACCACATCTATTGGCGAAGACATAAAACAAAGTAACATCTGAGCATTTTAACTAACACACCCGTTTAACTCGAAACGGGCGTAATGGGAAAAAAATCAGAGTGATTAACATTGCAAATCAACATAGGTGGAACTGAGTACTTGTTCGATTCGCGCATAAAATCGAATTATCCGAAACAGGTCGCAGTGTACACCCCAAACAAACATGATTACAAGCACATCATATGACTATTACTGGCCTATGCCGCCACTGCCATATTGTGACGGGAAAGAGGCGGAAGCAGCCCGTCAGTTCACCAGCAGCATCTGACGACCGCACTACTTTCATCTTACCGAGATTCATGAGCCTCAGCCTCAGCGTTCTACTACTACGCCAGGCTTTTGTGATGTGCGTGATGCATTATTTTTTAAAGCAAGTCAGTGGTAGAGAGTGCCGACTTGCAGCATTGTAGCCGTTTTCATTTGGCACATTTTGTTTTATCATAGAAGTTTTTTAAAGGCAGAATATGGTGGTTTTCTTACGCTTAGTCACGGGGTGTAGACTGTCTATCGGTGTTGGACGATTTTAACCATGTTGGGTATTGCAGATTTTTTTGGTGCTCTATAGTCTTTTAAATACGATAGCCAGATACAATATTCAGATGTTTTGACACAGGCGAAGAAACTGAATTTGCTTTGTATGTTACTGCTCTCGTGATATGTCCCTGCTATTGGCATCATCAATAATCATGTGATGTCACATGTTAACACCCAAGTCTAATTGATACATATGTCAACATGCCCCACCAACAGTTTTGTTTTCATCACTTGCTTTCCTAGGGCAGCTTCCACACGTTAAAACATTTGAAACTATCAGCCTCGGTGCCATTTCATAATGAACCATACGTGTACTTTTCAGAACAAATTGAAGTGGGGAGTTTTCTGCACAAATGTTAATGTTAATGGAATCTCTATTCCCATGTTTTTCCTCCCCTCACACTTTGTCTACCCTTGTCGTTACAGGCATCCAGATCAAGCGAGAATTCGGGGGTTACCTGGACACCTGTCACCATAGCAACAGTCACCCTGGCAACTTTCGCGACATGGGTGATTACGTGGGTGGCGGCAGTAACGGGGGCTACCTAGGGGCTGATAGCCGCCCACCCCCGCTACCCACATATCAGAGGAGAGGATCACTGCAGGTAATGTCACCCTTCTCATGCGGCAGTATAGCATACGCTTTTGGGGATTGTCATATCAGCATTACTTTTATATACATGCACTAGCACTAAGCAGTGTGCGAAATAAAGACAATCCAATGGTCTTGTACTGGCCACTTTTTGTTAGGGCCGGCTACGTCTCACATTTGCCGGACTTATAGCTGGTGAAGAAAAAACTTCACGAGTTCCATATCCTGATTCTACTAAGTTAAAAACTCAATTCAAGTCTACCTCCTTCAGAAATTAGCATCTATAAAATAAAGGCACTTTCGTTGCCCGAAGCTTTTATAATGGGAACGATACAAATCTACATATATCTTGTAAGAGACCAGCTCTTCATAGAGACCAGTCTCCCAGTGTTCAAGTAGGGCCAAAAATCTCCTATACTGTTGGTCTCACGAACAAAAAAAATATTTCAGCTGCATACATTCACGTACTTGGCACGTTCCTTGCAGCTTTGGCAGTTTCTGGTGGCCCTGCTAGACGACCCTGCCAATACCTCGTTCATCGCATGGACGGGTCGGGGACTCGAGTTCAAACTCATCGAGCCGGAAGAGGTACGTCATCGGCTTTACAGTACAACCCGTATATATATAACTCTAAAAACTCGAAATTCACATAGCTCCAAACTTGATATACTCTCTTCAAGTTGGAACTATGTGGGTCGGTGGTTGATGTATGCTTATATTAATCTCTTGCTGCAGTTTAATGTTATAGACTAATGCAAATGTAAATATAATGGCTAATTGTAAACTAACAATGAACTAACTTTAACTTCTCAATGGTAGGTTTTTTCAACTTTTTTTGCAACACTACTTAAGATGGTCAACTTATACCCCATGAAAAATCACAAAATGTTAACTGAATTATACGATGCGGAGTTAGAATCCTTGGACAAAAAATTCATTGTTGTCAACTCTTAAAATTGAGCACATCTTCACTTACTATGGAATAAAATATGATAGAACCAATCATCAATTCTGTCCTCTCATTAATATCTAATTCATTGAAACGTGCACTGCAACATAGGAACAGAGGCACACAGATAACAATGTAGCACAAACCGATTGCCCAATTAGTAGATCTATGATTTCCTGTCTCTGTATTGCATTGAGTTTTATTACACACACTTTCCATTTCATCATTACTATACATAAAGGGCTATAGTCGTTAAAACTATCCCCAAGATAGTGCCCAATGAACAGCCTATTTTGATTTTCATCAAGAACTTCCGTTGTTAAATAGAGTTTTAGACCATTTTCCTATTCATAGCTATTGCTATGACGTCATGAATTTGCAACAAACGCATTGCTGAACCATTATCTGTTAAAAAGCGCGGCCCCCGCTTTGGGTACGGACCTGACAGGGCAATTTGGACTTGTAGGCTTTCCCACTTTGGCCGAATACCGTGCACAATGTGTTGTATCGCTAAATGTGTGGCACTACCTATTTCAAGTGACGTTCTCAAGCATTAGGAACGGGATACCGCCATTTTTTTAAAAGAAAAGACGTCACACGGGCCAGTGTGAGGATTGGTTACTTACTGGCAAAAGGCTAAAGCTAATTATGCACGTAAAAACATCTATAATTCCCATATTTTTTTCGTAGAGATGAGAAATGTGTTCACAAAACAAAATCAATCGTCGACTACAATTTGCGCTGAACATTATAAATTTAGCCAGCCTCTTTCCTGTTCAAATCGGTTAATGCCCTTTAGTGCGAAGTGCCCTACTTACACGTATAATAAGATGTTTACCGGAAATTCACCAAACTGTGCATAAGGGGCATACACATGTGGGCTATCTGTGTTCATACCTTGTTACCTTCTGTGTTGAGCCAATCAACAGTTAGAGAGCTGCACATTACACAGGTTGGGTGGTTGCAATATCTAGTCAGTCTACAGTCCATTACAATACACATACTAGTGCACCTTGTTCTTCGGCGGCTCTTGCTTGCAATAGGGTAAGGGGTTTCACAAAATTACATTAAGCAATCGTGGCTTCCTCTCAAAGATAGCCATGTCTGTTTTTTATAACTACATATTTTTTTCAATAATTGTTGCATCTTAAGTTATGTTCTAGACTATGCTTTGCTTTGCTAATTAATTTGATAAAATGTAATGTTTATGCTAACTTTAACTTTAACTTTAACTTTCACAGACGATGCTAAATCAACGTAACACTCCTCAAATAAAATGCATGAAAGACTAATTTCAAAGAGTGCTAGTAGTCAGTTATGCATTTTATTTCAGGTATGTTCAGATGGTTCAGCAGCGACTGTGGATCGTAACTCTACAAAAATACAGTTGGAACGCTGTGTTGTCTTCTCTTTTAATACTGTTTCAGAGAGTTCTTCTGCCACCAACACAAGGAGAATAGAAGTGGCAAGCCGTAAATAAAACTTTCTATTCTTCAAGGTGGCGGTGGGTTGGTGGTAGTCTAGCGTAGTATGAGTTAATGGTATGTTATTATATGGATGTTGAGAGGTAGGTGGCTAACCCAAACCCATCGGCTCCATTCGCTTTATTGAGTTGAGCAACTAACCCTACTGTCACTGTATTATATCGCGTGGAAGGAGGCCCCGTTGTAGATTGCTTCACGATGTATAAAAAAGATGCTTTCAAATTTTAAGGTTGCACGCCGCTGGGGTATCCAGAAAAACAGACCAGCCATGAACTATGATAAACTATCACGCTCTCTCAGATACTACTATGAGAAGGGTATGTAGTATTCCACATGTAGTGATTAGTGCCTTGATCAGTGTACTGTAGAGTACTATTAGTCTCTGTAGACGTCATGAGGTCAAATGGCTAGAAAAAAATGTCACAAGACACCACCGTGACAGAGATTGAAAGTAAAATGCAACGCTTCTTCAGCTGTAATGCCTTCACACTCATATTCTCTCGTACAGAAAGAAATATATAAAGTCATCCAAAACGCTTGCTTTTTCAGGATGTGACATTTTATATATTTCTCGTAACACTTGACAATATGTTTTTATTCTTCCAAAAGCCTATCCTCCTTATGATTTTGCCTTATGCTCGCTCTGTCTTCTTTCCGGAGGTAGGTCATTTGATACTGGGTGCTTGTTACGTAGAGATTAGACGCTTGCAATGTTTGATGTTTAAGGGGGTGTTGAGGTAATACCCACGTAGATATAGGGCATGTTATAGAAACGTAAACTTTTCTTCATTTATCTTCTTAATTTCATGTCAATAATTGCATGTAAATGTTATGAATGCTCATAGATAGAATACATCTAAAATGCTTAAACTACGTAAAGGTTAACATATTTCCTAACTCATATTTCATATATATTTCCTTGCAAATGAAAATGAAAAACAAAAACAAAAAACATAACAAACTAACACTAACTAGCTGCAACATGCCACCACTCTTTCAGGAATCATGCAGAAGGTTGCAGGAGAGCGCTACGTGTACAAGTTTGTGTGTGACCCGGAGGCCCTGTTCACCATGGCCTTCCCGGACAACCAGAGGCCAGTGCTGAAGACAGAGCCCGGGCCGGCCAAGCAGGAGTACACATCTTACAACACGGAGAACGCCCTGCGCAGCGAGGTCATGCGGGAGACCATGATGAGAGGTATAGTCAGGTTCCTTGATTCACAAAATATGGCTTAATGGGAATTTTGGTATTAAATTTGGCAACATACATGTTCTTGAAGCTGATATATTGCCTTTTCCAAGAATCCATTTTTTTTCGGTCCATAGGAAATATATTTTTCAGACGTTTGAAGATTTTTAATTTTAGAACTAGAAAAAATGTTCTAAGTGGGACTTGTGTCCATATAACTTTTATACATCTGACAAAATTATGTATTAATTGTAATTTACTTTTAAGGATGAGGTTATGCAACATTCTTGATTAGGTATTATCTTAATTTTGAGAGTCAATTTCGTGATACTGTGATGCAAATGATAAGAAAGTTAGAAAATGGCTTCAGTTTAGAACATTTCCCCTCAGATTATTGAAGCTCTGTATAATATTTATTGAGATATTGTCTCCATATTAGACTTAAAACTTGCTTAGAGATCCTCGCCAAGATTCAAGAGTAAAACTAACACTTTCAGGTCATTTTCAGTGCTTTCAGAGCAATTAAATCTATACCTGACCTAAATTTGACAGACATGCAAAATATGACTTATATTGTAGTTATTAATAGGGAACATTCTCCTCCCACTGAATGAATGGAACCAGTTACCAGTAGAGATTAGGATCAATGACTCATTAGATTTGCTTGAAATAAAACTTAAAGCAAACTTATTAAATTTGTATTTGTTTTTTGCGTCTTAAAACAATTGTTTAACACACTTTTTTGTAAAAAGATAATTTTGTAACCAGCGCGTGTACTTGTTACTCTTCTAGACGCAACCATGATGCGCGAACCACTGGCTCTGACCACCTCTCCTCACCCCAACCACCTGCCCCCGCCCCACCACCACGGGTCGTCGCCCACACCCCCACAGCTGATGGCAGGACCAGGAGGAGAGCATCATCACATGGCGCCCCCACCTCACTCAGCAGGTAGGCAGGTCACACAGGGTCGCGAGTTTGAGTCCGTTAACAGGTCCAACTGTATACCGTAACACAGTATACAGTGTATATGCATTTGAAATTACTCAACTGACATTACATGTCTAGTAGTTATACGATTTATAGTATGATGTTTTCTGCTTCAGGCATGATGTCCCACCACCTGCACCACCACCACCACCAGGCCCCCAACCACAGCCCGCCCCAGGCGCACATGGGCCACATGGCAGGGAGCATGGAGCAGCCACAGCAGCAGCTGATGGGCATGAATCCCTACATGCAGGAGATGGCGCGCATGTACGGCCACGGCCACTACATGGAGTCAGGCTGTGTCTACTGAACACTTGAGGGTGACGATGATGAGGATGATGATGAGGAGGAGGGAATTGTGAGAATGTGGATGTCATTTAATGATATCTAAGGACGTAATGCAGAAACTATATCAATGTATTGAAGTTATCTTTATGAGCGTATTTTTTTTTTTTTGGGTATGTTTACTGCAGTTGGACATGTAGAAGCCAGCGGTTTTATTGAATTCAAAATGTGGATTTTATGAAAAATGAACTTTGAAGCACGAATTTGACACAAAGGTGCATTATGTACTTTTTCACATGCACACTGACTGAGATGATGATATTTACTAGCAGGACTGGTAAACAGTGTGTATGATGTTTCTTATTTGTTCAGAAAGCTTAAAACAACTCATGAGTATTTTGATTGCAAATCGTGCAAGATAAACCTTGAATTAGACCATTTCTCAAAGTACCAACCCATCCTAAAGTGACAAAATGAATCTCCATAAGACCTCCTCTATTGAGAACACTTGCGGCCAATCCTGGTCCTAATAGGTTTTTTATGGTATAATCAGGGAGAACACTTTGGTTGGTACTAGTTTGACAAGGTCGAGAGTCTTGAGAAAAGCTAGATGGAGCGTTAGAGTCACGACATGATTAATGCAGTTGGACAGTAAAATCCCTAGTAGCTTTTTCAAAATGTTAAGATTTCAACATATTGTATTATCATGTAATGTTTATTAAATCAACACTGCCTGGATTGGAAAGGGGGTTGAGACTGCATTGAATCACACCACAAGTTGACGTGGTCTTAAAATCACATGTTTATGGATTTGAGTAGGTTGTGGGTTGGTGATTGTTGGCTCCATGCGGAATCACTGACTCTGACTTAGTGATGAAGTCAAATGTTTGGTTCGTAAGTAATATTTTTGTGTACCAGCTGTGTATGACGTTCACCACTGGTATGGTCAAGTGTGCACCATATATCAGTTAATATATGGATCACTGCATTCTGTAATAAGTTAAGGAGTGGTAGGTACGATTCTGAAAGATTACGACATGCGAACAACGTTCTAATTTAAAATCAACCTGGAACTGCACAAGGGTAAATTTGTCTATCATCGTCTTGTACATAAGGAGTGATCAGTAATTATGTGTGTTGTGGGTGGTTCTTCATTAGTGTGTGTTGTGCGAATGTCCAAATACTTACACTTAGAATTTTGCCTGATAAAGGAATACAGACTTCTCATTTACTGTAGCAAGCCACGTGCGAAATACAAAAGCAATAGCATCTGATTGTCATTGTAAGATTATACAGCCCGCTATTATCTGTTACACACAGGCGGGCCACACCATAACAATGTCATTATAATATTATTTAATGCTCACTGTTTCCTTGCAAATGCAGTTTAGCTGATGTTATTACTTTTATTTATTAGACAGTTCTGTTCACATGCAAAATGTTGATTCTCACATTAAGCATAGTTTTTTTAAAGTTAGCTTTCTTGGTTTGTAAAACTTGCATTATTATGATATTGTATGCATAATATTGTGTTACACCGGGTATTGTTGTAGCTTCTCTGTGATTTGTTACAAAGTTATTAATTATATTTGTTAAAATTACTGAATGTATTATTTGAATTCATTCATTCAGGGTCATTATGAGCAAGACTGTAGTAGGTACTTTAGGTATGGACTGACAGTAAATTAGATAACACTGTTTCAATAGGCTAGACAATGTCCTATATTCGAAATCATTTAGGTTAGAAACGGACAAGATTTGAAAAAAGTCAAATCTGAATCAATAATGTAGTGCCATAGACCCACTATGAGATGAGCATGAGATCTGCTTGGTTTCTTAGTTCACCAGTTTAGACTTTATCTAGCTTTGCTGACATATCATAAATTTAATGTAGATCTGTATTGGGTATATGCTGTCTGTTATCTACCCATCTATTTAAGTCGAGAGAATGTTCACTGCTGATCTCAAAATTCCTTTTGATCTTTATTTTGTTGCGCCCTCTTTTGGTGTGACGATCTACTGCTCTAGTCACAGGTCTGCTGATGGTTTTGTCTTGAGTTATTTTGCTTTCACACATATATTCAAGTGTTTATTCAGTCAAAAAAAAAGTTTTTTTTTGTTTTTTTTTCAAACTAATATATGCTATTTAGTGGATGCACATTCAACATCCTAATACTAATGTGCTACACTGTCATAAAGTGTTATTTTATAATTTAATTGTAAATAATTTTGTGTTGACTAAAAAAAATATAGCTACAATGATAACTGGTTTCAATGTATCTATGATTTTCAAGGTATTACAGCAATCAGTTCACTGCTTTATGTAAGAATTTGTTGTTTTCCTATCATTTTGGGGCGTTATATCTCGTGCGGTTGCACATTGGACAATAAGATATATGTATATATAACTTCCTGCGATCAGTCACAATTGCTTTATGTTTGTTTTAATTTTAAGTTTTTCAGATTGATTTACAATTATTTACAATGTAAATTGCATTATGATAATCACCATGTTAATTTAATGTCATCTTGTTGTATATGTAAGCCATTTTCTCATCCATTAGGAGACATATACATGGACTAATATATACATGTATATTACGGACAAATTATTTTGATATGAAATACGTCAACGTCTGTTAACAATTAACATAGGATTTTGTTTGCTGTTTATCATGATTTAATTATGTTTTTGGTTATTAATTGATTCAATATACATTTTTTTATGTTTAGACCCAGTGAACTAGACCCACCCTGAATATCCTTTGCATACACATTTTTGCAAGACGATTAAATGATATTGTGTGACTTGCACTTGGTCCAAATGATTTTTTTCAATATCAAGTTACATTATAATACTGTAAATCAACATTTTACATTAAATGGCACTGACATATTGAAAAACATATTGAGTATTATGTAACCAATAAAATGTGAGGAAAATATCATGAGGGTTACTAAAAATTACACATTATTGTCTTATACATTGTACAAAGCCATAATAATCATTAAGTTATGGTATCATCTAATTATTATAAGCAATATGTGATTATGTTTTATGTTGTTTTCTTCCTAAATATTATCTTATACAATAATACATTTTCCTGTCACTTGCAAACTAGTTCGACTACTAACTATTGCTTGATTTATGAAAAGGATGTTAAATTGTGATATAGGAGTCATTAATTATGTTTTTAGTAATTTTTGGACAATGTGGTATCTTCAGCCTCACATAAATCTCTTAGATTAGATCATTTATTTTGTTTGAGTAAACTGGGCTGTCTCTACTGGAAATAGGTGGTCATTCTACTATTTTGTGAGTTAACTCATTCAATAAATGCTTCATGACATGGTTTTAAAGTCTTTAATTTCATAATGCTGTAATATTTTTAAACATAATGTAAAAACTACATACTCATATTGTGCACCTTTTATTTATTTAATAAAAGAATACATGTGCATTAATCATTTGATAGTATACATCAAGATATATTTACTTTTACAAGTACATGCCATTAAACCTATCACAATGCATACAAAGATCACATATGAACTGTGTGCCATGTCGACACATCTCGAAATACCTGCACACTGGCCCTAACATGCGATTTATATAAGATTAATATTCACTCAATACATTCAATACAATTCAAATGCAAGCACCATTTTCAAAATCAACAAACACACTATATGGAATATCCACACCCATCTTAGGAAATACACATGCACTTCTTACAAGAACATAAATTACACCCAAAAATCATAATTTAAAAAGGAAACTTCAACCATTCTTCCAAAGTATATTTATCATTACACATAGCACCAAAACTGCCATCGTCGAGAGAGGTTTGTCTATTGTACAGCGACTTTTGGTGAAACATAACCAATATGTTAATAGATGATAGAAAAATACAGTTCCATTCCGATTCATGAGTGAACACAATCCCAATTTTTAAATCATAATTAATATTATACACAACGATTGAGATATTTCTATTGAGCAACCCTTTTTGTTATATGTTATTAGATGATAGATAAACGCACTTATAATCTAATAATCTAATTCAAGCTTGACTTCAATCCAGATTTGAAGATAGATTAACACCAGAATCATTGTAGTGGTATGCAGACTCATTCACAGCAAAATCCCAGTCCATCTTCATATCGTTAAAATCCAATGCCCCATAGACACCGACATCGGAAAACAATGAATCGGTTTTGTTGTTGAGGCATTCAGTTGTCGATGGTGCGAAGGAATTTTCTTTGTTGCTACTCTCATTCTGGCTATGGTCAGAGTGTAATGAATCTGACTGTCCCGACGATGTGTTTGATGAATTTGACTGTCCTGACGCCGCGTTTGCTGATTGAGACTGTCCTGGTGACAACACTGTCAAATCGTTCAAGTTGCCAGTTTGCAGATCACCAGAATCAGACGTTACAGGTTTGAAGAGCTACGGTGGACATCCGTATCAGTTGCCCATTTTTCTGTTTGCTGCTGGTCGTTTGCAGGGCTCAAAACCGACTTACCGAGATCACGATGCTTCTTTGTGATTTGTTACAAAAGTTATTTGCTATAACTGTTACAATTACCGAGTTAATTACATGTATTTCAATCCATTAATCCAGGGTCAATATGAGAACTGTTTTTGTTTTTTTGTTGAATACAATGCTAATGAAATGTTTTAATATTGTGTTACGGTTTAATTTATGTTATTGTACTTCTCAAAGCATGTGAGTGTTGCGTTGGTACAATAAACAACCTATTGTATTAGGCTACCTCTCACATATTATTACAGCTTCCTGTCACTTGCAAACTAATGCGACTGCTAACTATTGCTTGATTTATGAAAGGATGTTAAATGGTGATAATATTAGATACAATTTGGGTCTCTGTATGGGGAGTCATTATTTATATTATCAATATCTTATTTGACGACCGGGTATCCTTAGCTGCATAAAAATCTCTTAGATTAGATCTTCACTTTGTTTGAGTAAACTGGGCTGTCTCTACTGGAACTAGGTGGTCATTGTACTACATTGTGAGTTAACTCATTCATAAATTACTGAAAATTTGTTGAGCAAGGTTCATAGCATATTTGAAACCATATCATATTGAGTTCGTTCTTTAGGTCATGCTAAATTCCAAAAATATTAATCATACTAAATATATCTAAAAACTCTAAAAATTATTTATTGAACTATTGTTTTTGACTGTTATCTCCTCACAGAATACAATGATTGTATTCTGTATTCTGAGGACAACAGTCAAAAAAATAGTTCAATAAATATTTTTTAGATTTTTAGATATATTTAGTGATTATGTTTTGGAATTTAGTATATTTGTAAAGAAGGAACTCATGATACATTCGATAAA
Organism: Streblospio benedicti; assembly: GCA_019095985.1. NCBI lineage: Eukaryota > Metazoa > Annelida > Polychaeta > Spionida > Spionidae > Streblospio > Streblospio benedicti. The sequence continues at coordinate 21,342,998 of CM032667.1, read as the reverse complement.
TGCTTCATGACATGGTTTTAAAATTTTTATGTTCAGAAAGATTATTAGTCCTATTTATATTAGCACAGTCCAATAAACATTACTTTAGACTAGCACATTGTTCTTTGCCGTACTTCATACACAACATTATCTTTTGAATGCCATTATCTATTATTTATTTATTATTATTTTT
>CM032667.1:21319421-21337921 GCA_019095985.1 Streblospio benedicti | reverse complement strand
GGTCTAACGTACTACTGTCGGCCACCTCCAACTGGCGCGCGTCAACATGCCAGAACCTCACGGTCAACAACTGCTTCTACCGAACCCGCCGGGCGCCGGGGATTTATTAGTATGGCTTTTTTCAACTTATGTATTGATGTCACAGAAATATTTTTGTATCTAACATAGTTTTACTACTGTCGAGAATTGTGTGCACTAGATGCTGGGGTCAGAGGGAGTTATACAGCAGAAATATGACTGCTAATTTGCCCATAAACTTGAGTGTGAATTGTGGATTGCATGTTTAAGTGTGTGAAATGTGAAGCAACCTACACAATTACAATTTATAGTGGTAGGTAAAACACGATGATACTAATGAGGGTGCCGACTCCCTTTTAGTGTGAAGTGGGAAATGGCTTTAAAATTAAGAGTGAAGGGTGAAATTTGTTAAAATTAAGTATTTCGTGGGAATCAGCCAATTACTTGTGTAAGTGGGAAAATTACCAAAATTAATTGTGAACAAACTCTAATACTAGTGTGAAATCGTACAACAATCCAACATTAACTGGATGCAAATGATGATATTTTGATTGCATTTGATCAATGCACGATAAAACATTATAGTGCTATTTACGGTAACTAATCAAAATAATTGTGTAATTACATTAATACACAATTAAGGTAGCGTTGTAACATAAATATTGGTCCTGATATGTCAAATGTTCGAAACAGTGAGCAAGATATTCTCCAAAAGAACGCATTGTAATGGGAAATGAAAAACAAAATAAGTGTGAAGTGCAAAATCAACTTACATTCAAGTGTCACGCACGCACACGCACGCTCCCACACACGCACACACACACACACACACACAGACACACACACACACACACACACACACACACACACACACACACACACACACACACACACACACACACACACACACACACACACACACACACACACACACACACACACACACACACACACACACGAACACACACACACACACACACACACACACACACACACACACACACACACACACACACACACACACACACACACACACACACACACACACACACACACACACACACACACACACACACACACACACGAACACACACACACGCACACACACACACACACACACACACACACACACACACACACACGAACACACACACACACACACACACACACACACACACACACACACACACACACACACACACACACACACACACACACACACACACACGCACGCACACACACAAGACAAATAAACAAACAAGAAAGGTAGTGGGATGAGGGGGGAAAAGGCTGAAAAAAAAGACGGAGATGGGAAAAAGAGATGTATGATTCTAATAAAATTAATATATCTATTGATGATACACAGTCTAATGATGTTCTTGTCTTGGACATTCTCTTCAAAAACTACCGTGTACCCGGTATGCCACTAAAGTCCAATCTGCTTGTGGACTTCTATGCTCTGATGAGACAAGAAGTTGTGTCACTAGTTCCAGTGTACATGGAGGCACATTAAAAGTACTACATGTATAAATGTATGTTGCCGAATATAAACCATTTGGGATCATTCAAAAGTGATGTAATCGGAGTTTGGGGCATTTCTGATCCCCCCCTCATCGTGCGTTATTATTCTTTGCCCCATATCTACCCCCCCCCCCGCCTCGACATACTATGACGCGACACGTCACTTACTCGTTACTTACTCATGCACCCCCTCACCCCGTTTTTACTATTACCCATATAAACAGTAAACAGCATCTAGTACATTGACATTGCTATGGAATCCCCAAAAACAATACTCACAACATATTGATATTTCACATTGAATACAATTGCACTGGAAAGTTATTAAAAAGAGTACATTTTTATGTCTTTACCCCACCCCCACCCCTCGTGATGAAATCATTTTTCTCTGGACCCCCCTACGCCCTCCCCTTGTCATCATTTGTCATTTTCTCCAACCCCTCCCCTCCCAGATGATGTCATTTGCGAACAATCCATTTCTATTAACATCACTCTATGTAATATCAGTTGGTGGGACACCAGCCTCTATGGAAATCCCAACTGTAACCTAGAAAACTAGCCAATCAGTGCATTTCTCTCGCTTTTTGGGGAAAATTTTGACCTGTCAATTTAATTCCTCCTCCTCATGAATATTCATAAAAACGTAGATATATAGAGTAAAATCTCATCATCATCAACACAGACGCACAAACATCTGCAATTATCCATGTACCCCACCGAATTGGAGGGCAGAGCGCTCAAGGATATCTTTATACAGCCTTTATAAAAAAAGATAAACCACGGATTCGTTGCGAGAATGCACGATACCATAGAGGCTGAATACTATTGTCCTTATTTGGAATAAGCAAGTTCAAATTGAGTTCAAATTTACCTGGATCTGGATCTGGATATGTAATTCACAAGTTAGTCAGTCTCAGATGAGAGACTGGCCTCCTCTTATGAGGCAACGCGTGAATGGGAGGCTACGTGGTGTTTGTACATGTACCTCTCAAGAGGCAGGCTAGGTAGCCTACTGAGCATCAGGGGTGGGGGATCACACTAGCTATAGTTTTCAAACTAGGTGAGTTCTTTTAAGTGCAGAGGTGTGGCTCTCCTCTACACGGGACACGCCTTTTAACAAGGCTTCCGAACCTCCGCTTGGCGTCGCTACCGTCTAGTAGTAACACTGTACGGTGGCGACGCGCTCGGTGGAAATCAGCAACTCAGTGGCAGACGCACGACGTAACGGTTTTGGCGACACCGTGGCTGCCATGACCGGGCCGCGAACTTACGACGCAAACAACTCCTGTTTTCAAGTCCTACGCTTTAACCACTGAGCTACTGAGGACCGCTGATGAATTATGCATATATTTAACCTAATAGGGATAGGATCAAGGCCTGCTGATATTCAGGGTGATTAACATCGATTTTCGCACAGAAGCGGAACCAACCCGTAAACATTCGAGCTCTACCTATATGAATAAATAACACTGTATATATATAATATATAATAATATATAATATATATATATATAAATGTGACCTGGCTATTAAGAGCAATGTTTGGAGGAGGAACGGGTGTCCTCATTACCGGGGTGTTCCTATCTATTTAGTAATTATATAAATCTCGTATCAGAAATGTAAGGTTGCAAAGTTCCTCTTCTTGAGCTGTCCCTAAAGATGTTGGGCAGGTGTCCCTATAGCGATGACCGCAAGGTGTTAGTGCATTTCAAATTATCAGAATATAACATTTAAGAAAAGTCAGATTGAATCTTAAACACATCTTACTAGCCCCAGACGATTCGACTGAAACCACGTGTCTCTCGAGAATCGCGTGAGATCTCGCGGGTGAGAGACGAGACATTGATTCTTATGCAAGTTTTATAAGGTGTGGCCCAAAGATTGGCTTCTTGTGTAGGTTTAAGTGAGCTGAACTAAGACCATTCTCTGCAACAGGGTTGGAAATAACATTCTAAACGTTTGAGGATACAATGTGAATAACATATCGGCGACGGTGAGTAAACTATTCTTCTATCTGATGAAATAACTGGCGTATTTTTGTATGGGTTCTACAGAATTTCAAAAAGCTTTGTTAGTTGTCATAAAATTGAAACTCTATCTATAATGGTTGGATTTCTGAAGAATAGAAGTTGAAAAAAAAATCATAGCATTCAAAATAGAAAAATAAAAACTGGAAAAAATGTATATACAAAACTGACCGAAACCGTGTTGGACTTTTTTAATGCACCTAATACGGGTGTTTGATATGTATGAAAGGGTCATGTGGGATGAGTTGAGGTGAGTGGCGTCCATGTTTAATGAGCAGTTGGCAGCCCCAGATGGCCACGGGATCAATACTGACGCCCTAGTCTGACAGTAACAAATGTCAATCTCCGACAATTCATGCTAGGGGCTGTGCAATATTTAACAGCCAGGGGGGACCGGTGCATATCGAAACACTTGTTTGAAAAAAAAGGTCTTGTCCCCTGCTGATGTGATGAAAAAAACTATCATCTATTCACTAACATCTATTCATAAAGAAGTCTGCGTCCCCTCCCATGAATATTCGCGTGATTAATTTTTACTGATTCGCTCACGTCGAGGTGGGATTTCAGCTGCTGAAGAAAAGTACATGTCCCATGCCCAACGAGAATGAAAAATCATGGGGTCACCCTTCTTTGCACCTTGAAAAAAGTACCGGTCCTCTTATCAAATGCACCGGTCCCCCACCCTGGTAAATATTGCACCGTCCCCTATGGCAGTATATGAGGAACGCGTGCATCGGACAATGCATGAGTCTCACAAAAACACCACGGAACACTCGCGTGGTGAAAATCTACGATTTTCATATTTCACAACACATAAAAATAAGTAACCATTTGACAGTTTCTTCCACATCATGATTGACGGCCCCCGTCCCCGTCTGCGGCAAGCACTAGGCTCTCGCAAGATGGTGGGCCCCCTCGACTCTGTTCATGGTCTGACTTAGTCTTTCAAAAGACCTTATATCTAATAGTTTTTATTTCTATTAATTATTACATAAACCACTTGTCAAGGAGCAAGTACAATTGTGACGGCATCTAGCTCAAATAGATATAAGGTCTTTTACAGAACCCTAGGAATTCCACTGATATTAAATATGCAGCCTCAAACATCCTGCCCTGTTATAGCCTTTAAAACCAGAGTAATCACTAGCAACAGCTGCAGAAGCAGCAGAACATGTATGCATGGGTGATCAGGTAAGGGTCAGCCAAGATATTAAGTATGTAATCCTGGTGTGTTTCTCAGTTACATGTACATGTATGACTTAGTTTCTTTTTATCAAAATGGATACACCTGCAAATAATAGTCCTCCAAAAGTTAACTACAGTACACCAATAAAAACAAATAAGAATGTCAGACTTCAACCTCCTACCTAGTACCTACTATAAGTGCTTGTTGTGTGAAAAAGAAAACTTAAATCATTTGATAAAGTAAAACTATTTGAAAATGTTCATGTCCAATAGTTTGCCAGCTATGTCTAATTTCTTCATCATCCATGCTCAGATAACAATAGAGTATCAAATAAACAAAATATTACAAAACAGAACTTCATCAAACATTCGCCAATATAAATAAACAGTACCACATGCTAAAACTTCCCGTTACTAAATGGGGCTGGCTTATTTGTGAATTAATGAACCAGAGCCACATTACAAATAAACAGTACCACGTGCTTAAACGGGAAAATGCCCAACTACAGCTGGACTGCTGTTTCTAAAATAGAAGCCATGCACTTTTAGTAAATGACGTCACTTTAGCAAAACTCTTTGCGAAATTGACGTCATACAGAGGCTTTTAGAATAGGCCTTAATGTCAGATCATTTAAAGGCCTTGAGATAGGCTAGGTCTGACTGTGCATCCGGATATGAACTATTTCCTTGATAACTCTAGTCCTTCCATCACTCTCTCTGTCCAGAACTGACACCCTCTTTCAATCCACCTCATCCAATCAATCATGACCTGAAATGCACAGTCAGCATTTTTGAATATGTCTACAGATATGGACGAAACTGTCAAATGGTTAGTTATTTTTATGTGTTGTGAAAGATGAAAATAACAGATTTACACGATTACCATCACGATGAGCTCATTGAAGGACTCATTTGGTGAGACTATAGTTATAGGAATGAACATCGGCTGCAAAGCCAAAACATAAAAAAAAAAAAAAAAAAAAAATGGCGCCGTCCCACAATCACGAATATTCATCACCATAACGCACCCCAATACTGTGATGATCCAACGTGCAAATTCACAATGGCTTCACTACCACTGTTGATTCGGTGTCATTATTTAGGACCGTCAGACCCAGGCATTAGACAGCTGTGCTATTCGCTATGCCGCACATTGATGGGTAATTTTGCTCTGAAATTAAAGTGTGTTATCACTCGCGGATACATTGCAGGTGTGAAATTAAAAAAAAAAAAAACTTGTGAGATCGATTTCATTCATTCGGAGCCACTAAAATGACTGGAGAGTTCCCATTTGAGGTGAGCTCTAAACTGTTTTAAGTACTCAGCTGACTCATCCTGTAGCTTTTTTGTGGCATGCTGAATTCCTGATCACTTCTACCAATGTTTTATGTTACAACGTGTGAAACTTATCAGAAATAGCTGAAAACGGCATGTGATGTGATAGTCTATGAAAGCATACCAATGATTAAGCGCGTCCACACATCAATTGATTATTAAGGACATTGTCCGGCAAAACGTCTGATACTGTTTAAGAAGTGCTCGACACGTTGATTGCGTTTCACAATACACTTGACCAGTCATAGAGTAGCATTCAGTATTTTCATTGTAACAGGCAATGACAATAACGGAAAGTGCACAACTATTATAATCGTCTCTGAGTTTATTTGTGGTGTAGATATGGATTAAGACCATTTCGTCTGATGCAGTGTGATGAAGTTTTAGCGGCGTAGACAAGGCTAACGTAAACCACCATCGTATGTTGCTTACAATATTCTACGACAGCTTAAATTATAACTGAACAAACATTGCATAGCATACATTCAGATTATTCTCTCCTTTTGCGATCGTCTCAACACCAAAGTTAAACTACTCTGTCAACACGCACGTTTCAAACAAACATGCTTCGCACTTCGAAATAAAAAATGACATTCATTGCTTTCTGAGAAATGTGATATAAAAATCAATGAATGGCATCTTGAAGACTACGTATAGTCTATACTTTCGACGTTAAGATTTAAACGATATGTCATATATTTGAAAGATACAGTACTGTATGCAGTACTGTGCAAGAAAGTATATCAGGAAAAATATATAGGACAATATAGATAAATGAAATAAACAAATAGAACGATGTGCATTAATTTACATACATATTTTATAACACTATCTGCAATTTCGTGTGTTTCGAAAATAGGTTGTTATGGTAAATCGGAGATAAAGAAATGTGGTTACACTCTGGACCCCGAGCCAAGCTATTTTGATTTGAAAGAAGAAATGACACTTGTCATGAAGAAAGAATGTGACATTACGGAAACCCAAATTATTTCAGAAGTATCCTTTTTTGTCTATTATTATGCGCCCCTCGATGGGACTCTTCGCCTTTGTGTGTTTGAACAGATTGGTGACAATGTGTGTAACTTGCATATGAAAAAAGTGTTAGAAGTAGATCAAAAATATACACACAACAAGTACACATTTAGTTTGAAGAGAAAGTTGGAACTGCGAGTTGGTGAACGCCTTGGATTCCAGTGGAAAGGCTCTGCTCAAGTGATGTGGAGATCTTTTAGTGGAAACTGGTTCACTGAAAACGACATTCGTTTCTGTGTTCTTTATGAGTACATGGCGTGGGATACAACACGTGAGTTTTATCATGAAGAATATGAAGGACGCAAAGAGTATGCATTTGAAGTGACTTTTGCAGAGCCGATTCCTTGCACATACAAGAAGATTTTTGGTATTGCTGGGGCAGCTATAGATGATCAACCACCCGTAGAATATACAAGGAAAATGGGCGTTCAGCTTGAGTTACAATATACGTTTGGCTGCCCAATTGAAGAAATCTTTTATATCTGGGAACTACAACGGGACGGTGCTGATGTTGCTTTGCCAAATTCTATCGTTAAGACTGGTTCAATATTGACCATCCCCAAATTCGAGCTGGCTATTGGTGAATACAGTGTCACTGCAACGATGAAAGTTATCCCCAAGACTGATGACAATTTTCAGCTCTCCAAATCAGCCAAGTTCAAAGTCAAACATTCACAACTGATAGTGTCAATTGCAGGTGGATCTTCAAAAACGGTTTCAATAGATATGGGTGTTTTCATTGACGCAAGTCGATCATATGATCCTGAGGTCACAGATGGATATTCTGAATACAAAGACAGCCGTCTTCAGTTTGAGATGATCTGTTTACGTGAAAGTGCTGCAGATAGTTTGCCAATACGTTTTGGAACAAATCCTAAATATTCTAATGATGACCTATGCCTAAAGCCAAGTGCGTATTTTTCTAGAGATAATAGCCGTGTCTTTTTAAGAGCTAGAGACTTCCAGAGGATTAAGGAAAACAACCGTTTTGTTTTTCGGGTTTTAGTTGCCAAAGTCAACCACGAAACTGTTTACCAAGACCAGAGAGTAGAGATTTTAGGGGACGAAGCTCTCACTGTGGCAGTCCTTTGTGACACTAACTGTAATATCATCAACCCTTCAGACAAGATCACTGTCCAGTCAGTCTGTAGAAACTGCAGAAGGGAAGATAAACTTCAGTGGGAGTGGGAGTTCATACATGGTAATAACACAATAAAGAAAACATTGAACTGGACGACAGAAACGACAACGGGACAGAACGGACCGAATGTAGTCATAAATGCTGGTGTTTTTGCAGACCCTCGTTATCAGGATAATGCCTATGGTCTCAAAATCAAAGTAACTCGAGAACTTTCAAGTGGATACGCCACATTTGATTTTAAAGTCAATGCCCCACCAACCAAAGGGAATTGTACTGTTGATCCTAAATCTGGGGTGGAACTAGAAACACCATTCAAAATCTCATGCAAAGACTTTCAAGATCCACAGCAACCACTTAAGTATGAGTACAGTGCAATTGTGAATGGGAAAAAGTCTGTGCTAATGCATGGTCCGATGTCTACCACTAAGGGCATGTTGCTGCCACCTGGCAAACCTGACAACAACTACACTCTCCAATTGGAGGTTATGGTATTCGATGCTTATGGTGCATCTATTATCTCAGACCCTATTGATGTTGTCGTGAAAAATGCTGTACAAGATATGGACGGCCTTGCAGAAAAGACTATTGGAGAGGGCTCAGTATTACACAAGGCTCTAAAGACAGAGGACACACAGGAGGCATTGCGACTCATTACCGGGGTGTCTTCAATGATCAATACGTTGGAAGCCGAATCTCACTCGACTGACACAAAGAAAACACTGACAAATATACGTGATGAAGTGATGGACACTTTGGTGAAAATTAAAACACCAAACAACATTCTCGAAATTCAGCAGTCTGCTACTGCAATGACACAGATAACCCAAGCCAAGGAAGAGCTCAGCGAAAAGGCACAGACACAGGCGGCGGATTATCTTGTGTCCCTAGCAGAGTCATTGGACGAAGTGAATCCAGATGAAGCAACAAATGAACAGATCCAGGTGGCAGGAACGATGGTTGCTCAGAGTGTGACTAATGTGATCGGATCGTTGGTGTCACAGGGCAAATCAGCGGATAAAGCGCCAGAAAAAGATAAGGCAAGAGATGTAACAAGAGCGTCTATCACAGCATTGGGAAAGATCAAGCATTTAATGCAAAAAAACGTAGTTGAAGGAGAAAATGCGATGACTATGAAGACTGACACACTCTCCATCTCAGTGGAGAAGAAGGACGCCAAGTCAATTGAGGGATCTCTGCTAGGAGATGAGGACAATGGGCTGGCCCTGCCTAAGTCCATCACCTTGTCTACGGATAGAACGATCACACTACAGCAATCTATTTTCAAGGAAAATCCATATTTCTGGGCGGAAGGAGGTGGAGATGTAACTACGGCCATACAGCAGTATGAGTTCCTCGATTTAAGGGGAGACGTAGTGGTCACAGAATTCAAGGATCCGGCTGTTCTGACGTTCAGACTCGGAAACTTTACTTTCAAGAGAATGAACGTGACAAGTAATGACACTCTGGGTTTTCTTCGTCTCGACACAGACAGTGAGACGTTCCCGTATGTGCTTGTTCGTGTAAGAAATGCCAGTTGGATTGATCTTGTTGAGGTTTATCTTGTTCGCGATGAAGCCATCAATGAGGTCCTCTTTGACAAACACATCCAGCTTGGCACCCTAGATGAGCCAATCACACTTAATCGCACAGAAGTGAATAGAATGTACGAAGCTCGGCTACCAAATGGCTCAAAGCAATATCTAATAATTGTGAAGCTTCGTAATGATTCGCATATTCAAAGATTGGAGGTAGAACTGATGACAACGAAGTTGAAGTGTGTGTTTTGGAATGAGGAGGCAGAGGCTTGGTCCACCAAAGGCTGTACGCCTCATAATGTATCACTAAAGAATAACCAACTGACTTGCCACTGCACGCACATGTCCACATTTGCGTCCAACTTCTTCATCGCTCCGAATCCCATCGACTTCTCAAAAATTTATATGTTCCTGGAGTTCTGGACAAATCCGTTTGGGGTGATTGCTTGCGCTGTGCTGGTGGTGTTGTATGTTCCCGCAGCATGCTGGGCAAGACGGGCAGATCTTCACAGGGAATGGATGAGGTCTGTTGTGGACTTGCCTGACAACAAACCAGATGACACTTATAAATACATTGTCACTTTGGAAACTGCAGACATCAAAGATGCTGGAACGACGTCACTCATATTCATGCAGATCATAGGGAAGAAAGGCCGCTCTGCACCGCATCGCTTGAGATGTCCAAACCATCTCATGTGCCAGCGTGGAATGATCGATTTCTTCATCGTCAGAACTCCTCAACGGATTGGCGATCTGGTGTCGATCTACTTTCAGAACAACAACGCAGGAGAAAAACCAGAATGGTATGTGAACCAGTGCATGATCTACGATGTCAAGACCGACCAGAGGTTTACGTTTCTCTGCCATAGTTGGCTGTCTGACCGACGGGGTGACGGTCTTCGACATGCCTTCCGAGTTGCAGATGACCACGTTAAGAGAGACGAACTCACTTATATCCTTATGACGAATATGATTCATAATTTGAAAGAGGAGCACTTGTTGCTGTCAACCGCGAAGATACCGCCAGAATCGACGTTCACTCTATCGCAGAGAGTAGCTTGCATGCTTTGTCTGTTCTTCTCTGTGATGCTGACAAACATCATGTTCTACGGTATTCCCTATCAGCCGGAGGAGATAGGCGTGGGCTGGGGATACTTTACATGGAGGAGAACTGATATCATAATCATGTTTGAGACGTCAATACTTATGGTGCCTTTGACGGGCATCGTAACTCATTTCTTCACTCTGGTGAAGCCTTACCATGGCTTTCGAGTTGTCTCACAACGAAACAAAGGTGGCCATAACAACAAAAGTAACAAGAACAAGAACAACCCAGCTGCCAATGTGAATGAAAATGCAAGGCATGATTCAGATTCGTCAATGGAAAGTCTTGCTGAGAAAAATAAAGGTGTTGTGCAAAAGGCGCTAAAAGGCCCACCTTTGCCACCGTGGTGTATATACATTGCCTGGTTAATTGTCCTCATCACATGCGCTGCACAGGGTTTCTTTATCATTTTATACACATTCAACTTTGGAAAGGAAAAGGCTCTGCATTGGTTGGTAAGTCTCGCAACCACGGAGGGTCTCAACATGTTCGTTTTTGAGCCTCTTCAAATTCTTACAATGGCTGCTACGGTGGTCTTCATTTGGCGCAAGTCTTACATCGAAGATATCGATATCGACCAAGCTAAAGGAGATGATGATCCTCATGATGACAATAACGATGATTATGATGATGATAATGACGATGATGGTGATTCTGAAAATGATGAGACAGACAGTGATTAATCTGATTGAAGTTAAATATATTAGAACAACATCACCAGCGCATAAAATTCCTTTTAATTTCTTCAACTTTACCCCAAATAAAATTGAATAATAATCTTATGTACATGTACCTGTTTCATTTAATATGATGGTGTTTGAATAAAATATTAACTATATGAATGCCATGGTATCATATTAAGCCCTGTATACCCCGGTATGCTTCAGTTTTATCTAAGTTACGCATTAAACATCAAAACCAGAACCTTTGCTAAATTTTGTAACTGCATCAATGCATTCTGGGATTTGCTCGTTATCATATAGAAATACACAAGTATATAAATCTGCATACCAGGGGATTTTTATAGTATCGTTCTCATTTACGGAAATACCTTTTTTTCATTTTACTGTATAATTTAATTCATGAATTATGTGTCAATTATAAAAATGAAACACGATAAAGGGCACACCTGTCTAATGCCTCTATAGTCTACATATATTTTAGCTTTGTGAAATAAAACCGTCAAGTTAAAAAAAAAAGGATTTTTCCAAATCTAAATGCTCTTAAAGACATGGATAAAATCCCTATTTAAAGAGTCAATTGCTTTTTCAAAATCTGAAAATGATAATGCACAATTGGATTCAATAATCCAATTTGATATGTACAGGGTTTTACATAAGGACTGTTAAGGCAGTATACATCAGGTCCACCAAGTTTTAATATCAGATAGACATGCTCAAAATCTCGGCATTCAGATGACTGCCATTAAACGGAGGTGGATAGTTTGATAAAAAGAACTTTTACACTGACAGTAGATAATGACATAATTCTCTGTATTTGTTGAAATAAGCATGGCGATTCAAATGATTGTTAGACAGGAGTATTTTTTTTTTCAATTTCTACATAATGCACCTGTTAAAACCAGGTAGACCACAGGTCTACCTACTGGCAAAAGCTGGTAGACCAGCCAGTTTTCAGGTAGACCAGGGCTACATGTCTACCACTTATGTCAAACCCTGCATGTAAGCCAAGCATTAAGTCTGATAATGCATTCAGTATCACTGTATATTTAAATCTAAGAACCCGCGACAACTGTCTGACCCAGATGTCTCGAACCAAGGCGCAACTTCATACACTAATTAGTACATAACATGGTCTGTATGTTGTCATTCCCAGATTGGTACCTTATTCTAAGCTGTGACCATGGCTGTGATTTCTTCCGGCTGGATGAGAAGAATGCTGACTGGCCAGAGGCTGCTCTGCAGGTACTGTCCTGATGACATTGTGTTTCATTACCGACTCAATGATTGCCAATACGTACTTCAATAGCACCTTTAGATTTAGAACCAGCTTATATATTTTCTATGAATCATGCTTTTTTTTCTAATTGCTCCAGGGAGCATATAGGAACAGAAGTACAGAAATGCCATTTTTTGAAGAAAAATAAATTGAAATATGAAATAACATTAGATATCATACAACATACTAAACAAGATGAGCCTCCCGTAGAGAGTGCTTGAAATCCTCCGGATACAACTAGGATGCATGTCAGATAAGAGCTGTATGTAGCCAAGATTTAACCTTGAAAACCATGTCTTCTGTCCGTCACTGCAATGTAAAAACACGAGGACATCATCTTCTTATTATTATCTTTTCTCCCCAGCCCTCACGACGGCACCACCCTGCTGGTGTTCCTTCCGCTCACGGTGCTGTCTGTGCTACTCGCCCACTGTCTGTTGACTGTCCTGATGGGTCCAGTCGAAAACGCACTGACTGTCCTGATGCCGGATGACTGTGCTGATGATGTCCGCTCAGCAGACACGGACGCCGTCACAGAGGGGCAGGGAAAGCGTGTGGAGTGCGTGCCGCACGTGCCGTGTGCGTACCCAGAGACGGTCGACTTCCGGGTCATCGTGCTCGCCTATAAGAGGTACGTGGACTTGAGATGTTGTTTTTCACGAATTTCATTATAGGAATGATTTGTACTTGTTTTTGTCAACGGAAATATATTGGAATAAGCGATATCTGGATTTTTAATGTACGATTGCACTCCAGAACTATACATGTAAGACGTCTACACTAATGCAATTGCTTCTTTGTTTTGATGACAACCGTGTGTAAAAAAAACACTATAAAACTGTGATTGTACCAATGTTTTGCTTTACTGAGATCGATGTCTCTCGTCAAGCATTTATGGCTTATACACACTAAAAATGTAAAATATAAAGTATAAAATGTAAAATATGGTGTATAAACTTTAGAATTGAGAATGAAAAATATAATACATAATATCGCACAATTATTATACAGTTCTTATCTGACACATCCTGTGAATATGGTTTAAATGATTCTGATTAGAACATATACATGGGATGGAACTTGATAAGTCATCCACTTTGTTTCCACCCCTGCCATCTACTACGGTAATTTTAAATAGTCTAATGTTTTTTTTTTAAATAATCGTCAAATGACTGTATTTTATATAATGAATTTTATTTGTAAATATGGCAATCTAAATAAAAATAAAATATTGTTATATGTGTAACGTGCTCTGATGAAACACACGTATTAAGATTAAAAAGAAGTTTATTATTCCAATTTTATATGAATGATCATGCTTCGTTCAAAATCAAAAACCATCTGATACAACACATTCCTACACTTATTTTATTTACGACAGTATTACTAATCACATATACAATACACTATGATTTAAAAACAAATACAAATATGAAAGATGTGATTATGATTTGCGAACTATAGTCATGCAAGTCTTGTTACGAGAAAATATATAGAACGTTTGCATAAAAGGAAGAGTATAAACAAGATGAACTATTGAAATGAAAGTGTATACATTGGGAGAAAGAGGCTACCAACGTGTCAAATCAAAATGATAAGCACTTATAAATATATTAACAGAACAATGATAAGATGAACATGAAGACTGAAAGATGATATGAACACACATGGTTACATGCGCAAGTTTGTTCCCCAGACCGGCGTCTCTGGCCCAGGTGCTGGAGTCTCTGCAGGACGTGGAGCTAGATGGAGACGAGGCCCGGATGGAAATCTGGATCGACAGGGACGTCAACAACCACGTTCACGAGGAGACACTCCAGGTAAAGGTGGCGGGGTGGGGGTGGGGGACTTGTGTAATAAATTACTTATTACACACATTCATTTGTTAAAATAGAATTGATACATTTGCATTTAACATATTGATTTATTATACGAGTACAGCAAAGAGATTGGGCAACAGTTAAAATGCGATAAACGGCCTCTCTCACTTGATTTCCGTGATGAATACATTTGATACTTTGCCTGATACAGATAAATTTTTATTCATTATGTTCAATGATAAAATGATGTTTTATACCAGAAAAGCCTGTTTTAGAATATTTTTAAGACAAACAATGTTTATTATTTTAAACGTCTCTAGTAATTCTATATAGAGTTTACATATATCTATAGTATCTAATGTAATGTATCAATTATTTCATATGTATATATATGAGACTAATAAAATCCATAGACAAACGGTTATCTGTTTAAAATTATGAAGCAACACTACACAGTGGTCCTTAAAAAGATGACCTTTCTAGTCTGACACAAAACACCGCCTCCAGTTTTTTTAAATGTAAGCCTATATGTGTTAGACCTCCTGCCCATTGTCAATGATATCCCATAAAATAAGAATCACACGAATTTATGTCAATACCATACAGTAGAACAACTCAATTAAGACCACCTTTGGGACCAGTGTCTAGTTGGTCTCAATAGAGAGGTGGTCTCTATACAAAGGGTTCACTTGGTAGCAATACGAAAGGATGGGGCTATGCAAAGCAGTCTTCTTACAGAGGTGGTCTCAATAGAGAGGTGGTCCTAATTGGAGGTTCTTCTGTACTTGTGCTACCCCTAGGTGGCCGAGTCGTTCCACTGGCGGCATGGTGCGGTGCGTGTGCACGTGCATGCGGTGCGTGCGGGCATGTACGGACAGTGGCTGTGGACCTGGCGTCCTCCCGGGGAGGGCAAGGGCCAGAGGGAGATGGTCCTGTATCTAGAGGATGACGTGGATGCATCGCCGTACGTCTATAGGTATGTATAATGGTATCGTATGCATGCTTATCTAGTAGCCAGGGCTGTCTCTTCAATCCTCATTCCACAGCTACCAACAGGATTCTGCTTTGAAGGGTCTTACCCCAGAGAATCTGGTTCTTTTTTTAATTGTCACACACCATTCGGTGTATAGTTCCCTTTTTGAAGTTACAATAGCCAAATATTTTTTATCTTCCTCTATCAGTTAATACCGTTTTAAAATGCATATTGTTTGCATTGCAAGGAACTTCCCTCAGTGTCATAGCAACATAAACTACTATTGATATGAAAGATTCTTTTTCCATGTGCATACGGCTATAGAACCTTAGTCCACTGTGCTACCTAATCATCAAGTACTCTAATCAAACGGTCAATAGATATGACAGCGGTAGTCGTCCATGTTTGGAGCCTCACTATAGTGTCTATGGCATACAACAATTTACAATTGGATAATGTATCCTCTTTACTAAGCCAGTAATCCCACTCACCTTCATCAATCTTAGGCAGATCAAAGGGGTGGTTGCCGCAGGGGGCGCACCCCGCCTTTCCCAACAAAATACATCATTTTCATAGGGTTTTTACACGTCCGCCATTGATCGAGCGTACGGAACCCATGAAATCCCGTAAGTGCGGCCACCCCCTTTTCCAAAAGCCTGGATCTGCCATTGTCAATTACATCATGTCTATAGCATTGTCCTCACCCCTCACTCAGGTGGCTGAGGCGTGTCCACACCCATCTCTCAGCCGCCTCCTCCTCCTCCTCGACTGGCTTCTCACCCCTTCCCGTGGGCGCGGTCACGCTGCAGGATGAATACACCATGGCGGTCACCGGCCCCCTCAAGGGAGTGCGTCTCGAGAGGCCCAGGGACAAGGTGTGGACAGCTAGATAATTTTTGAAGAGTTTGCTTTGCAGTCGCCCTTGCATAGGCAGATCCATGGGGGGGGGGCAGGGGGGTGTGCAATACACAAACCCTTTTCTTTTCACCTTAGCATACAAGTTTCAGGGGGTTTTGGAAACCCATAAAAATCTTGCTCGCCCCTTTCCAAAAACCTGGATCTGCCAGTGTGCTTGTTTATTTAATCCAAATCATCTTTGTTTCCAGTCTAAACATAAACTATGTGTCCATTTTAGATTTTGTAATTTCTACTTGAATGGAATGTGATTGTGTCTTGTGACAATTGATAGGCATTTGCCAGTTGGTTTACAGGTAAAGGACTTTGAGTTTCTCACAAACAACTGTGTAACTATGTAACTTTTAGCCCATGTAGTGGTCTCTAGCATGCTTCATCTAGCGCAATCTCATTATTAAATTGATTGACACACACACAAAACCTCTTTGCTATGACATAATCCATGGCCACCCGAACACATGCTGGTATACGTGTATAGATCGACGTAAGATCTGTACATAAAGTAGAAACAGGTTATTTCGAATATGCAGTGGCGCCAATAAAGTGTTCTAGATAACCAGGTGATATCTGGTCACAGTGCGGTTGAATAGAAATAAAACTGATATCGAAAAAAAAATCGAAAAAAGCAGTATAGGAATAACTAGCGTCTACTGTATAATTAGTATGCTTGGATTTTAGTTTTTATGTTTATGTTAAGCTTTTATGGAATGACATTACATGTACAAATGCATAAGTTATTCATCCATTTATTGTCATTGTATGAAAATAAATGAATAAAGTAAAATCAATAAATAAGTAAATAAAAAATAAGTTATTAATAATAGAAACCAAATAAATAAATAATCATAAAGTAATTAAATAGATAACATAAAATAAATAGATAAATTATTAATAATAAAGCTAACTAACTAACTAACTAACTAACTAACCAAATTAATTAATTAATTAATTAACTATTTAATTAATTAATTGAAAACAAATAAATTAAACTTTGCTGGCTTCAGGTGTTTCTGTTCGGCGTGTTCGAGCCGTGGGGGTTCTCCCCCGTGCCGGGAGTGTGGCGAGACTTCCAGGACTGGTACCGCGAGAGGCGGCGAGACAACGCCACCTGGCGGCCCGTCACAGGTGCGTGTTCACACGGGCCTCAGCATCATGGGAGAGGGGGATATAATGGTCTACTACTATGGTTTACAAACACTGTGCCACGCAATATACACTATATATGACTAGTCCTCAGCTTCATGAGAGGGGAGGGGGTATATGATGGTCTACGACTATGGTTTACAAACACTATACCATACAGTATACTGTATATATGACTAGTCATGGTATAGTGTTTGTAAACCGCAGTGGCAGTCCATTATGCACCCGCTACCCCCTCCTATGATGCTGAGGTCCATGGTATTTGTGACTATTCATATATACTGTATACTGTATGGTATAGTGTTTAAAAACCATAGTAGTACACCATTATATATCCTTACCCCTTTCCCATGATGCTAAAGTTCATGATATTTCATATAAGATTTTATGTAAATGCTTGTAAACGTTCAGGGTTTTGTAGTTGCCAAGTCAGCTTTATCAGCGTTCGGACAACTTTGTAATATACACCACAGTATAATGACAGATTCGTGTGTTTTCTCAGGCCCGAGGAGCATCGTTAAATGTCGGACACGTAATGGTATGTGGTTTTGGTTAATTGCCAACACCATGACTGATCATGACTAAGCCCCCAAAAGACCCTTCGCTCAATCTGCTTCTAATTGTGCTTACCCATGTTTGACCAGATGACATCCAGCTGTACAGTGACTGGTACCGTGGTAACCAGGACAATATGTGGCACATGTGGTTCATCTACTACCTGCACAGCACCCACAAGTATGTAAGTATCAATGCCGTGTGCACCAATTAATGTTTGTGTAGGTCTAAAACCA
>CM032667.1:21303137-21305009 GCA_019095985.1 Streblospio benedicti | reverse complement strand
AAATAGCATAAACATTTATCATTCAGAACAATATTACTATAGTAAGTAATAATAACTTATGCAATATAGAGTCTGGTTCAATGAGACTAGTATTTCATGTAATATGGCACTTTTGTAAATATTGTATGCATAACTATAAGCAAATCCAGGGGCCCCCTGCGACCCCCCCCCCTTACCACCAAAATACTTCATTTTCATAGGGTTTTTCATGAAATCCCGTGAGTGCGTCCCCGTCCCCTCTTTTCCTTAAGTGCGCCCCGCCTCCTTTTCCGAAAACCTGGATCTGCCTATGTGCATAACACATATTTTGAGGTTGAAAAATTATTTCTATTTGGTTTACCTCTAAGTAATGTCTTTGATGGATGAATACAAACACTCTTTTTGGACACAAGTATGCAAATTAGGCTGTTTACACTGTTTTTCCTTGACCGAGAGAGCTACATGCCAATTGGATAAGAATATTTGAGTACATTATGAATAAAACTTATTCAACAATTCTGGTGAGACAATATGGGCATGGTTATGAAAGTAGCTTTGACAGGCTTATTCATTTCACGAACGGTGCTTTAGTAAACATATAGCTAATTTAATCTTTTAGAATATGCTATTTTGACATACTGTATTTGTATAAAAAACACACGTCTATGTATGGCTGCTTATTATAAACTGGGTTAGATACTTTGATGTCGCCATCACTATAATAAAACATATCAAATCTATAAAACTTGAAGTTTTGGGTCCGTGTTTCATTAAGTTGCTGACACGGGCAATAAAAGCTAATGCTGAGAAGTGAACCTGACACCACGCAAAGTCTGAAACAGGGGCTTTTAATTAAGTCAGCTTGAACCCTAACCCCCACCACATTTACCCTCATATCAACTGGTCAAGGCGGAACAGCAAAATGGTGTTCAATCACGCACAATTTTGTGTACACCTTTGAGCTAAGAAGAACGGCTTTTTTCAGACATCAAGTAAGTCACTCAAACACTTTCAAAAACTTCATACTGAAGAGGTTTAGAATTGATGTTTGTGTAAGTACAATGCAGGTGGCAAGTAGTTCAGAGCCATCCCAGATGATAAGTGCGCGCGCACACAAGTCATGTATGTTTTAATGTGAAACATACAACCACACCAGTACCTGCTCATTTAGATCATTGAAGGCCACTGGCAGATCCAGTTTTTCAGAAAATTAGGGGCGCCGTTGGGATCTCATGTGTTTCGTACTTTAAATCGATGGCAAACATTCCAAAATCCTATGGAAAAAAGGTATTTGGGTGGGTAGAAAGTGTGTGGAGCATCCTGGATCTGACTATGAAGCCAGCAAACAAACCAGCATCTATAGCTAGGTATAGAAGCTGGTCATTCTCTGAGCTTAAACTGAGTTATGTGGTTTTAAAAACCAGTCAAAATATAATGTTAATTATGGCAGCACAGGCAATTCCTTAGATACGCAAGTACTTTGAACCAGCACAGTCCTCTGACAGTTACTCTATATACATGTAATATGATCGCAAAATGTTGTTACAACAGTTACGGTTGTAGTCCAGCATTGTTTAGTTATATAGAACACAAGTGCCCATATGTGTGTAAAAGCAGCAGTAGCAGCATAAGTAGTAGCATACGCAGCAGCATAAGCAGCAGCATAAGCAGCAGCATACGAAGCAGTATAAGCAGAAGCAGCATCAGAAGCAGCAGCAGCAGCAGCAGCAGCAGCAGCAGCAGCAGCAGCCATAACATCAGCACCATATAAATGGGTTGGGGGACCAATGAGATGGGGGACCAATAAGACGGGGGACCAATGAGACGGGGACCAAAGACATGCACCCGTATCCTTGAGTATGCCTTCAACTCACACGCCGGTACTGTATTTTA
>CM032667.1:21255637-21298137 GCA_019095985.1 Streblospio benedicti | reverse complement strand
GGTACTATATTGTTGATCTATTTTCTTCTTGTATAAATTAATAAATCAGAGAGATGCGTGTGATTTGAGTACACTGAAGATATCTACTCTTTTCTTGTTTACTTGTTGAATATTGCCCCCCCCCCCCATTTTTAACCTAGGAGAATATTCTTCTAATTCGGCCTGCATGAATCTCACGGTGATGTAATATTCCTCAAAAAGCAATACAAAGAGTTTTTTTATTTGAGTATCACAAGCTCATAAAACCATTGTTGGCTCTTCTTTGTGTATCAATTAATCGTAATAATCACCTTACTATTTGCTCAGCCACCGATTATTGCACGAGTGGCATTAGCTGAGTAAATTAAGCATGTGGTATCCAAGAAAATAAAATACAGTAAAACATCACAAAACTTGACACCTCACTAAAAGGGACAACTGGCAATTAGTGACACTGTTTATTCTATGTTTGCACTATATTGACATATATATTCACTAATGGTGATATCTCATTAATTGGGGAACTATACCCTGGTGTAATTTAAGTTATTAATAATGATGCCTTGCTGTAAATGCACAATGACAAGGTGTAGACAACAAACCAACCCTGAGCTTGTCATTGCACCATTGAACCTCATCCGGGCAGCATGTGGAAACCAAACTCGGGATTCATAATATTCATGGTAGTGGCACTTCTACAAAATGGTAGATATTGCTTAACATTTAAATTACACTAAGTTCTCGGTGAAAAATCGACAACATGACATATTTAACTTTCACTTAATATGCATTTTGTATAAGAATTAAAACAAATATAATTTTCACTTGACAAACCAATAAGATTCGCAATTTGAACAAGAGATCTCGTTTTGAACTATGCCCCTCGCTTATTATCCTAGTGTAGGCGGCTGATATGGAATTTATATAAACAGTGATTGACCAAAATTTATGGTAAATTGTAATGGTCTAAGTGGAGAATCCGACTGGCTATATACTTTTCGAACAGGCTGTACAACTTGGTTCTATCTCCTATACCCATTTGTTACAACCCCAAAACGTCATGAAGAGACCACTGCAAGCTTCCGTAAAGAGATAACATAACATTACCTGTATTTTTGGATCACTTCAACACAAGAAAAGTGGTCCGAATAGACAGGCCGTGGTCTGAATAAAGAGGTTGTACTGTAGCGCTGTGTTCCAGGCTACTGTCTCGGCCTGAGCTGCTATGAGTGCCTCGCTGTGGAGGAGGAGGCTGGTAGCGGGGAACTCATCAAGGCCTTCATTGCCTCAATGCTTCCGCCAGGCACCACGGTCGACCACAGGTGTATGCAGAGAGGCGAGGCTTTCACACAGGTTCACACTTTTCTCTTATCTTTTTTTATTTATTTTATTATTATTATTTTTTTTGGGTGTGTGTGTGGGGGGGGGCACTAACGGATTTCCTGGGTTATATATGCAAGAAGACTCATGAGAATACAAAAACAACAACAAAGATGTAATTTTTCTGGTGAAAAAAGTAAGGGGGGCGCACATCCAAGGCATTCTGTGGATCTGCCTATGTGCAAGCAATGTGGATGATGATGCAGTTGCCCATTTCAGACCCCCATTGATCAGTAATAAGCTCCCTTGAAAATCATTTGCGATGCACTGTTTGCAGGACCCGAGCAACAAGACGGAGTGTGATTCTCCTGGTGCCGCCTGCTTCCTGCTAGACTACCACGCCCAGCTCGATCTTAGCTTTCTGGGTACTAGATTTCTATCTTCATGAATAATTCTATTTGTACGGTAGAGTTGGTATTTTCCATGTAAATCAACTTTATACTTACTTTTTGATAATAAACCTTCACTACTTAACATTTGCACCATCGACGAACATTGTTTGAGGCGACTAAAGATAAAGTAGCCCTATCTGTACATACTGCCAGTATGTGTATCAATACTGCCTTTGATTAACGATACGTTATCATTCCTATTATTATATGCTGTTTTACCAGGCAAAAAAAAAGACCTGCACGTGGTCGCACGCTCCTGTCTGCCCAAACAGGGGCCTGTCGAGTGCACGACTGACCCGGAGGACCTGAAGCAAGTGGTCAGTACATCTGTATTACAGTAGAAACTGGTTATCTTGAATGTGTAGGGGCATCATTATATCTATTTGAAACAACCCACTGGTCATAGTGTTGCTTTAATGGAAATGAAACTAACATCGAGATATCCGGAAATTCGACTGGAAAGAATCTTTCATTTTGATTTAAATTACAATTAGACTAAACCTATAGCTAGACTACATACATTTAAACTGTCTGGGACCAGCAAACTGATCCCCTAATACTAGCAAACATTATACATGTGGACCATGCGAGAATGTGTGGTGTTGAGCAAACAGAGTAACTATATCCCCAAGGGATATTAAAGAGTCACTGTATTTTTCACTGCAGGCCGGCCCCGTGTCTGTGCTGCTGACCACCCCTCAAGTCACGCTGAGAGGAGGGGAGCTCTGTTCCTGTGATGACAGCGACCTGTGTAACCATGGTAACAACGCCGCCTCCCCACCAAGTCACGTGATCATTGTACTGGCCGTCGTCTCTGCTGTAGGCTCACTGGTTTTGTAATTTTCTATGATATGTAATTCATGGCATAATGCAGTAAGTACATTTTGTACTCGTTGTCAGCATTGCTTAAACTTTAAAAGGGCAATCAGTTTGATATTATACAAGCAGTTGTTCAAGTTTGTGTGCATGTATATTTGTCTGTAAGACCTTGGACAATCTACATTCGTTACATATTGATCAATTTTCTTCAATTATAAATCTACAATATGTACGTTAATAATCAACCAGTTTGAAAACGCAAATCTTTCTTCAAGTGCTATGAAAATGCATATGGATATATATTTGTAAAGTAAACAGTTTTATTTGTCCTGGCATTGTGAGTTCGGGATTTCATATGATTTTATCGAAATCGTTTTTACTTGAAGGTCAAATAATTCAAAATACTGATTGAAATAATAGTAGATGATGTTTTTTTTTCGGATCAAGCAAATTCCCCAATCTGCATTACTTTATTACTATACACGCTCATGTGTCAATTTATTCAATTTTATTCTTCTCTCTCTCAATGAAAATTATATCTTGCACAAAACTAGTATGATTTATTTTTATCAATCAAAATTATTTCTGTAATCACAATATGCAAGGACTGTACACATGCCCATGTTTACATGTTTTTTATTGGTTGAAATAACAGAATGAGTGAGATAAATTT
The DNA here is from genome assembly GCA_019095985.1 of Streblospio benedicti. NCBI lineage: Eukaryota > Metazoa > Annelida > Polychaeta > Spionida > Spionidae > Streblospio > Streblospio benedicti. Next base: position 21,294,894 of record CM032667.1, on the reverse strand, counting down.
TGTATGATCATTTCTATGAATCATGATCAGGTCAGTCAGTGGTCATAATGCAAACATAGTTGTTTAAATAAACATTTCTAAACCAATAATTTATATGCATTTAGTGAATGTTTAAATTTGAAATATGTTTCTAGACAACACCTACTCACCATGAAAAAATCTCTGTGTGATCTTGAAATTAATAACTTCCATGCCATATTCTTAATTTGAAACGTTTATGGAGACCATACGTTTGTATCAAATTATAACTTCTTTACCAAAATTGCATGTAAATTAAATATTTTTACCTGTTTGCATCAAATTGTAACTCAAATAAACAGCGGTGTGACTTTATTTTTGGTTGGTTATTAAGTCTGTGTTTGGAGACTACATTTGGAAATTTAATATTGACTTTGAACAATAATTGATTCAATTTATTGTAGGATTTCCCACAATGTTTCGATACGGGAGTGTTCTCTTTAGGGAAATACATTTTTACGATGATCAAGAAATAGCATATATTTGTATTTTCATGAAGCAAAAGACCTAGCAAGCTACTCTTCTACATTCACACTATATATAGGTATAATTGCTGGAAAACATGTCCCATCCGCAGACGACACTTTATATTATACCATTAGTATACCATTGTTATACCATTTCACATCATTTTTCAATCACATTTAAGCAATCTATATCTGCACCTACATGCACACTTTCTTGCCGCATTACCAAGGTAAGCGTTGTCAAAACAACTAGATTGGTCAACGCAGAGTGAAGAGTAAATGAACGCTATTGTATTGAAAGTGCTTTTTTCTAAAGCTAACTAATATCACATGCCTATAGCATATTCATTATAAATACAAACATAGCAAAACACTGTATAGTCATTTCTAAAACAAAATAATCCACATTTTCGAAAATAAGTCGTGATCTACAATTTACAGCGCTTACACTAATAAAACACAAATGTATGGTGAATATCAGGCTATGCCAGTTGGTGTCAACATCATTTCCCCCTTTCTTTCCAATTTGAGCTAAACAGCTTCAACGACATTTTGAATAATGCAGTGTTTCAAATCACCAAACAAGCAGACCCAATGAGAATGCTCGACAGTACCCACGTGGTCACGGAAGACAACTTTGTTGCTGATGCATTCATTGACTGTGTTGTTGTCTGGCTCGTTGACTGGCTGGTTGAGGGGTTGTCTGAGTTACACCGGTCCTGTCCACAAGCACATACCAGGCCAGACACTGGATCACTGGTGAAGGTTACTCCCTCAAAGTTCTGGAACATCATCAAGAACACAATTAAGATTCAGATCAAGGACAAGTAAAATGAACATCACCAGAAACAAAAATATAGATCAACAGTAACAATGAGACCTTAGAGTCCAACCACTGCTAGGAAGAAAATCCCCGAAGAATATTCTTCCACTAGATGATCAGGAAGAAGAAACTATAATTATGTAATATATGAGGTTTGAGTGGGTAAACATGACTAAGAATATTCAGTAACTAAACATGCAGATAGTTGAAGGGCAGCAACAAAGAGAAGAGCATAAAAGAGCAAGGATAACAGGAACACAAGTTGAATAATGACAACAGGAAAGAACCGGTTAATAGACAGATAAACACAAGAAGAAGTATTATCATCAACACGATTCAACCCAAAATGAATAACAGAATCCATGAAAAGACAAACACGGATAATAGCACCTGGCTCACCCGAGTTATTAGTAACTCAATTTCTGCCGCCTTTCTCAGGCACTGCATATTCATACAGAATATTATGTTATACACGGGCGGGCCCGTCTTATGACGATGTCATAATGATATTAGCATTAAGAAGACGTTACAGTCCACCTACACTCTGGAAGACACTCCTGAAGTTCTCGCCGGGCTGGCAGTCACCGGGGCTGACGGACGAGATATCGTCGTCCGGGCTGATACAGGCACGATTCACGGTGCGGATCTCAACCTCACCTGGGCAAACAGATGGGGAGGAAGTGGATTAAGAAAGAACATCACATGTATTGGTTGATAATTATAACGTAGGTTCATTCATGTAGATACTGAATTGGTTGGTAAAGGTTTCCCTGTGACGATTGTCAATAATGCACCACTACGAGTTAAAGCCTCGGGCACAACTGACAGTACTTTTTCTAATAGAAGCAGTGTGGATCATTGTATTTAAAGTACGTTGGAAGTACGTTTTTCTATGTAATACGTCGACAGTAGAAACGTTTGACATGACAACCTTCCTCTACGGTCACTTAAACAGTGGCCTGACTGTAGTTAGACCACACTGGGCCAGTACGTATTCGTAGGCGGTACAGCCTATACAAGCCTACGTGGGCACAACAGACCACAGAAAAACAAACTGGCAAAATGTTCGCACTGCCGGTTGTGCCCTAAGCTGAAGATAGGGGAGTGACTCAGGATAGTGGAACATGGAACACGGAGTAAACATTATAGCGGAACATGGAACATAGGGGTATACAGATACTGGAACATGGACGTCAGGACCCCTGTATCACCACCCCCACCCCGCTTACCGGTGACGCCGGGCACGCCGGTGACGGTGAAGGAGACGTCGCTCGTGCCGCAGCCCGTGCTGTCCGCGGCGCACGTCTCCACGGGCGGCGGGCTCTACAACATACACAGCAGGTGCTCAGTCGCACTCTCTATCTCACCTTTTTACATATTATTGTGACATGATCTCACACATAAAGGAAAGAACATTAATATGGATATCGGGGGGGGTAGTTCAATACCCTCCCACTTTTAGATGATTAATTCTACCCGACCCTCAACAATTTAAAAAGTTGAGGGTTAACCCTAAATAGCTGCACCCAGGTCTGTTTCACATACACGTTAATTATGTGCAGGTCATTGGGTTGAAAGAGTGTGTGAGTGTATGTATGAAGAGTGATGTGTATGAATGTGGACGCTGAATGGGCCGCGCATGCATGATTAGTGGACATGTGAGAAAGAAATGATTTTTGTAATAGCATCATTGAGTGTTCAACGACCTGGTGTGCTAAGTCTAAAATGTCAAGTCGTGAGAGCACATTAGAATTGCGACTATAAACCCCGACATTTACAAATTTACATTCACTACATACCGTGGCGTAGTCTGCGGTGTCCTGCACGCACGGCAAGTTCAGGTTGCTGGCGCCGTCGAGAATGTCCTTGGCGGAAGGGTCGCCAGTCACTGAAGTCATCTTCATGTAGGAGCACGTGTAGCACTGCAGGCACGCACCTAGACAACACACGCACAGGTAGAGACATGCACCGACATGCAGCACGTACCCCGTTAACATAGGTCCGGTGATTCTGGTCTAATGTATGAAGCAGGTTTTAAACCTGCTCACATTTACATGAGCGAATTCCGCCTACGTAGCTACATTTTACGTTCGTTACTAGCGAACTGGCAAATTCGTCAGAACATTCGCAATAAATTTTTGGCTCAGCAACGCAGTGCAACAAGCATTTTTTTACTACGTTCAATGTCGCCTCAATACGCCCATGTAGACAACCACCTGGCCAATATCATACAAATGCATTGCACAGATATACATATCATCGCCTATGTGTAAAGCGGGTTTAATGCATGGGCAGGAGAAGCACTCTACAATGATTAAACTGATGGTCTATTAGAATTGTTTCCTTATTGAAATTGACTTCCTTAGTGCGCAAATGATTATTTAAATGTAATTTATCAGTGTACAATAGAACATTATCATTTTAAGTTTCAGGTGCTATGTAGAAATACATTATAAACCCTTAATTATGACCACCTTTGTACAGAGACCACCTCTATAATATGATCATTTCTTTCAGTCCCAAATCTTCTCAAAGATAACAAACTGAATCTCCACAAAGAGACCACCTCTCTATTGACACCACTCGTGTCTTGTCCATCGGGTGGTCCTACTAGAGAAGTTATAAAGTTATACATTACCACTCGAATGGTAGAATTCAGCATTTTGAATGTAAATTTCCATAGTTAGAAGTGCAGTTGGAAAAGAAGACTAATCAAAGCAGCAATCTAAGCCTTAGGCAGAGTGTTATTGACCACCAAATGAATGCCGACCCACATGTGATGTACGATGAAAGAGCCCTAGAAGGCATTACTGGTATTTGGTTAGATTTATGTGTAATATTTAGATACTGTAAGCATTCTTTTCAAATTTGCAATGTGTGTCTGGACTGCAAAGCCCCATCGTGCGTCCCACATGAATATATATAATATGCATATTTGTTGTCCGCCGTCGATTTTCGTCTGCAAAATAGGTTTTCAGTTTGTAATCTAAGTAGTGATTAAACAAATCTGGTTGGGAGTATCGATGGCGCATACTAATCAGACGATTATATTCACGTGTACTATTAATTTGGAGGCGTGCACATACACGATTTTCTGGTGCACAAGTCATAATGCATGCAGCTCAATGAGGACAAAATGTGCAAACAAGAACTGGTCATGTATAACATTCCTTGAAAGGCCTCTGTAAACGGTGTCCATTGAGGTGTTGGCAGATTTGTTGAAACATGTTCTGCGTGTTTGCCCGGTACAAATATGATAATGCATATAACCAGGATCAGGCCTTTCTGAAAACCTCACTATTCAGTTCAGCGTTGCAATGCCTGATCATAGAGTGCACGTGGCCTATATTACAATAATCTAGTTTACCTGGCAGCAACATAAATAGAATATATCAATATGATCTATGTTAACAGCGCGGGCAACTATGGTTATATCGCATTGACATTTTTATCACAACATCTTTGTCAAAAGCAGTACTTACCCTCAGTGACCAGCACAGCCAGGGCTACAGCTGCGACCAACCACCGGGAACCAGCCATTATCCTATAAGTTTTGTTCATTTCTAACTTTCTCCCTCCCGTATCTCCTTCTTACTTAGGAGACATACGTTGCGTAAGTCTCAAAAGACCGAGGTGATCCTGACACATCGTACTTTAGAAATACACTTGTCGCAGAAAGAGTTCTGTTGATCTCAGTAGTGGTTGGTGTTTGCACGGTGCTTATTGTGGTGTATGTGTGTTCGGCCCGTATTGATCCATGAACTAGTTCATGGATACATGGGCGGTTGCCAATGCTTGCGCAGTCTCTCTTCTTTCGCCCCAACTTATTTCAAAACAATTGGATTTTCCGCACATCGTATAGTGGGTCGCGTATTTTTGAACCAATAAGAAAGGTGTGCTTAGTAATTATACATAGATTCATAGAGTGGGCAACATCTATTACAACCACCAGGGCTTAAAAGGTTTCGATGGAGAAGAGATCTTTTATGAATGTTTGGTGGCGTCATCTGCCAATGTATACGCACTATGCATTATATTTTGCCGCCCCAGACCTCCATATTGAGACTAGTATGAACTTCTATGTGTAGACTCCATCAATATTGAGATCAGTTGACAAGAGGCCCCTAGTGAGCTTAGTAACGCTTTCTACTGCATGATCTACGCATTGGTGAAGGGTTTGCTCCATATTGGTTGTTTTTTCAGGGTATTTGCTTTGCATACGGCATATTGACAACCACATGTTCAACCCATTGCATGTACTGAGATTAGGTATTAGGTATTTCACAACGACAAGTCTATTGACTCACAGAGACTCACTATTTACCGAAGGTGTCACAATGAATCGAGTGTCATAACGCACCCAGTAAGCATAACACACACATTTGTCACAATACACTCAATGATGCGCGCTCTTACACTTGCTCATGTTATACAGTTAGATTAGGTTGATGATATTTAGCTAGCACTCATATTTACATATCACGGATAGATTAAATGCCATACGTGTGTACACATATAATTTCAGATATATTTATCTTGAAGCCTATGCACACGTTCATGTGATAAATATTACAAGACTCACCGAGCACATTGTAGTTTCCAACAGTGGCATTATATGAGTGGATGCATTTAACTGGACCTTGAAATAGATGGATAACAATTCGAGTCATCTGAGAGAGATTTGCTATAGAAGACTAATTGATTATTTTTTGTTGATAAAGAAAAGGCTGAAAAAGTTCAACATAATTTATCATGCCTAATATGGAAACAAGTAATTATGTCTTTTTTTTACTTAATGTAGCATTTTTCATGCATGATTCATGATAATTTTAACAGATTTCTGATTGATGAATAATACACTAGAAAGTTTATATTTTATTGCATACCAGATGGATATTAACTAGATACATTCACAATCACAACGTTTACTCTAGTTATGATTTAAATCAATGAACACATAGTTTAGAAGTCCTATCATTATTATCATACTTCTTCTCAGATTAAACCCAGCAAAAACTCACATGCGGGTAATACAGATGATAAAAGTGAAAACTATGATCACTTTGAAGCATTTTCCTCAGTAAATTAATACTCTAACATTTTGTTATGGGCACAGAAACTGTGTATTTACGTTTGCTAGGTTTTAGGGGCACACGCCCCCTTCAACTGGTTTCTTCTTGCGCAGGATCTTGTGCGCATCGTTAATGGCGCTGTGTCACGTGGAATGGAATTTTCCACGTGACTGAGAAGGTTTGTCAGGATGGGGTGATCCCTTTTCCCATGTTCAGGTTCAGCTTGGTCTCCCTTTTCCATATCTCTAAAACATCGTCTGAAACATCTTCTGAACGATATTTTCCTTATGGGTTGCAAGTTTGTTTTATCCACCAGTGGTCCACTTATGCCTCATGGTACACTAAATAAACCCTGTGATGGGGGCCACGACAAGGACGATGACGGTGGAGGTTGTTGTGGCGAGCAGAAACACCCAGAAGAGTATGCGGTCAACGCCGGCAGCAACCTGGGAAAGGCAAATGTTAATATGATTATGTCACTATCCACAAAATTTATAACCAAATATTTTAAAGATTATTTATGATGTGATAAATTGTGTTACGTATTTTGTAATTTAGCGATGTGTACTAAAGGTCCAGGTGGTCTACATAGAGAAGGAGGCTTACATAGATTTTCAGATATTTTGTCAGATTTGATGCAACACATGTATGCATGACAAATATGTGTAGATAAATGTCCACTAAATTAACCGCGAGCTTCAAGACATCAAACAAGGAATGCAAGTTATTTGAACTTTCACGCCATAACAAAAATTTAAACATATAACATGATGGAAAACAACTATTTACTCGACGTATCCATATATTCAACTTTTCACGGCTAAAATTGTTAAAAAAATATAAATTTTCAATTCAAAAAATAAAATAAAAATCAACTCACCTGGCGCCACTCATACAGCACGCTGTCCTGCAAGTCGTCCCTCTCATACCTCTCTATGATCTTCTTGAGAGCGCTCAGAATCTGCTCATTGGTTCTGTAGATGCTCTTCGGTGCAGGGTGCATTGTGGAATATGTCTTGCTGCTCTTGCTCCTCCCTACAAGGGTGCAGTGTGGCTCTTCGCCACCACCACATCCGTCCAGTTCATCCTTAAGCTCCTGTGCAAGGTTTTCGATCGTCATTTTCAGCGACATGCGCTTGTTCATTGTGTAGCGCATCGTCGTCGAAGAGCTATCATCTCGCGAGAATTCGTCCATGAATGAGGGGTGTTTGGTGAACAGACCGTGGCTGCTGCCCCAGCGATGGCTGTAGGCGGGGAGAGTGGTGCGGGGACAGCAGGCGCGCAGCCAGCGGGGCACGGGAGCCGTGTCCGGGCCGCGGTAGTGCAGGTTGAGGACGAACACGGTGAGGATGACGGAGATGGAGGTGAGGGCCATCACGATGGTCAGGTAGATGCCTGCAACATTGGGGCTGATGGTTTATATGCGGCAGTGAGTTTGTTTTAGATTATGAGCAGATGCATTATGAAAGCTTACTTTTGGTGTACTTATTAATAATTACTTTATTAATTTATGATATTATTCTTATATTCTCATCTCTACTGCCATTTCTTTTCAAGCATAAATTTACCAAAACGAATAAATTCAAACCTATAACAGTTTTCGAGATGTACAGTCTCAATGATAACTGTTCTTGCTTAATGAACTACCAAACAGAAAATACTACAACACCATAATGTTTTCATTGCCAACTAAGAGTCGGGTATGATGAAGATTGACTGACTTTGTACAGCAGTTGAAACAGAATATTATTTTGTATTTGAAGATTTGTCGATTTGAAATTGAGGCTGAGTATATTTCACATAAATCTTATCCTCCAAATATGTTGCTCATCACGTTTCATAGTTAACAGCATATTTAACAATTTTCTAAATATTATCAATTTTTATTAACAAACAAACATTTGACTCCATTATTATAACACTGAAATACAAAGCCTACTTCAGCGTTAACATAACGTAGCAAAGGCTAAACATATGTTAGATATTCATTTGTTCAAGTGTCCAATCATCATCTTAGCTGAACCATTTTTTACATCAAGAGCCTCCGACCATATCTGAACAAAAAAGGTGGGGGCGCCCAAACTTCTTGCCATCCATGACAACATCCTGGGGACCGAAGTCACATCATCACGCCACGAACTTCTGATGACTACCCCAATGTGGGACGAAGGTCATGATAATGACCACAAACCTTACTGGAGCTTTCAAAAATTGATACAAAGTTAAAGTTAAACCGAAGATGATGATTTGCACAGTCTCGCACATTCTCAGTCTATACGGTAGAACGCTCTAAAACCATCATAACGCTACCAAAATAAACCTCTATATAGAGACCACCTCTCTATTGAGACCACCTAAAACTGGTCCCAAGAGGTCCTAATAGAGATGTTCCACTGTATAAATTAAACCTAAGATGATGATTTGCAAAATCTTGCACAATCTCGATATAATGTACTTACTAAGCAGTGGTATGGCACCCTGCTGGGGTCTAAAGAACCCAACATACTACTTATACTTACTCAGCAGTGGTATGAACTCGGACGTCTCGGGCAGGTCCTCGCCCATGCGGAGCAGGAAGACGGAGAAGGCGAGCAGCACGGTGATGCCCATCGTGATCTTCTCACCCGAGTCCGGCGGGAGGCAGAACACGAGCAGGGTGAGGGCGGACATCATCACGCACGGGAACAGCACGTTGTACAGGTAGTAGATGGTGCGACGCCTGTGGGAGTGGAACATGGTTACTGATTGGTTGCTGTAAGATGAAATTGTTATGATAACAGATAGATGACCAGCAGCGGCGGCGGCGGCGTTTGCAGCAGCGGCAGGGGCAGCAGTGGCAGCAATAGCATCATTTCTCAAATTTCAAGTAGCTGCACGGGGGCGGGGGGAGCAAGCGACGGATGATGACAACGATGGCAAAGATTACCTCAACCTGAACAAGTCCCATAAAGCGTTGCAACAAAGCAAAACTACCCAAAATAGCTGAAATGGCAACAGCAACGCAATGAAAATTTAAAAAAGGAAGTAAAGCAAAACAATATAATTGTTATTCAATATTATATCTATTGGTCAAGTTTGAAGTATAAATTAAAATATTTTGAGTTAAAATGTTCTAATGTCAACTTTCACCGTGACTGCACCAAAGGGACAAACAACTGAGCGATTTGGCATTACCTGACATTATCAAAAAACTTTTAGATTTCCCATTAAGTAATAAAAGGACTGCAGGACAGACCTTTATTAGCTACCTTTCATAGTACGTGAATTGTCTTTTTGTAGTTTACTTATGCTTACATCACTTGCTGCAGAGAATGCACAGCATAATTATGCAGTTGCTACGATGCCAATGTTTTTCTATCTACACTGTATCTATCTATGTGGTAGTGGGGCTTCGATGTGTCCCTCTATCTTTTAGGATATTTGGTGGTCTGCTTGCTTGCCACCCATCAATTATATTATGTGTACAAACAAACGTATTACAGAAGAACCCCCAATTAAGACCACCTCTCTATTGAGACCACATTTATAATAAGACCACTTTTCACGGTCCCAAACCTTCATAAGCTATTGAAATGAGCTTCTATATCGACCACCTCTCTATTGAGACCACCTAAAACTGGTCCCAAAGGTGGTCCTGATAGAGAGGTTCTGCGGTACATTGACAGGACTCACAATACTAGATACAGTTGAACCTCTCTATCTTGACCACCTTTGGGTCAAATGTCAGGTGGTCTCAATAGAGAGGCTGTCTCTATTCAGAGGTTCATTTAATAGCTTATGAAGATTTGGAGCCGTGAAAGAATGAGTAGAAACCTCACCGGATGTGCACGATGAACCTCTGTAGGGACCACCTCTCTATTGAGACAAACTAACACTGGTCCCAAAGGTGGTCATAATATAGAGGTTCTACTTTACATTGGCTCACGATACTAGATATGGGTACAGTATGATTAAAAACAATGTTCATATAAACTTTGTCTCTTTACATAATACTATATGATGATATAATGGCGCAACAAGATATAAGCATTCAAAAATATAACTATAGATTTAATTAGATAGTATATGATGTAATATATGATATGTCAAGATGTTATGTTACAATACAAAAAGAGTTGAGTTTTCATCCCTATGTTATACATATAAAAAAATGATAAATGAAATATGACCCCCTCTAGAATATGAGCTATACAGAGCTAAAGCTGACCGGATGTGCACGATGAACGTGACGTCTGGGAACGGCTCGTCGCAGCACGCGTAGTACACGACGTTGCGCTCGATGGAGATGCCGAGCAGCTCCCACTCGCCGTTCTCCACGTAGTTGCTCAGGTCCACCTCCGTGGTCCGGTTGAACATGTCCACCTGCGGGGGTATACAATGGCAGATCCAGGTTTTAGAAAGGGAGGGTGGGGGCGCACGTCAGGGATTTCACGGGTTTCGTAAGCGCGATTGATGGCGGACGTGTACAAACACCTACGAAAATGAAGTGTTTTGGTGGGAAAGGGGTTGGGGGCGAGCGCCCCTGCGCCCCCCTGGATCTGCCTATGGCTGAATATGTGCTTGTACTGACTAGAATGTGTGGAGCACACGCAATTTTTTCTTCGTGGTTCTTCACAATAGTCGTCACTATCCCGATGAGTCGGAATTAATATGGATAACTGTACTATTGAATAGTTCCATTTTGGTTCTAGTTAAACGGTTTCAACTGAATGTACATTTGCAAACATCAATATGGACAGAGCTGCTAACATCAATTTTGTACCAGCTGTAAAACTTGATTATAGGATGACCGAGCATGGCACTATAATAACCATTTCCATTCACAGAGCCAGATGTGCATATCTATAACGTATACATGTAGGTGCCACTAAGCAACACCACATATAGAGAAAACCTAAACTCGTTGTAAAAGTGCAATAGTTATTCGGTTCCCAATCAACTCTCTCAGTTTCTCAGCAAATCTACAATTCTATGGTCAGTTGACACATCCACAAGTGCAACAAGACTAATTAAAACGGCACCATGGATGAAGCATTAAGAAACATGATAGTGTAGAAGCTTTTGTAAGGTCAACTGCCGGTGTCCTGTTGACCATGATCACCTGCGGCAAATGAAAAAATAACTAGATTTTAACACCCTTCCCTTCAGGCCGATTGAAGGGAAGAACCATATAAAATAAGGTAATGAACCTCTATATGCAAACGCTTTGTTGTACTAACCTGGAACCCATCGTAGGTCCAGGAACCGAATTTGAGCCTGCGTCTGGTGGTCGAAGGGAAGTAGGTGACATCGACCTTGCAGGAGGACCGCAGCTTGGCGGGGACGGGCCAGAACACGCCGCCGCCCTCGTGCGTGATCATGGCATGAGCCGGCATCAGCCCGTCAGAGTAGTCGGCCGCACTGTGCAGGTCATTGATTATTTGATTGTATCAAGTATTTTTTGACATTCAAATACATAATTAACATGTTAAAATGAAATACCCAAATCTTTCTGGACTTATGTGTCACAAGCATATGAAATAAATTAATAATACATAATATGAAATTAGACCTGGTATGAAGTCATGAATTTGTGGAAACAGTCGAGATGAGAATAGGGGTAACAAGAAAAGTATTATATGAAAACGGCCCCCAATTTTTTGTAGTTTGTGTTGTCATTATCTATTGTAAATATGAGTTATTGATTATTGGGAAATAAACCAAGGTTTATTTATATTTTTCATATATTGGATAACATCTTAGACTTCGACCTGGTATATAGTCATGAAGTGACATTACAAAATTACAAAAGGGGGTAGGTCAATAGATTTTTTAAATTTTACGAAACACTTCGTCATAAATATGAGTAGAGCCTAAATTAAATATACAGTTTCATACTTGGAACCAATGGTTATATACAAGAAACCTTATAAAAGGGTTCATAAAGCTTTGGAACATATAAACAGAAACCTTTTATATTTCACCATCTTCCTGTGACTGAGGAACCCCAAAGTATGGGTGAACTTATAAGGTTTCTTCAAATCCATTGGTTCAAAAGTGAAACTGCATATTTTATGTTTTACCAGGATAGATGAATCGTCACAAAACTAGCCCGTACTTGTTGTAGAGCACGATGTCTGGCAGCCATAACAACGGCAGCCGCAGCACGCGCAGCCCCTCGTAGTCGGCGGGCTCCCACGTGAGGAACACGTCCCGCCACTCCTGGTCCAGCCACACGTTGTGACCAGCACCTGGTTCTTCTCGTCCTGCATAGACAGTGGAGCCTCAATTAATCACCAAACTCTATATTGGGCCCGAGCTTCCGTTCTAAAGGTTTGTCCATTCTCCTGGTCTTCAAAACCAGCACCGGTCCTTTGGGATAGATATGCTGGAACCTCTCAATCAAAACTTCTCGTTATAGAAACAATTGGGGTCTCAATAGGAGGTTTGTCTTTTGGTTGTTTTTTGTACGTTATGGAATGCTACAGTTACAAATTAAAGGTGGATTTATTATAGCAAATTGGTCTCCATAGCGGTTGAACCTCAAATCTTCTCATCATGCAAGCACAGTGGAAGCTTCTATAAAAGACCATCAGACCAATGAATTCTCAATAGGAATAGAGGCCTCCATAACCTTCATTTATTTTCAAAATGAACCTGAGGCCGTTAAAACCTCTCTATTAAAACCACCTAGCACTCGTCCCCAAGGGTGTTCTTAATACAAAGGTTGTGCTGTAGTAAAAATAGAGCTGTGCTTCTGGACTGTTTGACTTTGATTGTCTGTTACTCCCAAATGGTATACGTCACAACAATCGTGATCCAACAGGTTGGTCACTTAGGGCTTTTCTTCTCACCCTGCATACAGGTAAACCTCTCGATTGGGACCACATTTGATTAGCGCTGGGCCTTCCCATTGTGGGTGGACACTGGCGTAACACAAATGTACAATACGCCAATTATGAATGGGCCTAAGATTAGGCCATTGATAGATATTCTTTAGGATTATTAGTAGGCACTCTCTTGTATAAAATGTGGAAGTGTATACCCCCAGAGCAGTGGTCATGCATGCTGTTAAGTGTGTTTGTGATTAAGTAAATATTTTGTAACCATATATAAGCAATTTTGCATATCATCATATGAAGCTTCAGCGGGACAAAATGAACTTCAGAAAATGCGTCCTTCACTCATCTTTATACGGCGATACACTGACTTTTACTGCTTCGGTAAAGAGCATGGTTCGCATACAAATCGAAGGACTTTGCACTACAATATAACGCAGCAGCAATAGATCATACTGACCATGCTAGACCCAATAAGCACATCCGGTAATTGGTAACTGGTAAGTCTACTCCAAGGTGTTGTTTGTACAGTAGGTTGTAATTAGAAACAGAGTTTTCTGTCATTTCCAAATGCCTATGATAGAAACTGGTTATCTCTGAATATGTACGGGCGACATTAAAATGTTCGATATATCTGATAGCCATTAGTGGAGATAACAAACTGATAGCTTGCCATAGTGTGGTGAAATGAAAATAAGGCTAACATGAAGATAATAAAACGAAATCCGTCCTAAGATGGGATTCGAACCCACGATCTCTGGGTTGAGATGATAACTGACCAAGTATGTAGGCTGGGGGTTACTGAGACTTCGGTTTGTCTGAGTAACCTTTTAACAGCCCGCTGCTTGGGATGATGGTATCATTCTGGTCTCACAACCTTGATGTCGTGAGTTCGAGTCCCGTCAGGGCCACTTGATATAGTCAAATGGAAGCTGTGTATTCAGCTATGTCAATACAGTGTTAGGAGCTAGGAGCAAGAACAGTGAGAGTAAAAATGAAGATAACCGAAAATTCAAGAAGAGCACTTTCGTGAGGTTTTACTCTATAATGCAAAACGAGTGTACCAAAAGCGTAACACATTCACTCGTCATTATTAGCGCTTGCATACGTGGGTGGGGCCATGTATGTTCTAAAATAAGATGAAACCATTTTTAGAAAGATTGAGATTTATTTTAACTGACATTGATGTCAGTGACCATGCAATACGATTCACATTCGTAGGTCAGTTACGTATCTGTCCACTTTTCAACATAGCCAAAATACCACCTAGTAACCTAGCTTTTTAATGTCTGATCATCCACTATACTGGTGTCGAAATTGGCACTAGTAGCCTTGTTCAATTCTAACAAAAACAAAAATTAAAACCTTGTAAATGAAATAATTTACCCAATGAAATCATTTTTCCTGACGATTTGTTTCTCTATCACAGCTATGATACTGCAACATTGCGTAAGTCTCTACAACAGACTCGTTTCCAAAAACGGCACAACCACCTCATAAAATCAACAACAAACAAACACAGACGAAAATCAAACAAAGCAAACACCAAAGTTCCAAACACTCAATAGTATGGACTCAAGCGAGCAAACGCCAAACATAGCGTGCCTATGAATTACTGCGCCATCGACATCTTGTTCAGCCCAGTCCCTGCCAGTTATATCTGATGGATTGTGACCTATAGGGCGGTGGGGGCGGGGGTGGCTATGGGGAGGGGCTCCTCGCATCCATCTCAATAAAGCGTGCGTAAACAGGACGCAGTGCGAGCTGGGGGAAGTGAGAGAGACGGGGTTATGGTTTTACACCCTATAGATAAACATGGGTCAGCGGGGTGTGTGGGATGTGGCATTCATTGTTGACGGTTGGTGATGTATATACTGGAAGAGTATTGAGCAAATGGGCATGTTAGTACTATGAGATTCAAGCGATTGTTTATTGTGCAAGTCGGAGTTGAATGGGAAACAACTTCCAATTTTGATTGATATATCTCAAAGGAAGTGGAAATTGATCCATGTATTGTAAGAAATATATGTGCTGTAAAGTGGATGAGGTTCGCTATAATGCTGCAGTGTTTCCTGGATATGGTAACATTAAGCCCGCTTGAATATCAAGGGCTCAATATATTGCTTAAAACTTGCTTTGAGCCCGTGACCATCCCAATTAAAAATATGCATGGTGCGTTAGGTAAAATTGACCTCCGTTTGAACTACCTTTTGAGAGCTCTCATTGGTTGTTGCATACTGGGCTATTTTGCATATTTTCTGCTTATTAACATTTGTGCACCAGTCTTCAAGAAGTAAACAATGCCTTTTACGAGAATGTTTGAGAACTATGTTCACTAAAAACTAACAATTCAACAAGATATATATGGTTGGTGAATATAAAAGTAAGGAAATCTTTTAAATACATTGTGCGAATATTAATGAGGAGGAGTCAAAGAAAAGTCTCTCCAAATTAGTGAGAGCTTGGCGCTGATTGGCTAGTTTTCTATATTACAGTTGGGAATACATAGGCTCACGTGTTCCACAGAGTGCACATAACTAATTAATATGAATAATATCTAATTGCCTTTTTTTTGGTTTATAATGTTGCTAAATTTGTGTCACTTACCAATAAGGACACGCCCCTTAGCCTCTCTTATGGGGATACATTTTGCTTACTTTAGTGGCCTTAAAATACACCTTTGATTGCAATACTTCTTTCCTGTGCACTATGTATCTGCGTTCTACTTATGAAACGGCCAAACCCCAGTCTAAAGTGATATATACCCATGTCATAGTGTCAGAATACATAAAGTTAATGGTTGCTTTGATAACCGATCTAAAGTAACCTCATTTGCATATTCCTTTCAAGAACCATGCGTAATGACCTAATGCCTTCACGAAATCATTCATGGATTTTCCCTGGTCATCTGCTGTAAAAGTCCATTATATAAATATCAAGCTTTGATGAATAGTGAGTAGATAGTATTAACAGAATAGTGATACGACCACATAAACTTTGGTTTGGTGGAATGACCATTAATATCGTAGCTGAAACCTGCATAGAGTTGCAATGACTTGACTCCATTCATTGCCAGTTTGCCATAAATCACTGGCAGTGTTATGTTTGTGATGTTCTCTAGTGGCGCTTGAGATGGGATAAATGTGTGAAAGACAAGCCAAAGGTACATTCATAGGCAACTAATTTTTATTTCATTTTACTCATAGAAGTTTACAGATGTGCGAATTCGCCCCAACACCCCCCCCCCCAAAAAAAAAATGAAATAAATAAAAATAAATAAATAGATAAAAATAAAATAAAAATAAAATAAGATAAAAAATGAAATAAAATGAGAACCCCCACAAAAAAGATAATAATAAAATAAATAAAAACCAAACAACCGAACACAAATCAAAGCAAACCACAAAAGTGAAACAAACAGTCAAAGAGTAAAAAATGCGCAAGAAGAAAATGAGTTGTTTTCTTATTTGTTTATGGTGGGTGTGGGATGAGGTGGCAGCAAGCCCATTGAGCCTACAAAAATTGACTATGATATATTCATTCTTCTATTTGTGGCCTGTATACTTGGGGTTTTACAATTGCAATCTGGTGGAGGTGAAACAATCAATGTGGGCAAACGATTGCACTGTGAACTGTAACTCAATGTAAGTACATTTTACTTACGTTTACGTATGTGCTCTTGTAAGTATATACATCATAAAACTTACTCCAATGTAGTGAAGTCAATAGATTCGTATGCAAACGATGCCCTGTACGAACGTAGCATCAAAGTAAGTGTGCCTCTGCAAAGAGCAATAAAGGAGGCGTTTTCCACGCTTATATTGTCCAGTTGGAAGGTATGGTACGTGTATATACAATGGTTTGCAATCTTAATAAATGCTTTACAAACGTATCGAATACTGCATGTGTGTAACCGAAAGGGCTAGTTGATTATCTACCACTATGTGCTCAATGCTAGTGGCTGTATTTTAACCATAAGGTGACATTTTCCAAATGGGCTGTTGGGCAAGTACTTCAGGAGACAGTGGACTCGAAAACACGATATATTGCTCTATACTGCAGGTTTGGTGTTACATGTGCAGTGGGGCGTGCTAACCAATACACCAATCACCCTCCCATTACATTAGACCATTCACAGATTCACAGATCTTTATAATTATAATAACCAAATATTTATTTGCAATCACACAATCAGTTGAATATAATTTAAACGACACTACACTCTTACCAGGTCATTGTCATCCTTTTCACACTAAA
Source organism: Streblospio benedicti (assembly GCA_019095985.1). Classification (NCBI taxonomy): domain Eukaryota; kingdom Metazoa; phylum Annelida; class Polychaeta; order Spionida; family Spionidae; genus Streblospio; species Streblospio benedicti. Next base: position 21,277,439 of record CM032667.1, on the reverse strand, counting down.
GGTTCTCAACTCCCAGGGGAGCATACAGCGTATTGCAACCATGGCGCAGACGCGCTTTTCAATCCCCATCAACATTCATTTGCCTATGGAGGTCTTCGCTTGCCCAACCGGTACTTATTCAATGTGTACGTGCCATGGAGCAGTGTGCAACTGTTTAAAGATGAGTTTGCACAACATCCACCACCAGAGCGCCAATCGCACCAAAGACGTTCTGATCACGAACATTTCTAATATCATTTATGACACTTCTATCCTGGCCAACTACTGGATCCGAACAATTTCTGATAATATTAACCAGATATTCATTTTGCAATTGAAAAAACAAAAAACAAAAAACAAACTTATATTGCCTGATTCCCTAGAGTGGAACATCTTCTTTCAAATTTGCATCTTAATGAACAAAAATATACGTGTAAACATTTAGGTCTCATAATCACTATCTACCCAATAGTCTTAGGGGAGTACACGCCCAAACAAAGGTTATGTCGTTACATCACTTTTTTACCATCGATAAATGGCAAGCTAGCAGGTGGTAACGCAACACTCACATAAGACTTAGCATTTGCGGTTAATGGTTTGGGGCCAACATTTCTCATTGTCCTAAACCTGCACGACTAGCGGAAGTAGAGAAGGGTGTTCCCTATAAAGTAGGTAATCCCTATAGTAAAAATTGTTATATACAGTTAGCAGGAAGATGACGAAGTGACATGTAGCATCCTTCATTTTGAAGTGCCTAATGTCCACGATTTTACTGCACACATACAACATAACATAAAAAGTTGCTTTCAATACCATTTATCGCAAAATATTTCATGTACAACTTGTTGAAAGTGTTTCACATTCTTCTGTTATTAAGAGACTTCATAGTTTGAACGTTTTAGTGAGAAAAATATCTATGGTTTTAAGAAAAGATTATCGATTGCAAATGATTGTCCAATTCAAATGGTAATTAGTAGTATTTTTGTCATTCTCTCTTCTGCATTGTACAGAAGATAAAATGATTTGTTATATATGTGATGTACGTATTTCTATCATATTACTTTCATTACTATGGACTGTATGTCTGAATTGAATAAAGAAAAATAGATAAAAAACCATTTCACTACACACATACAACATAACATAAAAGAAACAGTAAGCCAGTGTCTCACCATGTCGAAGATCTGGGTGAGGGTGAGCCCCATGCGGAACTCGACAATGTCGGAGGCGTTCCTGACAGGGCGCACCGAGCGCTCGTAGCCGCTCATGAGGCGGCCCAGCAGGCGCTGCTCCACGGGCAGGTCAGAGTCATCCTCATCCTCATCCTCATCCTCATCATAGAGCTCATACTGATCATGATTATCAGAAGCATTGCCATGATCTTTGTAATCATTATGATGCTGACTTTCATTATTATTACTACTCTCACTTTTGTGACCACCACCACTGCTAGCAATTAGATCGCCATCACTATCACTTTCACCATGAGTATCAAGATTATTAGAATCATCAGTACGTTTAGCACCGTTCTTATTATCACAATCACACTCTCTCTGACCGTCTACACCCACCTCCTTCCGCCTGTCCACATCCATCACCCCGTCATCTATCCGCACCCTTTCCACGACCCTAGCAACATCAGACTCATAAGCTCCACCCACGTTTGCAGTCTCCATATCAACACCATCGTAATCCAAGTTTCTGTTTGTATAGTGCAGTCTGGACCTCATCTCTGGCTGGTCGGAGCCTCTCATGGCCTTGAAGTTGTCCATAGACTGGGTGAACAGTGATCCCTGCTGCCGACTCACGTTGTTTCTACTGGGGGTGGGGTTGAGTAGGGCCGCGGGGTGCGGCGTGGTTTGTTCGCTGGTCACGCCTGGAATAGCAAAAAAATTGGTTATGTCACCATGTAAGCTAATGCATGATTGTGTCACTTGAAAACAGAACACACGCCATTTATTCACTTAAAATGTGACTCGATAGGACTTTTGACATAGTCTGGCAGTCTTTTGTGTTGGTATATATATATCATTTAACCACATTCGCACTGGGAGACATTTTTCAAAATTCACATCTGGTGAAGTGCATTTGAATATGGCTCATAACTTCACCGTTCACCTATTCTATAGAAAAGCATCACCGTTCAGCTATTGCAAAGTTAAAAGATTAGAAAAAATTGTAAATGTTTCCAAAAGTCTTTGTGGCTTTATCTGCATGGTTCCTGCTGAGTATCAAACCCTGAACCACTACCACGCAATTAAGACATACACTGTAGCTTTGTTTGAGAAATCGTCCTCTATTATGTCAATTCTTACATCCACGTCAATTCATTCCAATATCTGGGTATAATGTCAAAGCATTGAGTATGTTTATTGTGACATCAAACAGACACATTTATCACTAGGTATTAATTGGGTGGATTTGCCAGACACACGTTAGTGCATAATTGATTTGCCATAAACATGTTCTATTGGAAGTGTCCTCATTTTCCTGTTATGTCTGGTTGATCCATTATCGGTTATTTGTATTAGGGTTCCTCACTCATTGTCATCTTAGGATCATAATTGGTCTCAGTAAAAGTATACAAAACGTTAAAGAGGGTCGTACTGCTACTATCTCCATGATCAATGTTGAAGCCATCGAAGGCTGTAAATTGTGTAAAACAATCATACATGCAGATGTACTTAATGTCATCAATCTCCTTTGTCACAGGTGAAATTCAGGATTTAGATTTAAGATACACAATGCTTCTCTTCTCTCTGTGTCTCCTACCACTGCATAAGAACTTAGTGATTCTGGGTACGTTAACATATTCTCCATAAGGAATGCAACTAAACTGAGTCTCTAAATTCATGTTATACATGTAGACCCTGCTTTCAGAGGTAGCCGTTACTGCATAGACACGTGATTATTGAAGGGACTAACATAACGAAATGAACAAGGAGTACACTCCACTAAATCGTTTAGTTTTAGGGGCCATATCAAGGCAGTTTCATTAACGCATCAGCATTAAAAGTCATTGCGATCTATTGAGTTTGGGAAGACATGCGCTTCATTGGTATAACAGGGATTGCACACCGTTCCATACAGGCAGGCATATTACCCAGTTTTACCAACATGAGACCGACAGGTATCCTAGCGTATTGCACCATGTTAACAGCGTATCCATACACATCAGACAAGTGGAATAGTGTAATCCCCCCCCCCTCATTCAAGTCCGAGTTAACCTGGTCTAGCAGTGAAATGAAACATTCATACCATAGATGTGCATCTGTCAAACACTGATTGATTGCGTTAACAAGAGTCACTCATCGAAAATCTACAGTAGTTAATGAGGCTTTGTGTGTTAATGAAATAATACAAGAGATTTCCACTTCACCAGTCAGCAGCTTGGAGATGGGAAATCCAAGCAGTTGGCCATGTTATTGAATTTATGGACAAAGTCAATGTAGCATGTGAAGTCTAAATGCCCAAGGTTACTCAAATTTCCAGTGCACTAAATGGCATTGAAAATAGTCTTTCGTGTTTAATATGAAAAATGAGTCAGAATTGTAAGAATTGTACATTATAAGGTTCATAAGTTGATTTATGATTGATAGTTGTTTTTTTCTTCTGCAAGACATATTAAAGCTTACATCACTGGGACTATATTTAGGGGATGAGAAACCACATACCGGATGGCGGATACACTCAGCAAAACGAATGAAATTACTCCAGCCAGGTGTTATCATAAAATAAATATGGACGACCAATAAGCAGGAATAATCTCTTTATACTAAAATACTTCAGACATCTATCTTCGTACACTAACATATTATAGTTGTCAGTGACCTTGTCATTGACGTGGCTATTACATTTATGTCCAGATTCAATGGCAGTTGGACAATGGAGATATGCCCTATATGGAAAGACTCAAGGCTCCGCAATCTTTAATCGAGGTGCTCCACAATTAAATTATTGAATTATATATCGGATCGTTGAACATCACTTCCAGGTCTTTCCCAAAAATGTGGGTCGTGCCCGCAAGACTTCGTGGGTTTCATAAGCACAAAAGCTCGTGAACATGCGAAGAAAAACATATTTTTTGCTCCTATTTTTCTTTCTGTTTTTGGAAGTCTGGTTTTGGGGGAGGGGGCGGGTGTGTGTGCCTTTTCTTATACATTTATCTACCTGTTCTTTATTCAAATATACATCGAATGGCGCCCCCACCCACCCACCCACCCACCAAAATACTTCATTTTCATTGGTTTTTTGGCATGTCACCCATCGATCGCCATCGATCTCACGCACTTATTCCATGTGCCGCCCCACCTCCCTCCCTCACACCATTTCCGAAAACCTGGATCTGCCATTGAATTCAATTAACAGGGAAATCTAGATTCAAGGTAGGTATACAATGCACACTTGAGCGCACTTGATAAGATAATAACGATAACTGACATATAAAGAAGTGTGGGTGTCAATAATAGTAACATTCAATATAACGTCTCTTGAAAGAACTACTCAAACATTCATATTGTACTGGGATTGGAGGACTAACAGCTAAGCGATACAACTGAGAGCAGAACAGGTTTATTTTATGGGAGACTGCGTTTGGAAAGTACATCATTCCATTGCCCCCTTGTTGGCGGAAGGTGGGCCCTTAAAACATCCCCATAAGCAGTGGGTGGCATGCATTATGTATCCTATTATCCTGTACCTGGGGGGCCCCAGTCTGACAGTCGCGAATGTGCATCCGTGAGCATTCTGTTTAACGGTAGCAGATGAAAACAAACGCATTTGGGAAAAGATAATTCCAATGTTTACGAAGCCCTTTGCGACTATACCATATGCCAATTTACAATGGCTACACTATAAAAAACTGATTCCGCTTTGTAATTTTGGACTGTCTGACCATATATGCGTCCACTCCGAGTTATCTCTTGTGATATAGTACACACATCCTATTCAGTCATCGTGGTCATTATGTCATATAGGCAGATCAGATTTTATTTTCAAATTGTTTTTGGCACCTCCGCAAGTCTCCTGCATACGCAACCCATAAAACCCTACAGGTGCGCCCTTCCCCCTCACGCCTTTTGAGAAAACTGGATCTACCAGTCATCAAGTACTTTAAACACGTCATACAATGGCCAAATATACGTGAATACACGTCACTGTGATCACGCCTTCTCCCCACCACACACACCAAACTACTTACCCATGCTTCATCCCAACCCACCGACTCTCACCAGTCTTGCTCTCGCAGCAGTGCACCGCCCAGCGGGAAGTTAACAACGGTTTTTTATAGACGTCACCAGTATACAGTTTCTTGCCAACTCCCCACACAATCACACAATCACACCACCTCATCACCAAACGTCTAGCCGAACATACATCATGTCTGGGCTGTATGTATACAATAGTGTGATCTCCCATTAAGGTCATCTCAATACGGATACCATCTGTATCATAAGACATCTTATCCTAGTCCGAAGCTTTTATAAAGAGACCACACAAAGAAACCTCTTTCTACCATCTGGAGATGATTTCTAGACATTAGAGGCTTTTAGGGATTTCTTTCCACATGTATGTTTATACTTGTATATGTGTCACGTGTCAGTATAATAAACAATTTTTGACTTGACTTGACTTGACTTGGCTTGGTGAAGGCAAATTTGCTGCCTTTATGTTCTTTGGTGAAGTGTACATTTTAAAGCACAAGTCGTGACCAAAAGGAGCCGGTTAGGGGGGGGGGGGGGCGCAGGGGACGCGTGCCTTCCCTTTTACAACCAAAATACTTCATTTTCATAGGGTTGTGATACTGAAGCCAAAGTTAATTGACACTTTGTGCTTTTCTCCCATCACCATCTATACAAATCACACATACAGTGTATATTCACACCCACACGCACGCACGCACGCACGCACACACACCCACACCCACCCACCCACCCACCCACCCCCCACACACACACACCCACACCCACACCCACCCACACCCACACACACCCCCACACATATATATATATTCATCTATACTGGATTTAATTTGTCTTAATAAATCATGTTTTTATCGTATCAATTTAACATTGCAAAACATTGAAACACATTGTGTTACCATATATAAGTTGTAACATCACTAGCAGGTTAAGGTGAATACTGATCAATATATTAATTATTAGTAGGAATTGATGACTACTGCTTTTTAAGAAATATTTGTGTTTGAAATAAACGTCACAAGTGCATATCTCAAACAGAAAACAAATAGTTAGCTGCCATAATCATTTCGGTAAAAAATCATACTTGTAGATTTAATATCAGTATTTCTTACCATATTGTAATAACGGCCATATAGGGAGGTCACAATAAGGTCAAATCATTACATTATAAATCATTACCTTACATAAATCATTACATGTGTGTCACAAATGATTTCTTTGTGTAAATGAACAATAAAGGTGATGTACTTTTGAATATGTAGGTGGCATAAGAACAAATTCTGATATTATATTGACGAGGGCAGCAATCTCGGATTTGAAGGTCAAAATCAGGTCAAATCATAATTATCTGGAAACCTTAAAATCGATGTACTATAGATGTGTGTAAGTCAAATACACAAAAAAGTTAGATTTTCCCAATAGCGTTGGTGATCTTTTTGGAATTTCACACGAGGAGGGAGTTCCCCGATCAAGGTTGAATTTGGTCGAATCTTTTTAGGAGCTTTAGATGACCATACAGAAGGTTTCTGGTAAAAAAAAATGTTTGTTAGGTAAAATGCATGTACAGGCCAAACGAAATTTTTACTCTACTAAAGTGTGATATACTCTTTGGGTATTTATTTTATTTTATTTATTTTATTTATCTATTTTGCCATATTTACAAGTAAAATTTACAATATAAAATACACACAATTTAAAATAATTTTAAAAACATTACAATATTCAAAATTACAGTAGTAGATGACAGGGGTGGAAACACGTGGATTACTTATCAAGTTCCACCCCATGTTTATGACTATTGATTTTCTAAAACTAATCAAATTATCAACTTGAACAAGTCTGTAAGTCTGTGCCCATCACAAAAAAAAAAAAAAACAAAAAAACAAAAAAAAAAACACAAAAACACACACACACACACACACACACACACACACACACACACACAAAACACAAAAAAAACCCACACAATTTCTGATCATACAACATTGTAGGTTGTCATAAAGCTACATACAAAATGCATACCATCACCTCCACAGGTCCACCACATAACAGCTTACACATTGACAATTATTATGATTCAATTATTTTAATGTTTTAATGTCTTTACCAGGTTTTCTTTCAAACATTAACACTCAAATCCAAATTTCGAACATAATTTTAATCGATTTCGAACTCCACAGGTTCCTTTTCAAAAATAACAACAGATGACAGGTTAACACATCAACAATAAGTTTAATAATTGGATACAAAATTGGTTACGACCTATGTAAGTAAGTGAACTATAACGAACACTTTGGATCCCACTAAAATACCTTTTCAATTGGTAACATCTAATATAACCAGAATCAATTGGACATATTGACAATTATAGTTCAAAGACAAAGGAAACAGTTTATCAAGAAGATAATTTTATTTCCAAAACAAAGAAAGTAATATGAAGTACAATGTTTTTGCTTGCAAAATTATCTTTTACATCATGATTTACATTATCAACGATATTCAGTCTAAAATATTTTTTACAAAGTTATGCATAATTCTTTTCTCCTACATACACAAAATATTAACATGATTTTATCTTTTCAAAGTGTTCATACATATCAATATTTTTTTAAAAAATACCATCACCAGTGCTACAAGTACATGTACAAAGGAAATGTAAATGCTGTATGTTTGCGTATATACACACAATGAATTATGACTATGAAAGTAACGTTTTACTTAGTCTTCCAATGTTAAGAACTTTATGTGCAGTCTAAGGCCTAAGATACTTATACATTGTATATTACAGGAGATGGAAAGAAATATGAGTATTTTGAAAGTGACTACAATGTAGAATGTAACAGTTCGACATGTACAAACTTACTTAAGAATATAGTATTGCTTTAATTGAAGATAACAATAATACCCATAATAATTTGTGTGTATATTTTATTCAAATGTTTTTCCTCCAGTGTGGATTGTCATGTGGCTGTACAAAAGGCTATTGTTACTAAAACACTTCCCACATTGACTACACTAATAACACTTATCACCAGTATGAATTCTCATGTGGATGGTCAAACTGCTACTATGACTAAAAGTAGCGCCACATTGACCGCACTCATAAGGTTTCATACCGGTGTGAGTTCTCATGTGGCAGGTCAAATTGCTCTTTTGACTAAAACTCTTGTGACATTGACTACACTCATATGGTTTCTCACCAGTGTGAGTTCTCATGTGATATTTCAGATGTTGACTTCGGTTGAATGATTTCTCACACAGTGTACACTGATAATCTTTTTCCAATGCGTGAATGCTCATGTGTGCTCTCAAGTTCCCCTTTAGACTAAAACACTTGCTTCATTGATAACACTTATATGGTTTATCGCCAGTGTGAGTTATCATGTGACTTTTCAGACTATTACTTTGCCAGAATGGTTTCTCACACACTGTACACTGATAATGATATTCTCTATCTCTGTGGATTCTCATATGTTTGGCCAAGTTGCCACTGTCACTAAAACAGTTTCCACATTGACTACACACATAGGGCTTCTCACCAGTATGAATTCTCAAATGGGTTTTTAGACATCTCTTTTCCCTGAATGATTTCTCACATACTGTGCATTTACATGGTTTCTCTCCAGTGTGGATAGTCATGTGTTTGATCAAGTTCTTTTTTTGAGTAAAACACTTGCCACATTGACTGCACTCACGAGGTTTCTCCCCAGTGTGAGTTCTCATGTGCATTTTCAGATTTCTACTTTGGTCGAATGGTTTCTTACACACTGTACATTGATATTTTTTCCCTCCATTGTGGATTCTCATGTGGCTGGTCAGGGTGTAATTTCGACTATAACGCTTTCCACATTCACCACAGTCATATGGTTTCTCACCACTCTGTATTCCTTTTCGCGATTTTCGACCCTCACTTTGGCTGAATGATTTCTTATTTGATGTCGACTTCATTTGGACATCAGTTCGGTTTGCCATTGCATCTGAGTTTTTAAAATGTGATATTATATACACTTCTGCACAAATCTAACAACTTGGTTATTTTTTTTTCAATAAACCTACACTCAAAACAGTCTCATCCTCGAAATTTGAATTAAATAGTTCACCTCTTAGGTATGAATATCCACTGCTCTTGCAATTCTTTTTCTTTAAAATTAATAACAAATAACTTATCCTTGAAATGTTGATTGGATATTTCACCTCTACTTATAATAGTCACTGTCCTGGCTATACATTTTTTTTATTCATTCAACATTTCTTTTCAATAGAATAAGATGACATGCATCATAACCCTATATTCGATTCAGTTCTATTGCTGCCCTATTTGAATTAACAAGTACAATTGGCAAACCATAATCCTGATTTTGAATATAAGAAAAAAAATACTGTTTTCTCATAATATTTGTTTAGCAAAGCCTACTTGCTACTATTGAATTTAACTGCGAAATGTCTCCATTTACGATCTCTTGTCACAATGCGATACCCTCCAGAGGTGATCTCTTTATATAGAGGACTACCAATCAACAAGGCCCAGGGGCATATGAAAACTACCAATTGTGGGTCAGATGTTTGTACACAGCATTCTAAGCACCACCGTATATCACGGTTATATACGCAGTACAAATATAAAGTGTGCACTTGTAAAGTCAGTGTGAATAATAAAACCGTGAAACCGACATTGCATTTAAAGTTTTGATCCCACAATTTTATATTTAAGAAGCTGCAACAGCGACACTGTTAATTCTTACGCATAGTGAATAATAAGACTTGTGGGCGTGATAGCCTTTGGGGTTGAACAGGTGAGAGCCGAATTCAAAGCATCGTCGGTTTTCACGGCTTGATCACTCGCACTGCCTTTACAAGTCCTTGTTCAAACCAACTATGCTGCGTATGTAGCCTTGAGATATGACGGTGCGTTCAAAGTTATAGTCCATCGTTTTACTTCTGCAGAGGAATCTCCAAATAAGACAGCATCTAAAAATGCATTTTAAGTTCATTGTATTTTATAGTTGTTCAAATCTTCAAAACTAATCCAAAAGTTTTACTGATAACACTGTGTATGCGAAATCGCACTTATTACACAATCTTAACAGAGACCACCTCAGTGATAAGCACACTTTTTACGACCTCAAGCTTTTATGGAGAGACCACTAGAAACTGTATAAAAAGACCACCTCTCTATTGAGTCAACTTGTAAAGGAAGCATAATATAACTGAAAATACAATTGATTCATATCATCTGATTTTAGTCTAATATGAACTGATTTCAACCTCGATATTTCAACAGCCTGGTGACTGTGCTTATAACGTACGCCGAACGTAAAAAAACCCCGCCACGTGCACGTGTTTGTAAGACGCAATTTCAAGTATTTTCTTACGTCAGAGGTACGTTCTCGGAAAAAAGTAATAAGCTCACCCGGAACCCCCCCCCACACACACACCCACACACACACAGAACCCTCTTACATTTGCTGAGTCAAAATCAATGACAAAGCGTTAAAATCACATTTTTGTGTTTGCTTGTCCAAGTAGTAAATGTAACTCACGGATGTGATTTAACGGAAATAGAAGGAGTTTATAGAAAGGTGAAACTGAGCTGGCCTGATATAAAAGTGGTGGTGCCAACGGCTCCCTGGAGGGCAGCCTCGGCCGCGAGGTGCATGTTTTAGTGGCCATTTGTAGTCTGCGCAGATGTCTGGGCGTAAATAATATGCGCGGGACGGCCACTCCGCTGATGAAACGGCGACCTTATTAAAGCCTATGGCACAGCCGGCAATGTGCAGATTTTGGCAGTAAGTTTTTTTTCAGGTCTGCGTGACTACGCCATGTATAAAAATAAAGATTGCTGCATATAAACACAATTGTATGGTTCATTAAAATGGTTAAATTTCTTAAAAACTTCACCTCTCCTATTACATATCCTTTATTTACCAGTGTTACTAGGCTTTTAAGTCAATAGAGGTGGACTCTCTAAAGTTCATTTTGAAAGCGTTTGGCGACCAGCAAAATAAAGGTGGCCTTGCTTATAGAAGTTTCTCAACTCAACAACGGAGGTTGTTACTAACTGTAGATTCTACTGTACTATCAGGCAACTGTTTCATCCACCGTGTTGAACATTTGGTAAAACAGACTTATTCTAAGTAAATGTCTCCGTACTGTCCTCATGGTCTGATTGAGGTAGTAGATAAACAGTACTGCCGGTTGTCCCCGAGGCTTAATGAGACAAACAAGACTTTTGCGAACATAGAAGCGAGTCAGTCATGGTATTGAAGCCACGGTTATACATTGATTTTTAAGGTATGATATAAGAAATTCAGAGATGACTAATACTTTTAAAATCACGTCTATGACGCGACCATGCGGATGTTATCAAATGGTCTAAACTGCTACCAGATTCCTCTTAAATCCCCAATTTCACATGGCCGATGTTAGGTTCAGATGCTCAAATAGATGCCAGAAATGAGAAACAATATTTTTTCATCTTTTTCACGGTGCCTCGTGTATATTTTTATGGACAAAACGGGATCGTCTCGAATGAACGCTCTGTGATCTTTCTAATGGACTGGATGAAAGGGCGGGCTTATGGCACCATTCGGAAATAGCACAACGCAATATAGGAAGATCTTTATGAACATCGTCAACAATGCCACATTTAAGCAGAAAGACCTTACGATGATCAGGTTAGTTTTCCACACGACCCGGAAAAGCAAAAAATATGATCCAAAATCAACAAATCAATAATCTGCCAACAAGCCGAAAATATTCAAAATCACTGGGGCAGAACCTGGAAGAAGTCTCCCAGAACACCCTCATCCATCTCAAAACGACACCAAGCTGCTCGTGTCTTGAGCATCTAAAGGTAGTATCGGCTATGTGGAATTGAGGGTGCAATGTTCACCACTACCGGACCTTACCTTAAAGCTACAGTAGGACACGCCCAACTGATACAACTCGATATCTTTCATTGCATCTGGAGCTACCATTGTCTATGTGAAATTGGGGCTTTAATGACCCATACGAGCAAGACCACATATACAGTAAACTAGTTGCAATGAGGAGGCCTTCCTTTTTATATTATGCAGTTTCGCTATGAGTTTTTGACAAACTTTCGAAAAATGAAAAAAAAAAACATGTACAGTAGAACCTCTCTATTAGGACCCCCTTTGGGACCAGTGTTAGGTGGTCTCAATAGAGAGATGTTCTCTACACAGAGATTCATTTTGGTAGCTTTATGAAGGTTTGGGGCCGTGAAAATGGCTTAGTATAGAGGTGGTCTCAATAAAGGGGTGGTCTTAATTGGAGGTTCTGTTGTATTCTTCATAGAAGCCATCTTTATCAATTGCAAGTTCTACCATATTGTGAAAAAGGAATTCTGCACATTCGGACCCCAAAAGGCACAAAAGGCAATTAGTGTATTAGGACAAACATCAGCTGTTAGTGCAGCACGGGGCAGATTTATGTTGACAGATCAATTTGTGGCAAATGGGATGAAAATAGATGAGACCAATAGAGTGAGCCACATTGCGGCTGTGTATATAGATGTGGCATTATTTTCCATGGTTATAACGGACGGCTATTTCGGGTTTCTGAGAAACGGGGGTTACATGTAGGAAGGCTAAATGACGGTTTATGGGAAAATACCCTTTCAGTTGATGTTAGATGTGGCATGTTTTCACATCTATCTATAAATTTTCTTATGATGAATTGGGTACGGATAATTATGCTGTCACTGCATTTTTGCTAAATGTAAAATTGTCAGTCATGTATATATCATGTATATTGCATAAACATGGCTAACTGTGGCAACAGTCTTGTAATTTGTTTGTGTAATCTTAATAAACAAACAGTAAATGCATGTGTGGCATATACAGACAGTAGAATATATAGAGCTACATGTATAGATCTACGCATATGGTTATATTTCAAGATCTAGTTGTGTACCACTGACATCAGTTTAAGGATTCCGCACCCACAGAGCCATCCCACATTAGGCTACGGGTTCGACAATATTGTAAAGAATCACAAATCTACTACAGTGTACAAAATACGCACGTGAAAGCCTTTTAGGTTTTCCTGTGTAAATTTGTGTGTAAAAGACCAGGGGCTATATTCTTGAAGCTGTTAGAAGTGTTTTAGCAGCACTTTTAGCAGTACGTTCAAGAATACACGCCCAGGTCCACACCAATGGTGATGACTGATAACCTCCTATGATTGTGTCCTTGGTTCTGAACATGTTAGTTATGTCAATGCCAAGGTTGCGAACAGCAATAACACACTGGTATATATGACCATCCACAGATAGATTGAGCTGAGGAATTTATCAATGATAATACAATGCTGCTCATCGCTTTCCGTCTGCCTTCCTTTTCTGATGAGCCTTGGAGCTCTTGCACGGATGTAGCCTTCATAGTACTCTTGTGCCAGTCGACGTCTCCTTCCGGTTCTTTCTTCTTCTCCCGTAATTGCCCTCTTTTATATTAGAGGAACCCAATCAGCGGATAGTGTGAAATATAGAATTTCAGGTACAAGTCAAGAATTTGCTAATGTCTTCTAATTTCAATTTTGTTACTACGTGTCCCCATGTAACTTATATTCCCCCAAGCAATTTTGATCTTTGAAAATGCAGCTTAAATATAAAGTTACAAGTTAGTTCCTCCAATTCAAGATTAACGTTTAGATGTGACGAGCCTAATATAAAACGTACAAGATTTTCAGCTTCAATAGATTTTCCCCGTGTCCGAACATATTCCATAATTGTTCGTTTGCTCACCATTTCTGCAGAGCTGCCAGAAGAACAGTAAAGTATTCCTTTATAACTAGTCTCCGCTAGTTCCCTAGCAAAACGTCAAACAGTGCTTTCATATTAGGGCTAATTGACAAACTGGCTGACTCCAAATAAAAGCAATAACGAAGTATGCCCGACTGTAGCACCCACAGTGCTATTGTGTTTCATAGGGCAACATCTATAATGCTAGAGTCAGACCTTCCCGATAATTGGGGACACATCTGAAGGATACCATCAGTGTGTTTGAAATTGCCACATTCGCTCTCACTGTCTATTTGGGATGTCTACGCACCCTTGTGACATTGACAGAGCTGTCTTCATCAATGATTAGACAATCTCATGCTGTGCACGCCCATGCTGTGTTTTCTTAAGGCAAGTAGAATGGGCCTGTGCTTTGTCATTTAGTTGTTCGTTAGGTAGACAGCTGGCGTTCAACAACTGCGTGCCTAACGAAATGGAATGTTAATGTAAAATGGCATCACAGTTTTGCTTAGGGAGTCAATCGCCAAATTATTAAGTTGAAACATGGCATGTCCATGCAGCAAATTCGACTTGCATAATTTGGGAGAAATGTTATGAGAAAAATACACTTTTAATCAAGTAGTCGTATAACTGATTGTCAGAGATCCCAGATTTATATTGAAATTACAGATTGTGTTCAAGCAATACCACACATAGTAGTAATGAACTGTTCTGACATATTGGCTAACATCCCTGATCCATGTAGATTGCTATGCATGTCATTGTCTGCCGTAACTGCTACTGATCCCCCTGTCTCTGGTGTAATCGCCACTTCAGACTACGCACGCCACATTGACTTTGTCCCTAAACTCAATAAAATGGCCAACTGCTTGAGTTTCCCATCTCCAAGCTGCTGACTGGTGAAGTGGAAATCTCTTGTCTTATTTAATTAACACACAAAGCGTCATTCACTACTGTAGATGTGAGATGAGTGACTCTTGTTAATGCGGTTACTCAGTGTTTGAGAGATGTGTACATCTAGTGACCACTTCTATAAGTGTTTCATAATGTAACTAAGTTGATTGCTATCATAGTTGTTTGTGATTGTCACTTTGTCTCTGAATTTGCAGACGGATTGGCCAAAGGAAGAATAAACGCTTCCCTATGCTCCCGTGTCCGAATGGGTAGGAATTTGTACTCAATACCGGAAGGTCTTATGTTCAATTCCTAGTGTTTTCTGATATAGACTGCACACTGTTTTGTAGTACCTACACGTTAAATGGGTGTAGAATATTTGACATAACCATTGATTGGGGACATTATATCTTTATATGTCATTTTATTATTATTTGTATACAATCATGATATGTATTATAAAGTCTACCAACGTATAGATCCAGTAATTACGAATATATATTATCTGTCCAACACAATGGAATGCCTGTAATCCGTATTCTTTAGTATGTAAACAGGCATGTCTAGTTCTATTATTTTATCCATCATATTTGTATATATTGGAATGTATCCGTTGATAAAGGTTCTTACATGATGCAAGATCTGTGTATTCTTCAATGGGTACAGGCCAGATGAGTGAACGTTAATGTCGGTGATGCGGTAAGGTAGCGATGTGCTGTATGCTCCCAGTGAGTTGCGAAAGCTATACGTGTATGGGTGTACAGGAACTGGTGTTAATGTTGTCATTGGATCATAACAGTAAATCGTCACTGTAAATAAGCATATTCACATTGCCTAACGAAAGGCATTTTGTATATAAACTCCACTGGAATTGTTTTCTGTGTGTTTTTTCTCCTTTGCAAAAACAAGAATCACACCAAATTCCATTTGGGAAATGACAGTTTAAGGGGATTAGAACCATTGCACCCATAACTATGATCTAAATAAATAGTATTTGAACAGGAATTAAACAAAACCTATTTATGCCGGACATTCGGTAGCACAAGGTGTACTTTTGGTCAATGTTAACCGCCACAACGCCTTAGCAGAGTCTTAGGTGCCATTTGAGGCAAAATCCTGTTCCCTGTGGAGCCTTTCTCGCCTACTTCCACACTGCTAACCTGCTTCCACAAGTTGTTGCCTATTAATATTCACGTTTGTCGAACTGGGGTTTTAATATCCCTCAGGGATACGTACAGAACAGCCTCTCTGTTACGACCAAACTGCAAAGTGTCTTCAAGTGTTCTCATAAAGGGATGGGCATTTTATGGAATTTTACTGATGTCCGTTTGTGAAGATTTTAATGTGTCAAAAAGCCCGATGGTCCGGGACGTAATCCTGGACCAAACACTGGTTAAATATGCTCAAAGTCTATCATTTTTCACAGAAAAGTGAACTACAATGACCACCACAACAAATATCAATTCCGTGACCTGATTCAGGACTAAGCACTTGCTAAATCAGCTCAAAATCTAAAATTATTCACAGAAAAGTAAACTATAATGTGTAATAAACATCACACTGTGTATAATGACATCCGGGACCAGACCCAAGAGCCGTGACACTCTCGGGACCAAACAATACCAAAACACTATTTTTCATAGGTCAAGTTTGGTCCCGGGTTTTAGTAGATACGGAATAGTGGACATCGGATGTTCTTCTGTGGTTAATCAGGGTATTTTCCGCAGATATACCCTCGCATTGCAGACGCCATCTAATGCATTGCGAATGTGAAATACATGGACTTTCAAATCCTCCTCACACCAGTCTGGAATGGGAATTAGCATCCAGGGCATAATGCCAGTGTCCCACGTTGACGACAATCTCGGCCAAGAGAGTCGCGGTACTATTGCTGTTGTGGAATCTTGGCTCATTGTCTTATCATAAACATATTGATCACAGAGATATTGTTTTCCTCTTGGACTTTCCATCTCCCACTGCACCGACACTGTTAGTTATCAGCTAATAACATTCATGCATGTAAGACTGGGGCTTCAAACGTCTAAGATTTTAAAATGGACGTAGTATACGTTTTTTTCTTGCAGCTAAGCCAAGGAATAATGAGTAATCATGTGTATTTGCGGGCTGATTGATTTGGTTGCTCATAGGCCATGCTAATTTCATTTCATTATTGTTCATTCTACATGGTAGGAGCAAGAGGACTGTATGTTATAATTTCACACCCTTGACCTTCACCCTTTGGTAGAAACACATACTCCAAACACAATTGTAAAGCAATCCATCAACAATTTAGACACTATGCTTCTGTATGCACTGATTGGTTTGCATAGCATAATAATGAAGGGAGTGGCAAGTTTGTTTTGTTTATTTTCTACCGTTGTATTTTTTTCATATAAATTTTATTCTTAAACAATGAGGCTTGAATAGAAAGTTTATAGGAAAATACACAGCTCTCATCCTTCGCACCATTAAATGGTGGGCAAAGGAGGCAAAAATCAGCAGCACTTGACACTTTAATTTTACAGTGAAAATTTTGTTTTACAAAACCGAGATTACGACTCCCTAATTATTATCTGCTGACAATAGCAGTTCAATCTTATTGATGAGAGAAAACTCATCAAGCTTTTTCCAAATGGGTCCTTCAAAATGTTTAGCTTTTCATGATCATCATGATCATCTCCAATATGATCAGCATTGTTGGACATTACAACATGATACTGATACATAATGCAACAGTCATTTCCAATTGTTTAGCTACGGTCTCTTTCCAGACATGGATTAGTTCACAGGAAAATCAGGAGCGTTAATCGGAATAAAATTTCTAAACTTTCTAACGTCTTTAATACTATAGGGAGTATTTGTTTTCAATACATGTACATAAATCAAAATTTTCAATATTAAATACAGATTTAGTCAGTATAACATCTTTTTGTGAATAATCATGAAATCTTTTTGAACATCAAAAACTAACAAGAGACTGTTTATAAACTGGGTCAAGGTGATACTCAAATAACGTTAACAAAAATTCAACAGCAACATTTTGCACTACAGTATTTACATGGCTACCGAACGACAATAATGCTCTAAATTTCAAGTTAATTTACAAGAGTATTTGGTATCGAAATTTCACATATTTCAATATCAAAATGTATAGAACATTTACACTGATATTCGTTTCTTATATACTCATGGTTTTTGAAAATAGAAGTACAATACATTATGCATTTATAACATAATTTAATAGAATTCAATTGAATTATTCTCTATTACAACCTACCATTTGTTCTATAAGTCTTAAGGTTTTTGTGGAAAATGCAGAGCTCTAGAATAATAATATATAAATTCTCTGCATATTCTAACATCAGATACATTGCTGTATTCTCTATAATTGTAATGCAAATGTGCAACACTTCTTGTTGAATAAAATCTTAAAAGTATAGAGTCCATCAATGACAATACTATCAACTACACTTATATGTACATATTTTGCCAGATACAAGAAAAAAGACATTAATATTTTCCAAACTCAAGCCCAACAAGCATAACAAATGTCACATCACCATCACATTGGCGAGTATTGTATCATAAACTAAAGTCCATAAAAAGTCCACAGAAGTCTACATTGATTTCAAATCAAAAGTGTGTTGCAATGTGTTTAGGGGGGTCTGTTGCTTAACAAAAAACTGAATAGAAACAATGTAATTGCAAAATTATTTAAAACAAAAATCACTTTCATACTTGTAACAAAAATATACATGATTCTCTTATCACTTAATCTAAGATTCCAAATCTCTTGAAGTTCTGTTTTTTAATACACAATCTCACATTTACCATAAATACCAAAACGCGAAATCATAAAATAATTACAATGTATTTACATTGGATCGATGTCCTTATATTCTATATACAATATATATGATTTTTAAAAACTATGGAATTTCCGTCAACAATTTATATACAGCCCTGAACATGGATGCATCCAAACTTCCTAACCATATTTTATAGTCCAATTACTCATAAATTTTATTATTTTATTGAAAACTACCTCCTGATGTCTGATAAGATTTCCACAATGAATGCATTCTGTTGACTCTATGATGAAAAATTCTGTTCATACAAAACACTCTGACTTCTATGATTTCCACTGATTTTATTTTGTTAATGTTGAACAAATTAATGTTGAACGTTCTTTATAAAATTGACTTCTATCGTGTCTATAAAATCAGTCAAAATGATGCAACGGTGGTGATGATGTCACTTGTTTATGCGATGATGATGTCATTGATCTATGTGTACTTGCTGATCCTCTCTTCACGTCTGATGGCGCAGCAGAGACAGCACGCGAACACCATCCCGAGCAACAAGACGATGCCGATGCCAATAGCAACGCCGGCAACGATCACAAGATTCTCCTTGAAGTAGGTGAAGAATACACCCTAACCCTAACCCCTAACCCTAACCCTAACCCTAACCCTAACCCTAAAGAGTTTGTTGCCACAAGGACTGGCATCGTCGGCAATGTCGCACGTTTTGGGTACACTCACGAACAGAGCGAGATAGTCGGTTGCACCTTTGTCAGCTCCGCAGCAGGCGAAGTTTGTCTGCACAATTTCTTTGAGGTTGAGGGCCGACGGTTTGGTAGTGTCGTAGTAATTCTTCACGCCGTTCGGCAGAGATTCTGTCTCGGACTGTTGCACGACGTCCTGTGCTACAATGAGCCAGATTCCGGCTCCCAGCAGCACGACGAAGATGACAAAGAGAAAGATGAAGAATGTGACAAGCATGCACTGGCTTTCTCTGATGGCACCGCAGCAGCCCAGGAAGCCTATCACCATGACGATGACCCCCACGGCGATGAAGATATGCGCGCCCGTGTACAGGTAGTTAATCGTGCCTGAGTTGTCCACATACTGCTTGAAGTTGGGGTCGACGCGGACCCAGATACCCACGCCCAGGATCGCACAGCCCAGCAGCCAAAAGAGAAAATTGAATCCAAACATCAAATATTTTATGCAAGAATAGCACCCTCCTAGAGCCATTTTGCTTATTCTGAATGATCAATTAATAAAACCAAATTATACCCCTCCAAAGCAGTGCACAACCAAGTCAACAGGTTTGCACCGGTAGCCAAACTGTACAGTTCTGTATCCTACACTTTTCTAAATAAGTTTTGCACTTCAAATGATCTGCTGTACTCAGCAGTATTGTAAAAAGTCACAGTTGTATTTAGTACTAGTGTTAATCGCATGTAATCACTGCCTGATTATGATGCAACGTGGTTTTCAACAAAAATGTATCACTGGTTTTATACTGCAATGGTCTAATATTCTTAATCATTTTATATTTGACTTTGGTTTGACAAGGAGTGTAAATCGAAAACGTTGACATTAGAAATTGTATAAATTAATTGTGAATTGTATTACTCTTTTAGAATAGTTTTGACTAAATACAGCAGTAGAAAAAGAAACAAAGCAAACTTGCTATGAACCAAACTACTGTGTGCCAAAAAAAACCATTTTTGATAAATAAGGGGAGTGACATCGCCCATTTATACAGAAGCCATACGACTTCCGCACACACGCCAACACGTCCAGCCTTCGTTCTCGCACTCACTGGTTGAGTTACCACAAACTCAATAAAATAGACTGAAAAAAGCTAGTGTTGGTCACAATTCCTTTTACATTAAACGTTTTACTATAAATTTCACTAAAAGTCCATTCTTCAAAATCAAACATAAAACTAACTACTCCTGACACTACTTCGAAATACTGCATGAATTATGCATGACAGTCTCTTGTAAGGCTCACTGCAGGACACATTTATAAACAGCGAATATTATGCGCAAATACGTTAAGATTAAAATTAATTAGTAAATATTTCACAACAGTTACCATCAATGTACTGGTGAACAGAGGCTGATTTATGTTGGTCACAATATTATTGTACACTTTTCATCTAACATGTATTTCATTTTCTAGTGCGATTCAAAGACATTTATACATGTGTATTGCTATTGCAATCCACACATGTATGCCCATGTATGTTGCGTTGCAAACAATATAAAAACAATAGCAAAGAATGATCTACTCCAATTACGTAATCATTTGCCAAGAAGCATTCCCGCAATACAAAATACAAAAACCACTATCATGTTATGGGTTTTGTTTTCGTCTTAAAAAGATTCTCGTGCATACAAAACACATGAAATATACTGGTTTAACCAACGTGTCCAAAAACCTGGATCTGCCCTTGCGTAAAACATCAGCTATAGTATAAGCCACGAAGAATGGGAAACAAACACACAGGACACAACATAGTTCAGCATGAATATGAATATGTAGCCTTCATATCATTTACAATCAAGACACGCTGTTTGCTTTGCTGCTTGACCTTCCCTCATATTGTCCTTACGGAACCACGCCGTAATAAACGATGTATGGGCGCTATGTGCTCAGAATTCCACCCTCTATGTGCCCACGCCAGGAGTGTTGTGTGACCTGAAAATGGTCAAACTCGTACTTTGGATCTTGCGTGGCACGGGGGCAGTTGTGGGTTTCTGCCGAATTATGGTTTTAAGGGGCGGGGGTGATGGTGGGGAGTGGGAGCTCTTTTTCCGTGAGAAGGGACGGGGGGCATGGGGGAGGGGGGGCATACTACACATTGAAAAGTTGAAAGGTTTGCTCATTGTTTGTGGTTTTGTGCTTTCAATCCCCGGGGGGAGGATTGAGAAAGGATATGCATGCTTTGTGTAATAACGATACCAATGATAGACCAATACGTAATGTGGTTGGAATGAGGGCAAACATCGAGATGGGTAATTAGATATCTCATAGGCAACGCAAGAGCCCCCCATAAAATCATGTTTCTCCCCAGCCTTCCTCCATATGAAACCATTGAAAGTCTGTGGGGTGCGTCCATTGCCCCCCCCCCCTCACCTCATATCCTGGATCTGATTGTGCGTCTTAAT
>CM032667.1:21228560-21255537 GCA_019095985.1 Streblospio benedicti | reverse complement strand
TAGAGGTGACTAAAAATCGATGGTAAAATTGACACAGACAACATGTGTTATATGTATGTACATTTATTTAAACGCCCACGCGCGTTATCTTAAAATGTGTCCATTTAGGTCCTGGGCTGTTACAATAATGTGTATTTATGTTCGACACATAGAATTGTTAGGGAGCTACCATGGTTAATTGTACAGGGGGGTAGTCATTTGGTGGGGGGGGCGTTCAATTTCCTTTGGTCACAGAAAGGAGGGCACTCAATTTTAATTCACAGTGAGAGAGATGACACTCAATTCTCAAACTGACAAATTAATATTCTACGCGAAATGATGCATTCCTGCAATATGCAAGGTCTTGTAATTAACTGCATTGTAATGTCAACAAGTCAAATAGATTGCGACATGTACATATGTATAAATTGACCATTGGCAGTGAATGATTCATTGCAATACACAGTTTTCAGGGAATTTGTCCAATATCAAACTTTATAATACAAAAGTATGTCATTGTTCATATTTATGCGGATGTGGTGGTAGTTGGGGGAGGGGGGGGGGGCACTCAGTTTCTTAATCTTCATAAGGGGAGGGCATTCAATTTCAACTTAGAGAGTTAGGGAGGGCGTTCATTTTTTTATTTCGTCAATACCAAATGTCCGCCCCGCACTGTACAATTAATGATGGTCGCCCCCTTTTAAGTCCACTATTTTCACGCTCCTGCCATGTTGTAATAGAAACGAGGTCACTTACCATATAAACATTTCCGCAACCCTCACTGTGTAATTGGATTGTACAATCTTTCTAATTTACTACCGTCTAGTGCTTTGAGGAATGGGGGTAGTTTTAAAAAATAAGCTATACATTAAAAAGCACAGGACTGAAAAAGGTTCATAATGGAAGACAAACTGGACTCCATATTCTAGTCCTATAATATAATAGAGTGCAGTCCCACAAATGTGATTGGTCTCCCCAGATCAGACTGTATAAAGTGATAATACAGAACACTACACCGAGGGCAGCCAACTGAGAACTGTCATCACTGTAATGGAGCCTGCTTGGTCCTCTCGCCTTGGAAGAATAGTTTGGGAGAGATTGAGGTCAACTTATGGGCGCATAGATTGTCTCTGGTGGCGATAGCTGACACAAAAGTTGGAGTCACACATTCACGAGTGTTATCTTAGGATAATTTAGCTTTTACTGGGTGTGAATAGTGCGTATGAGACGTGCACGGATACGTGAAGACGCTCCTAGCTCAAGGTTGAAGTATAACACGTACAATAGAACCTCCCATTGGGACAATCTTGAAAAAAAGTGAACCTCTGCAAGAAGACAAATAACTATTTCAGTCAAGGAGCTTCAGAAAGAGATCAACGCGAACGCCCATCGAGAGATGAGCTCCATATTGAAACAACTTGAGGCGAGTCACTGTGGTGGTCTTAATTGAGAGGTCTATTTATGTAAACGGTAGTGAGACTACGCCCACAAGGCCACGGTTGTGCCGGATTTGATTTTCGGGAATGTGGGATGCGTGCACAAAGCCTAAAATGGAACTGGCGACACTTTGGAACTTGGGCTGTGGCTGGGTTGTTATGACCATCTGTTTGCCGGCCACAGGTGAGTGGATTATAAATGCATGTGTTTATGTACTTGTCATTAAGAAACACTGGCAGATCCTGGATATGAGGGGGGGGGCAATGGACGTAGCCCACAGACTTTCAATTGTTCTATGTGGAGGAAGGCTGGTGAATAAACCTGATTTTATGGCGAGGGGTGGGGGTCGCTCCTGGATCTGCCCGTGGGATATCTAATTACCCTTCTAGATATCGGCCCTCATTCCAACCGCATAATATAACGCATTGACCAGTCATTGACATCGTCATTACACAATACATGTATATCCCTTCTCAATCTTCCCTCCGGACCTGAAAGCACAAATAATGAGCAAATTCTTAAGGGTGTAGTGTGCAACAACCTCCCCCCAAAAAAAAAAAAAAAAAGAGAGAAAAAAAGAGAAAAAAATTAAAACAAAATCCCACTCCCCACCACCCACCCCCGCCCCTTAAAACCATAATTCGGCAGAAACCAACAACCGCCCCGTGCTACGCAAGATCCAAAGTACGAGTTTGACCACTTTCAGGTCACACAACACTCCTGGCGTGGGCACATAGAGGGTGGAATTCTGAGCACATAGCGCCCATACATCGTTTATTACGGCGTGGTACCGTCAGGACAATATGAGGGAAGGTCAAGCAGCAAAGCAAACAGCGTGTCTTGATTGTAAATGATATGAAGGCTGAACTATGTGATGTCCTGTGTGTTTGTTTCTCATTCTTCGTGGCTCATACTATAGCTGATGTTTAACGCAAGGGCACATCCAGGTTGTTTGGGCACGTTGGTTAAACCAGTAGATTTCATGTGTTTTGTATGCCCGAGAATCTTTTAAGACGAAAACAAAACCCATAACATGACAGTGGTTTTTGTATTGCAGGAATGTTTCTTGGCAAATGATTACGTAATTGGAGTAGATCATTCTTTGCATTTGTTTTTATTGTTTGCAACGCAACATACATGGGCATACATGCATGTATTGCAATAGCAATACACATGTATACATGTCTTTGAATCGCACTAGAAAATGAAATACATGTTAGATGAAAAGTTTACAATAACATTGTGACCAACATAAAGCAGCCTCTGTTCACCAGTACATTGATGGTAACTGTTGTGAAATATTTACTAATTAACTTTAATCTTAACATATTTGCGCATAATATTCGCTGTTAATAAATTTGTCCTGCAGTGAGCCTTACATTTCGAAGTAGTGTCACGAGTACTTAGTTTTATGTTTGATTTTGAAGAATGGACTTGTGAAATTTATAGTAAAACGTTTAAATTAAAAGGAATTGTGACCAACACAATCTTCAGTCTATTTACTGAGTTTGTGGACAACTCAACCAGCCAGTGTGAGAACGAAGGGTGTGTTGTAAATGTTCACTTTTGCTGCTAAATTCTATAGTCAAGTATATTATTTTGTAAATAAAATATCTTTCAGGATTTCCTAATCACAATTCATTATTCAGCAGAGTAGCAAAATTAGAAGAAAATTATGAATAGCTTTTTGTTATAAAGTTCTTACACGTCAGTTGGTGATCTATCCATGGAACAAGTAGAATTCAAAGACAAACACTTCTAGGATATACCTGTGTTGTGACATATTTATCTACAACATTGATTTCAATTGAGTTTTACAAAGGTTTGTTAATGTTATTACATAATTGAAATCTGTTTACAATGGCAAACCAACTTGATATGCAACTAAACTCTACATCAAATGACAACTTATTTGGCCAAAGTGATGCTCTAAAATCAGAAAATGCAGAACCGAGTGATGAGAAACCATTCAAGTGCAGTCAATGTAGCAAATGTTTCAGTAAGAAAATCAACTTGACCATCCACATAAGAATTCACAATGGAGAGAAAGAACATCAGTGTTTAATTTGTGAGAAATCATTCAGTAAAAGTGGACATCTGACAGATCATATGAGAATCCACACTGGTGAAAAACCATTCAAATGCAGTCAATGTGACAAGTGTTTTAGTAGGAGTAGCAACTTGACCAGCCATTTACTAATCCACACTGGGGAGAAAAAACATCAGTGTACAGTGTGTGAGAAATCCTTCAATCAGAGTGGAAATCTGAAAACACATATGAAAATCCATACTGGGGAGAAAGAATACCAGTGTCTAGTGTGTGAGAAATCATTTAGTCTAAGTGGAAATCTGAAAACCCACATGAAAATCCACACTGGTGAGAAAGAACATCAGTGTACAGTGTGTGAGAAATCATTTAGTCAAAGTGGACATCTGAAAACACATATGAGAATCCACACTGGTGAGAAACATTATGAGTGTGATCAATGTGGCAAGTGTTTTAGTCAAAAAGGCAGCTTGACCAGCCACATGAAAATCCACACTGGGAAGAAAGAACATCAGTGTATAGTGTGTGATAAATCATTTAGTCAAAGTGGAAATCTGAAAACCCACATGAGAATCCACACCGGTGAGAAACCTTATGAGTGTGATCAATGTGGCAAGTGTTTTAGTCACAGTAACGACTTGACCAAACATACGAGAATCCACACTGGGGAGAAACCTTATGAGTGTGATCAATGTGACAAGTGTTTTAGTGTCAGTAGCAACTTGACCAGCCACATGAAAATCCACGCTGGAGAGAAAGATTATCAGTGTACAGTGTGTGAGCAATCATTCACTCACAGTGGAAATCTGAAAACCCATATGAAAATACACACTGGGGAGAAAGAACATCAGTGTATAGTGTGTGAGAAATCATTTAGTCACAGTGGAACTTTGAAATCCCATATGAGAATCCACACTGGTGAGAAACCTTATGAGTGTGATCAATGTGGCAAGTGTTTTAGTCACAGTAAGGCCTTGACCAAACATATGAGAACCCACACTGGGTAGAAACCTTACGAGTGTAGTCAATGTGGCAAAGGATTTAGTGTCTGTAGCGCCTTGACCAGGTACATGAGAATGCACACTGGGAAGAAAGAACATCAGTGTATAGTGTGTGAAAAATCATTAAGTTGCAGTGGAAATCTGAAAACCCACATGAGAATCCACACCGATGAGAAAGAATATCAGTGTACAGTATCTGATGTTGCCAGTAACAAATACTACAGAACCTTTTAACTTAAGTGTTGTAGAAATTAATATGTTTACAAGTTGAAAAGCTAGTGACAAACTGACTCTAAGGATAAATATAATGTCAAATTATAGCATGTGTTATAATTTTATTTTTTTGTTTCTACTGTGTTGCCATAGTAGTAGGACTGCAACGATACACTGATGCATCGCTGAATCGTGATCTATTTACTCACGATTAAAGTATCGATATGATAGTCTATATCGAGATACTTTCACGATATAACTGTTAAATGAATTTATATGCAAAATATTGCATAATTCAAGGTAAATCTTTGTCTTTTCCCATGAGTATGGGCGCCGCCATCTTTGCTGTATTGCTAACGTAAGCGGCATTGCCTAACAAAAACAAATTGAATGGTGAACGGCGCTCCGCTATTTCAGTATAGATTTCTTGCGCTATTTTTAGTCGAAATAGCATTACAGAATGTGTACAGACTGCTATTGTGTTTTTTTTTTTTGTTATCTTTGATGTTATCGCCGTAAAAGTATCGCGGATGTGTATTGTATTACTGCTGTTGTCAATTGATCGTTACAGGCCTACATAGTAGAGAATGGATTTCTTTATAATTCTTTTCTAAATATTTTTTTCAACAATCATAGAAAAATTGTATTGAAAAGGATACTTTAGTGTTGAAATATGTTAAATAAAGAATTTTTAGACCAACAGGTATTTTTTATATTTTCGAACAAATTTCAGACTTAACAGAACAGAAATAGAAGATACACCATCACAAAAGAGACCACATTCTGTATACCACCAGACTTTTATATCTATATCTTTAACATGGAGTCTGTATCTGAATCTGAAACATGAGCCTTACTGAGAATTGGCAAGAATTCCAGGTCGAAATTCATTATAGAGTATTGTACCAATAACAGTTGGTTTAAGTTTGTTTAATCAGACTAATCCTTAATCCCACCAAAACCCTCAGTTTGACCCATGATCTAAAGGTGAAAATCCTCAAACTGCTTCTACAGTGCAACCTACAAGTAAGACCACCTACTTAAAGAGACCACCTCCATAATAGGACCATAATTCGCATTCCCAAACCTAAATAAATAGACCACTGCAAATCTCCATGGACAATAATAGAACATTTATGCGTGGTCTCAAACTAAGAAAACCCACCAGCGCAAACCTCCATTTCAATAAAATCTCTTTCAGGTTGATAAACAAGTATTATAGTGAAACCATGAATATTACTATGTAAATAAAATCTCCTTCGGGTTTTCCTCATGCAATTTGTTATTCAGCAAAGTAGCAACATTTTATGTTATAAGTTTCTAACAAATATGTTGGTGATCTATCTGTGGAAAAGTAGAATCTATAAAAACTAACACGTCTTGGGTATAACATTTTTGCATTAGATTTTCATAAACTAATTAAGTCGAACTGAATTCTACAGAAATTTGTAAATATCATCTACATTAAATCGCGTCCCAATCCACCAATTTGAAAACTTCACCCTATTTGTGTGAATGCTGTGTGCGTTATGTGTAAAGCAGGTTTTATTATGTTATTATGATACTGAGAAGTTGCCCATTGCTGACAGCCTCAATCACTTCTTCTCTTTATAGAGGTGGTCACACTGTAAAGGTGGTCTTTTAAAAGGTGGTCTTACTATAGAGGTGGTCTATTTGATAATAGCATCATTCATTTGTTCAGTGCATGCTTTTTCACAAATGTTTGAGTTTTCACTGTCTGACTTTGATCTGACTACGTCCACCGTCTAAATTATACAAATGTTTGACGATCAAGAGGCTTTGCTAAATACCATTCCATGCATGTATATGCTTTTTTTTAATGATCATGTTATTATGATACTGAGGCTCTTTACCACACAAGGAATTGAATGTGTGACTTATTTCACATATTACAGGAAGAGCAGCATATTGTGTGTAGAAATGGAGGGCGGTGCATTGTGACAAGAATTTGTAAATGCTAACTTTTGCTGCTAAATTCTATAGTCACATAAATTTAGATAAACAAATATTATAGTGAAACAATGAATATTATTTTGTAAATAAAATATCTTTCAGGTTTTCCTCATGGCAATTCATTATTCAGCAGAGTAGCAAAATTAGAAGAAAATTATGAATAGCTTTTTGTTATAATCTTTTTACACATCTGTAGGTGATCTATCAGTGGAAAAAGTAGAATTCAAAGACTTCTAGGATATACGTGTGTTGTGATATACTTATCTAAACAAATTGATTTTAATTGAATTTTTACAAAAGTTTGTTAATATTATTATATAATTGAAATCAGTTTACAATGGCAAACCACCGTGATATGCAACTAAAGTCTACACCAAATGAGAACTTATTCGGCCAAAGTGATGCTCTAAAATCAGAAAAAGCAGAACAGAGTGATGAGAAACCATTCAAGTGCAGTCAATGTAGCAAATGTTTCAGTAAGAAAAGCAACTTGACCATTCACATAAGAATTCACACTGGAGAGAAAGTACATCAGTGTTTAATTTGTGAGAAATCATTCAGTCAAATTGGACATCTGACAGATCATATGAGAATCCACACTGGTGAAAAACCATTCAAATGCCGTCAATGTGACAAGTGTTTTAGTAGGAGTAGCAACTTGTACAGCCATTTACGAATCCACACTGGGGAGAAAAAACATCAGTGTACAGTGTGTGAGAAATCCTTCAATAAAAGTGGAAATCTGAAAACCCACTTGAGAATCCACACCGGCGAGAAAGAATATCAGTGTACAGCGTGTGAGAAATCATTCAGCCAAAAGGGAGATATGACAAAACATATGAGAATCCACACTGGGGAGAAACCTTATGAGTGTAATCAATGTGGCAAGTGTTTTAGTGACAGTAGCTCCTTCACCAGACACATGAGAATCCACACTAAGGAGAAAGAACATCAGTGTATAGTGTGTGAGAAATCATTCAGTCGCAGTGAAAATCTGAAAACACATATGAAAATCCATACTGGGGAGAAGGAACATCAGTGTAAAGTGTGTAAGAAATCATTCAGTCAGAGTGGAAATCTGAAAACCCATATGAGAATCCACACCAATGAGAAACCGTACAACTGTAGTCTATGTGGCAAATGTTTTAGTCAACACGGCAGCTTGACCAGCCACATGAAAATCCACACTGGGGAGAAAGAACATCAGTGCACAGTGTGTGAGAAATCATTCAGTCTCAGTGGAAATCTGAAAACCCACATGAGAATCCACACCGGTGAGAAACCTTATCAGTGTAGTCAATGTGGCAAGTGTTTTATTCAAAGTGGTGGCTTGACCAAACATATGAGAATCCATAGTGACGGAAGAATATCAATGTAAAGATGTGAGAAATCATTCAGATGAAGTGAAACCCTGAAAACCCACATGGAAATCCACACAGGTGAGAAATCTTATGAGTCTAGTGAATGTGACAGGTGTTTTAGTGACAGTAGCGCCGTGACCAGCGTCAAGAAAATCCACACTGGGGAGAAACAATATCAGTGTACATTGTCTGAGAAATCATTCAGTCTCGCTGGAACTCTGAAATCTCATAAGAGAACTCACACTGGTAAAAAAAAAACTTATGATTATGAAGTTTGTGATAAAAGTTTCTCTCACAGGTCTAATGTTGTTAAGCATTTGCTCACCCACAAGGGAAATAAACCATACAAGTGTGATCAGTGTGGGAAATGTTTTGCTCGCAGTTCTACTCTGAAGATCCACAAGCGCACACACACACTGGTGAGAAGCCCTTTTACTGCCATAGTTGTCACAAATCATTTACACAAGCAGGCAACTTGGAAAACAATCAAATGACTGAAGTGGGCTGCTATTTCCCAACATCACTTTTCCTCAATTGTGTTTGGATACTTGATAATGTGGATACTTTCCACCCCATTGACAAATTTAACATTGAAGATGCCAAGTAATTCTGAACCAATCATTTAAAGACTGTTGAAATGTACAAATAACTAACCTGTATCTTTATTATGGAGCAATGAACTATATTGTATATATCTTGTGTTCATTTTTCTATATACTTAATGAATGGTAAGGATTTAATAGACCTGTTTTACATTCTGTGGATATTCTGCAATGAACAGATTCACTATTGACTTACGCCAATGTGTTTATTGGAAATAATAAGTGTCATTAAATGAAAGGTATTGTGAAATTGATAATTTTTTATATTTTATATAAATTTTTTTGTCTAGAGTTGAACAATAAAGATAAACAATTAAAAATACTGGAATTTGTGTTGTTTACTACGATCCACTCTACAGTCCTAGGTCTCAAAACTTACAGCTGGAGTCGACATCTGAATCTTAAACATGAGTTTTACTGAGAATTGGGAGGAATTCTAGATCTAAATTCACTTTAGAGTAGTGTACCAATAACAGTTGGTTTAAGCAAAGTGTTTAATCCCACCAAACCCCCAGTTTGACCCATGATCTAAAGGTGAATAAAAAAATCCTCAAACTGCTTTTGACCCATAAGACCACCTCTTAAAGAGACCACCTCTATAATACAAACCTAAAAACGAGACCACTGCAAACCTCCATTGAAAAGCACCTCTATAATAGAACCACTTTTTTACTTATCACACCTAAAGAGACCACCTCTATAATAGGACCATCTCTCTATTGAGACCACATGAGGTGTGACCACCATAGTCTTTACACCAGACAAGGTTTAGCATATGCTATTAATAAATGTATCGTTATAGACCTTTTCATGGATGTGCTAATTTACGTATGATGTTAAGCTTTACACATAAGCGAATTCCACAACGTACACTGGTGAATAAATTTTGGTTAAACTTTGTAAGAATTATTTGTGTTGCGTCGAGTTGAGTCAGCCCATTCTCATTTATAAGTAACACTTCGTTTGGCTCAGCAACTCAACTTAACATCCAGTTTCCCTGCATTAAATATCGTCCCAATACGCCAAGCTGAAAACTTTACCCAATTGATGTGATTGCCTTGTGTGTATTTGCTTATGTGTACAGCTGGTTTGTTATGTTATTATGATACTGACTCTTTATCACAGCAAAATTTGGCCTTTGCTATTTTGCTGACACCAATCTTATTGCAATACTTTAATTAATAAAAAATTTTCTTTCTTAGGATACTTATTTCGAAAATCATCACAAATGATTTAAAGTAAAATGCTGCCTCTACACAAAAAGTTTCATACTTCTAAGTAACCTAGAAGTAACACACTTACAGAAATGTTGCAAAAAATAATATACAAACATTTTGATACAAATATAAGTCAGGCCACTTTACGTAATATTTTCCACAGACAACTGCCCCCTCCCACCAAAGTACCTTTTTTCCTATTTCCCACACAAAGACTGCTAAAAACCTAGCAAGCAATATAAACTAACAAAGGATGATCTGGTTCATGGCTGAATTTCTGAAAACCTGATCTGCCAATGTATGTTAGATCAATTAAATACTTGGTGTCTAACATGGAATGTTAAAATCAATGAAAAAAAAATCTGAAAAGTAATGCATTGTCGAAGTAGTAGCAATCCTATCACTAAACAAGTATTCCACTGCGGTGATAAATGTTTAGAAATGTGTTCCAAGTATAAGTACCTAGGTATGGTCATTGATGTAGATTTCAGTGTTATGGCAAAACAAGTTGCTCAATCTGCCCATCGTGCTCTAGGTCTCCTGATTGCCAAGGACAAAGCCCAAGGGGGTTTTACTTTCGATATATATACAAGTTTATATAACAGTATGGTAAGCTCTATTATCGACTATGGTTCTGCAATTTGGGGACATATATCTTTCAGTTGTATTGAGGCTGTTCAAAATCGGGCATCCAGATACTTCTTAGGTCTAGGATCCCATGCTCCAAAAAGAGCAGTTCAGGGGATGTTGGTTGGAAATTGCAGGAAGATCGTCAAATGAAATGCGTAATTAATCAATGGTTGAAAATGTGTAATATGAAAAATGACAAATTATGTAAAAAAGTGTTTTCTTGGTGTGTTATGAAGGCGTCACTGGGTGTTAAAAGCAGATATGCTAAGACCTTACATTTTTTAAATCAGAATGGCTTTCAATCTCTCTGTAATGTAAATAACAATACTAATTTTAATGATATAAAGGATGAATTAGATGATGTTTTGTATGGCATAAGTAATGAGAAATGGTTGACAGATGTAAACGTTCTTTATTCTAAAACAGGAGAGGGAAAAAACAAGTTGCGTACCTACAAACATTTTAAAAACAAAGTTGAAATAGAGCACTATGTACTCCTTAATATCCGGAAAAAGTATCGTAGAGCACTGTCAATGTTTAGGGCTGGAGTAGCACCAATAAATATTGAATTATTAAGATATGGTGTAAATAAGAAAACAGAGGAAGAGCGTTTCTGTATTTTCTGCAATAATACAATAGAGACGGAATGTCATGTTTTAATCAAATGTCCTGTATATGATGATATCAGAAATGAATTGTATAATAATATTCCAGATTTATCTTTTTTCAACATTAGTGATGAGCATAAATTATACTACCTGCTAAGCAAGAAAGAAAGATGTTATTGTATATAATGAGGAAAATTTTAACGTATATATAGCCTGCTTTTTACATTTTAGATAGGAGTGAAAATTTTTAAACTAATAAATATATAGTCTCTAATAATTCTATAAATGAATGGTCATAGTGTTATATGTTTTAAAAATATTCTATTGAGTGATCATGATTAAAAAGTCAATACCTATGAAATATATACATAAACATACATTGAGACTTTAACAACGAAAGTCTCAGCAATAGTAGAGATTTAGATAAACAAATATTATAGTGGAATGACTAATATTATTCTGTAAATAAAATCATTTTCATGTTTTCCTAATTGCTATTCGTTGTTCAGCACAATAGCAAAATAAGAAGAGAATTATAAACGGCTTCATGTCATAATTTTATTACAGAATAGTAGATGGGCTGTCAGAGGAAAAGGTTACATTTCAGAAACTAACACTTCAAGGATATACCATTTCTTGTGATATATAATCATCAAATGATATGTTTGACTAAGCTACAAAAATAATTTGCAATATTATCATACATCTGAAATCAGTTTACAATGGCAAACCACTGTGATTTGCAACTAAAGTCTACACCAAGTGAAGAATCATTCAGCCAAAGTGGAGATCTGACAGATCATATGAGAATCCACACTGGGGAGAAACATTATCAGTGTACAGTGTGTGAGAAATCATTCAGTGAAAAAGTAGATCTGACAACCCACATGAAAATCCACACTGGGGAGAAAGCATACCAGTGTATAGTGTGTGAGAAATCATTCAGTGAAAGTGGAAATCTAAAAAAGCACATGAAAATCCACACTGGGGCGAAAGATTATCAGTGTATAATTTGTGAGAAATCATTCAGTCAAAGTGGACATCTGACAGATCATATGAGAATCCATACTGGTGAAAAACCATTCAAATGCAGTCAATGTGACAAGTGTTTTAGTAGGAATAGCACCTTGACCAGCCATTTACGAATCCACACTGGGGAGAAAAAACACCAGTGTACAGTGTGTGAGAAAACATTCAGTCACAGTGGACATCTGAAAACACACATGAACATCCATACTGGGGAAAAGGAACATCAGTGTAAAGTGTGTGAGAAATCATTCAGTCAGAGTGGAAATCTGAAAACACATATGAAAATCCATACTGGGGAGAAGGAACATCAATGTAAAGTGTGTGAGAAATCATTCAGTCAGAGTGGAAATCTGAAAACCCATATGAGAATGCATATAAAGAAACCATACAAGTGTGATCAGTGTGGGAAATGTTTTGCTCGCACTTCTACTCTGAAGACCCACAAGCGCACACACTGGTGAGATGCCCTTTTACTGCCATATTTGTGACAAATCATTTACATGTGGAGGCAGCTTGGAAAAGCACCATAAGACTATGCATGCCAATAAGTGAGCTTCTATTTCCCAGCATCACTTTTCCTCAATTGTGTATGCATACTTGGATAATGAGGATACTTTCCACATCATTGACAAATTTAACATTCAAGATGTCAAGTAATTCTGAACCAATCAATTATAGATTGTTGAAATGTACAAATAACTAACTGTTGAAGGTTAGTTATTTGAATATTTAAACAGTCTTTGATTATAAAAGACTGATGGAATATGCAAATAACTAACCTGTATCTTTATTATGCAGAAGCGAATTCTTTTGTACATATTTTGTGTTAATTTTTCTAAGTCATTGTTAATCTATTAATAGACCTATTTTACATTCTGCGGATAATCTGCAATAAACTGACACACTTAAGACCTACATCAATGTATTTATTGGAAATACTATATGTCATAAAATAAAAATAATTGTGAAATCATTTATTTTTTATGATCAGATAAGATTCTTTGTGTAGAATAGAACGATAAAGATAAACAATTAAAAAACTGCGATTTGTTGTGTTACAATCAAATCTTCACTCCTCTGTCCCACAACTTACAGCTCCTGCATGAATTGAGCTCGAGCCAGCGCCACCCAGACACATGGCACGGAATAGTGCACAGCGTGTAGTTTAGACACTCGCTACTCGCCACAGGCAAGTGTAAATTCCCACTAGCGAGTATGACTTCAAAGCTACTCGCCAGGACTAGCGAGTGTAATTTTTTTATCTTTTTTTTCACACATTTGACATTTCGACATTTGAACTACTGAGCATGCGCATTGACGCCCGGAAACATGTATGTGTATATTTTTCTCATTGCAAAATAAGTAAGTTATTTCTATTTTCTGGCAAGCATTCATAATAGATTGATTGAATGTTACTAATAGATCATACATCGCTATATTTGACAATGATAATCAACAAATGCGATGTTCAATCTCTCCTCACCACCCAAACTAAACCAAAATGTGAACAATTTTATACAAGCATTTTTCTCACTGAAACACGAACTATTTGTTAAAATCTTAGCATGAGATGTTATTTTATTTTGGTAATCTACCCACAGACACCCAAAACAAGAGGATTCAATGCTTAATTTAGCTATTTGAGACATGTTTTTCACTCCTACTGATGTAGGTAACTTTTATTAACGAGGAGGGTGACGGATCGTAAGAACTTACCAAAAGTCACCCGCCTCGGAGGTTAAAAATTTGTTGCTCAGAACATTAATTTGACAGATCAAATCACATTAGACGTTGTATGCAGACAAAGTATATCAAAATTCAATATACTTTGATTATTTGTTGGACACAATAACGCTGTCAAAGCTCTAATAAAGCTAATAATAAAATAAGTGCTTACCTTCCGCCATTTTGGTTTATTTGGGTCGTGAGGAGAGTGGCGACCGCCACCCTCCTCGCTTCCGCACAGTGAAAATGCGCTACCTGTGCGTGACATTTCACACACTTATAAATATTAGGTACAGATAATTTTCTTGAAAGGATCTATTTGATCTGACATCTTGATATCGAGTTTTGCTCACCTCCCCATCGAGACTAGACCCCAGTGTGATGTTAACTATCTTAACTATGCAGTTCTGTAACCTTGAAGCTTTTTGAAGTGGTAAACAGTGTCCTCATAATATAAAAGGTGATTAATACAGAGGTGTCCACAGGGGCAGGTTTCATTGTATACAGATACTCTTAAATTAGAGGATTACTGGCTAATCCGTTGTTTAAGTACAATAATACACTATTTTCTGTAAAAGGGTATGTATCATAAGGGGTAGAGAAAATGCCGTCCAAAGCACTTGTAAAGTATGACATTCCTTTCCCACAGTAGCCAATAACCTGCGACATCACTGTCACCTTGAACAAACAACATACACGCTATGATACAGCATGTAGCTTGTATTACCTCATGAGTTATTGTCTCAGGTCAAACTGTATGAACTGCTTGCTTTTTCTTGATTCTGACATTAAACAAAGCAAAGATAGTTGTTTAAACAGGATTGCCTATGTGTGGAGAACTTGAAATTTCCAATATCATAGCAAGTCAATGCACATTCTCTGATTATAAGCCAATTACACGCCTCCCGTGGGTGGTCATTCTATAGAATAGCATATATATGGAAGGGGATTTTTTTTTATCAAACTTGTGTGCTTCTGTGGCCAAGTGGATAGGGAGTTGGACTCGTGACCAGAAGGTTGTGGGTTCAATTCCAAGTCTGTTCTGGTGTTGGGTGTTGAGCAAACTCATCCCATAACCAGTTGCACACTTCTCCGTGATACCTACACGTTAATCTCAAAGATAACCTTTTAGGTTTAGTATAAATCCCCAAGAGATCATAAGGCGCTGATAAGGGGTCCAGTTTCTCCTGTAGGATATACTTACTAATTACCTACTTACAAATACACATACGCAGCGGAACTTACGATTGATAACACCTCTATATTGAAACCATTTGTATAACAAGTACCAAACCACCACTCAACCGCAATTGACGCCACAGCGGGACAGCATACGAGATTGACGCTACTCGCGCGGCAGGTGGCATTTACAACTGCTGCAAACGTCTTGTAGGCGAACTGACAGTTGGCAAATTAGCATTTGTGCGTTCTAACATTTCAGCGAAATGCAAATGGGCTAAAACAACCGGTTGCATTGTGGCAGTTAGGTGAAACGCTATGTTGCTAAACATCTGGACACCCACAATAGGACGATAATTCGCAAATCTCCATAGAGACAATAAAAGAACCATTATTTGTGGTCTCAAACTAAGAAAACCCGCCAGCGCAAACCTCCATTTCAATAAAATCTCTTTCAGGTTGATAAACAAGTATAATAGTGAAACCATAAATATTATTCTGTAAATAAAATCTCTTTTGGGTTTGCCTCATGCAATGTGTTATTCAGCAAAATAGCAACAGTAGAAGAAAGTTATATACCGCTTTAAGTTTATGTTATAAGTTTCTAATACATCAGTTGGTGATCTATATGTGGAAAAGTAGAATTTATAAAGACTAACATGTCTTGGGTATAACAGTGTTGCATTATATTGTCAACAACTAATTAATTCGAACTGAATTCTACAGAAATTTGTAAATATCATCTACGTTAAATCGCGTGCCAATCCACCAATTTGAAACTTTAGCCTCTTTGTGTGAATGCTACAGCGTTATGTGTAAAGCGGTTTTTATCAAGTTATTATGATATGGAGAAGTTTTCCATTGCTGACAGTCTCAATCACTTCTTCTCTTTATAAAGGTGATCTCACTATAAAGGTGGTCTTTTTAGAGGTGGTCTCGCTATAGAGGTGGTCTATTTGATAATAGCCTCATTCATTTGTTCAGTGCATGCTTTTGCACAAATGTTTGAGTGTTCACTGTCTGGCTTTGATCTAACTACGTCCACCATCTAAACTGTACAATGTTTGCATTGTGACAAGAATTTGTAAATGCTAACTTTAGCTGCTACATTCTTTAGTCAAGTAAATTTAGATAAACAAATATTACAGTAAAACAAGAAATGTTATTTTGTAAATAAAATAATTTTCATAATTTCCTAATCGCAATTCATTATTCAGCAGAGTAGCAAAATTAGAAGAAAATTATGAATAGCTTTTTGTTATAAGAATCTTACACATCAAAAAGGTGATATTTCCATGGACAAACTAGAATTCAAAGACAAATACTTCTAGGATATACCTGTGTTGTGATATAGTTATCTAAAAAAAAATTGATTTCAATTTTGTTTTACAAAAGTTTGTTAATATTATTACATAATTGAAATCTGTTTACAATGGCAAACCAACGTGATATGCAACTAAACTCTACATCAAATGAGAACTTATTTGGCCAAAGTGATGCTCTAAAATCAGAAAAAGCAGAACAGAGTGATGAGAAACCATTCAAGTGCAGTCAATGTAGCAAATGTTTCAGTAAAAAAAGCAACTTGACCATCCACATAAGAATTCACACTGGAGAGAAAGAACATCAGTGTGTAGTGTGTGAGAAATCATTTAGTCAAAGTGGAAATCTGACAAAACATATGAGAATCCACACTGGAGAGAAAGAATATCAGTGTATAGTGTGTGAGAAATCATTCAGTAACAGTGGAAATCTGACAAAACATATGAGAATCCACACTGGAGAGAACGAATATCAGTGCATAGTGTGTGAAAAATCATTTAGTCAAAGTGGACATCTGAAAATCCATATGAAAATCCACACTGGAGAGAAAGAATACCAGTGTATAGTGTGTGAGAAATCATTCAGTAACAATGGAAATCTGACAAAACATATGAGAAGCCACACCGGTGAGAAACCTTATGAGTGTGATCAATGTGGTAAATGTTTTAGTGACAGTAGCACCTTGACCAAGCACATGAAAATCCACACTGGAGAGAAAGAATATCAGTGTACAGTGTGTGAGAAATCATTCAGCCGAAGTGGAACTCTGAAAACACATATGAAAATCCACACTGGGGAGAAAGAATATCAGTGTACAGTGTGTGAGAAATCATTCAGTCTGAGTGGAAATCTGAAAACCCATATGAGAATCCACACCGATGAGAAACCTTACGACTGTAGTCACTGTGGCAAGTGTTTTAGTCAACAAGGCAGCTTGACCAGCCACATGAAAATCCACACTGGGGAGAAAGAACATCAGTGTACAGTGTGTGAGAAATCATTCAGCCGAAGTGGAAATCTGAAAACCCACATGAAAATCCACACTGGGGAGAAAGAACATCAGTGTACAGTGTGTGAGAAATCATTTAGTCAAAGTGGAAATCTGAAAACCC
The DNA here is from genome assembly GCA_019095985.1 of Streblospio benedicti. Taxonomy (NCBI): domain Eukaryota; kingdom Metazoa; phylum Annelida; class Polychaeta; order Spionida; family Spionidae; genus Streblospio; species Streblospio benedicti. The sequence goes on along the minus strand of CM032667.1, from coordinate 21,238,100 downwards.
ACATGAAAATCCACACTGGGGAGAAAGAACTCAGTGTATAGTGTGTGAGAAATCATTTAGTCAAAGTGGAACTTTGAAATCCCATATGAGAATCCACACCGGTGAGAAACCTTATGAGTGTGTGAGAAATCATTCAGCCATAGAGGACATCTGAAATGTCATAAGAGAACTCAGGTAGTAAAAAAAAATTATGTTTGTGAAGTTTGTGATAAAATTTTCTCTCAAAGGTCTAATGTTGTTAAGCATTGGCTCACTCACACAGTGAGAAACTATACACGTGTGATCAATGTGGGAAATGTTTTGCTCAAAGTTCTAATCTAAAGATTCACAAGCACACACACCTTGGTGAATAGCCATTTTACTGCCATATTTGTCACAAAACATTTACACAAGCAGGCAGCTTCGAAAAGCACCATATGACTCTGCATGCCAATAAGTGAGCTGCTATTTCCCAACTCACTTTTCCACAATTGTGTTTGGATACTTTGATAATGTGGATACTTTCCACCCCATTGACAAATTTAACATTGAAGATACCAAGTAATTCTGAACCAATCATTTAAAGACTGTTGAAATGTACAAATAACTAGTCTGTATCTTTATTATGGAGCAATGAACTATATTGTGTATATCTCGTGTTCATTTTTCTGTATACTTAATGAGTGGTAAGCATTTAATAGACCTGTTTTACATTCTGTGGATATTCTGCAATGAACAGACTCACTATTGACTTACATCAATGTGTTTATTGGAAATACTAAGTGTCATTAAATGAAAACTATTGTGAAATTAATAATTTTTCATATTTTAGATAAAATTGTTTGTCTAGAGTAGAACAATAAAGATAAACATTTAGAAATACTGGAATTTGTGTTGTTTAATATGATCCACTCTACTTTAAACATGAGTTTTACTGAGAATTCAGAGGAATTCTAGATCTAAATTCGGTTTAGAGTAGTGTACCAATAACAGTTGGTTTAAGCAAAGTTTTTAATCAGACTAATCCCTAATCCCACCAAAACCCTCAGTTTGACCCATGGTCTAAAGGTGTAAATCCTCAAACTGCTTCTACAGTGCAAACAACAAGTAAGACCACCTACTTATAGAGACCATCTCTACAATAGGACCATCTCTCTATTGAGACCACATGAGGTCAGACCAACATAGTCTTTACAACAGGCAAGGTTTAGCGTATGCTATTAATATATGTATAGATATAGACCGTTTCATGCATGTGCTACTTTACACATGATGTTAAGCTTTACACATAAGCGAATTCCACAACATACACTGGCGAATAACTTTGGTTAAACTTTGTTAGAATTATGTGTGTTTTGTGTAGGGGATCTATTTCACAAATTACGCCAGATATTCTGGGGGGGGGGGTCATGCGAAATGACGAAAGCTGACAAGGGGGGGTTCGCCACAGGCTGACGTCAGCTTTTATCCCAATTTTACTAAAACAGCATTTGAAAAATATACAAAATTCCAGGGAAATAAAAATAAAAATAAAAAAACTGTAGACAGCTACAACTGCTACAACTTTAGAAAAAAAGAGTGCATTATGCACAAAAAAAGTGATACATTAAAAAGGTAAAATTCACCGAGGCCTTTTTGTACATGAGATGATTGATATATTTTGTGAGAAGTGGAAGTGAAAGAATCTTGAAAATGCAGTAATAATATATTATAAAGTGTTGATTAATTGATAAATTTTATTTAATTTATTTTTTGCATTTTGTATTTTGTACCTATTCACCAGTCATGTTATTTTACTAGAGCATAGTGATACATGGAAACGTCTGCAAGTCAAGTAAAAAAAAATGGTTCTGAGAACAAAAATATTTGATCTTGTCTTTACCAGAACCCAGTAGTAGCTTCTTTTTTAAAGGATCATTTCTTATTTTTTTTTTCATTCACTTTCTGCATGTTTCAATTTAGAGTGCATCATGAGCACTGACAAATTGATAAAATAATCATATGAAAAAAAATATACAAAAAGCAATTTAAAATAATAATTATAATATAATATAATATAATAATTATTCAGATGACCTGGAATTTAATAAAATGCTGACGTCAGCCGGGGGGGGGGGGGGTCATCGAAAGCTCCTTAAAGCTGACAGGGGGGGGTAAAAAATGGTCAAATTTTGGCTGAATTAATTTGTGAAACGATCCCTAGTTGCGTCAGCCCATTCTCATTTATAAGTAACACTTCGTTTGGCTCAGCAGCTCAACTGACATACAGTTTCCCTGCGTTAAATATCGTCCCAATACGCCAAGCTGAAAACTTTACCCAATTCATGTGAATTCCTTTTGCGTATTACCTTGTGCATAAAGAAGGTTTATTATGTTATTATGATACAGAGTCTTTATCACACCAAAATGTGGTCTTTGTTATTTTGCTGACACAAATCTTATTCCAATACTCTTTGCCTAATAACAATTTTTCTTTCTTAAGATACTTATTTCTAAAATTATCAGAAATGATTTAAAGTAAAATGCTGCCTCTACACAAAAAGTTTCATACTTCTAAGTAACCTAGGAACACATGCACACTTACAGAAATGTTGTCATTTTCAAACTTTAAATTTGGAAATATACAAACATTTTGTTCAGGTTGAGCCAAATATAATAGGAAGAGCGATTTGCATAGTTGGGAAGGCCACTTTACGTATCGTATTGCATTAACACAGGCAAATCCCTGGTGTGTGTGTGTGCAGGGAATAGCCCCCCCCCCCTCCCCCCCCCACACACACACACACAGACACCTGCCCTCTCTCCTACCAAAGTACCTTATTTTCCTATTTGGCATGTTGCTATCAATGGCAATCTGAAGTGTTGCCCCCTTTTCTGAAAACCTGGATCTGCCAGTCTGGTATTGTACTTCTTTATTGACATCTGGTACAAACTGTGAACTTATGAAATACATATTTTCAAAACACATATTACGCCAGGCAGCCTAGTTGGGTTATATGTCATATACAAAATCTAGTTATATGAGTGATGATTAAAAGTCAATACCTAAGAAATATATAAACATAAACATACATTCGGCCTGATGAAGTTGTTGGGATAACAACAAAAGTCTCAGCAATATGACAGGTACACGGCTCTTAAAGATAGCTAGTAAAATCTGTATGAAATCATAAATGAAGAAAGCCAGGATGCTATAAGTTTACATTATTACATTCATATTACCGCAGGCTTTGCTATGTTCCCATTTCATATAAAGGAAAAGCAGCATTTTGTGTGTAGAAATGGAGGGCGGTGCATTGTGACATGAATTTGTAAATGTTAAATATTGCTTCTAAATTCTATAGTCAAGTAGATTTAGATAAACAAATATTATAGTGGAATGACTAATATTATTCTGTAAATAAAATCATTTTCATGTTTTCCTAATTGCTATTCGTTATTCAGCAAAATAGCAAAATAAGAAGAGAATTATAAACGACTTCATGTCATAATTTTATTACAGACTAGTAGATGGGCTCTCAGAGGAAAAGGTTACATTTCAGAAACTAACACTTCAAGGAGATATACCATTTCTTGTGATATATAATCATCAAATGATAAGTTTGACTAAGCTACAAAAATAATTTGCAATATTATCATACATCTGAAATCAGTTTACAATGGCAAACCACTGTGATTTGCAACTAAAGTCTACACCAAGTGAGGAATCATTCAGCCAAAGTGGAGATCTGACAGATCATATGAGAATCCACACTGGGGAGAAACATTATCAGTGTACAGTGTGTGAGAAATCATTCAGTGAAAAAGTAGATCTGACAACCCACATGAAAATCCACACTGGGGAGAAAGCATACCAGTGTATAGTGTGTGAGAAATCATTCAGTGAAAGTGGAAAGCTAAAAAGGCACATGAAAATCCACACTGGGGAGAAAGATTATCAGTGTATAGTGTGTGAGAAATCATTCAATCAAAGTGAAAATCTGCAAACCCATATGAGAACTCACTCTGGGGAAAAGCCTTATGAGTGTAGTCAATGTGGCAAGTGTTTTAGTCAAAGTGGCAGCTTGACCAACCATATGAGAACACACTCTGGGGAGAACCCATTCAAGTGTAGTCAATGTGATAAGTGCTTCAGTTTGAGTAGTAACTTGACCAGCCACATGAGAATCCACACTGGTGAGAAACCATTCAAGTGTAGTCAATGTGGAAAGTGTTTTAGTGGCAGAGGCAACTTGACTAGGCACATGATAATCCACACTGGGGAGAAAAAATATCAGTGTACAGTCTGTGAGAAATCATTCAGTCTAAGTCAACATCTAAGAATCCACTTAAGAATCCACACTGGGGAGAAAAAATATCAGTGTAAAGTGTGTGAGAAAACTTTCAGTCAAAGTCAACATCTAAGAATCCACTTAAAAATCCACACTGGGGAGAAAGAACATCAGTGTACAGTGTGTGAGAAATCATTCACCCGAAGTGGAGATCTGACAGGTCATATGAGAATCCACACTGGGGAGAAAGAATACCAGTGTCTAGTGTGTGAGAAATCATTCAGTCACAGTGGAAATCTGACAAAACATATGAGAAACCACACTGGAGAGAAAAAATATCAGTGTACAGTGTGTGAGAAATCATTCAGTCACAGTGGAAATCTAACAAAACATTTGAGAATCTACACTGGTGAGAAACCTTATGAGTGTGATCAATGTGGCAAATGTTTTAGTGACAGTAGCGCCTTGACCAAGCACATGAAAATCCACACTGGAGAGAAAGAATATCAGTGTACAGTGTGTGAGAAATCATTCAGCCGAAGTGGAACTCTGACAGAGCATATGAGAACTCACTCTGGGGAGAAGCCTTATGAGTGTAGTCAATGTGGCAAGTGTTTTAGTCAAAGTGGCAACTTGACCAAACATATGAGAACACACTCTGGGGAGAAACCATTCAAGTGTAGTCAATGTGACAAGTGCTTTTGTGACAGTAGCACATTGACCAGCCACATGAGAATGCACACTGGAGAGAAATACTAGCAGTGTATTGTTTATTGCAAATAAGGTCTGTAAATGTTCACATGTTTGCTAAGTTAATGCCATTTTCGCAGCAACAAAACCCACAAAACACTTCTAATGAGGTGATGATTGGTAATTGGCTGTCTGTGGCAGAAGTTGTTACGATGTAGCATTGTGAAATGACTAGATTACAACAGGAGGGGTCTCGGATGGATTCTCAATAACTTGAAACAAGTGTATGCTGAAATGTGTGGGATTTTTTTTGCAGACAGTAAATACTGCATAACAGCTATGTAAGGGGTTTTAGAGAATTTGTGTTATAAGTTGGTAACTTTGAGGTGCAGAACATGAAATGATTGATGGTTTATAATGATGAGAAAGGATGTGGTGGTGTCATCAATATGGCATTATTTTGGCAAAGAAAAAAGATGTTAAAACTAAATGACAATATTACACAGAAAAGAAATAAGTAAAATGTTTGATGTGTGTAGTGTAATTTGATTGATAAATGCCAGGTACTAAGGCTGTGATTCGAAATAGATTGCAGTGAATGAGATGGTACTGTAGAGTATAGTAAATTAGTGAGAAATTAAAAGACCTGTCAGTTTTGACTTAAGTAGCTATGAAAAAGGTGTAACCTATAAATTTCCATAAATGCTGAAAAAGAGATTTCTTATACATGTTGAATTGTAGACCATATTAGCAGAAGAGATTCCATTTGCTTGTAACAGTGAGATTTATTAAAGTGCCATGGCCAAACTGGTGTATTATTGTGACAAATATTGAGATATTTTGAAGTAACAATTTGACTTTGTGAAGTTAAGTTGTGAAGTTAAAGCTTTATGTTAGAAACTTTTACTAATGAATTTGCTAGCAATGAGGCTAACAAAGTGAATTGGATAATTGTTTAGAAAAATAAGAATGAACAACTATGATGATGAAGTAGATAATGCTGCTTCATGATACTATATTACTGGCAATTTGCTGGTTAATAGTGTTAGAGGAAAATGTTAGAAGTTGTAATAGATTACTGTGGTTTTGAGTTTAGTCTTACTAATGTATGTGCAAGTGATGCAGAGCGATCAACAGAGTCCATTATTGAGGAAGGTCCTATGATGAAACATACAATCATTACAGTGTTTTCATCTGTACATGTATATAGTACAAGTAACAATTGATAGTAACTATGGTGTAGAATTAGAATTGATGTATAGATAGTATTGTTTAAAAGAATAGAAAGAAAAGGAGAAAAAGGATAATATGACTAGGAATAACACTGTTCTAAACCATTGACATATTCCTGACAACTACATGCATGTTGTTGTGTAAGTTAACCTAATTGTAGACTGTTTGTCCACTACCAAAAAAAAAAAAAAAGAAAAATATAACTGTCAGGACAATAATGATGTCCATCTACAACATGTGGTGTGGTTTTTCTATTCTGCTGTCGCTGTGGTATGGACTATAGAGCTGGTTTCTTTCATGTTACTGTGTTTGAATGATCATCAAAAAATTATATTGAAAAGGATACATTTGAATAGATACATGTTTAATAAAGAAATCTTGGACGAACAGGTATTTTTTGTATTTTTTAACAAATTAAGACCACCTATTCAAAGAGACCACCTAGAACAGAACCATTATTTATCAGTGGTCTCAAACCTAAAGAGACCATTAAATATCGTTCCAATACGCCAAGCTGAAAATTTTACCCAATTGATGTGAATTCCTTGTGTGTATTTGCTTATGTCTGAGTCTTTATCACAGCAAAACGTGGTCTTCGTTATTTTGCTGACACCAATCTTATTGCAATACTTTAATATGATAAAAATTTTCTTTCTTAAGATACAGATTTCCAAAATTATCAGAAATGATTTAAAGTACAAAGTCGCCGCTACACAAAACCTTCATACTGCTAATTAACCTAGGAACATATGCACTCTTACATAAATGCTGTCATTTTCAAACTTGAAATTTGCAAATATTTTGATCATATAAAGCTAAATAAAATAGTAAGAGCAATTTGCATAGTTGGGACGGCCACTTTTCGCATCGTATTGCATTAACACAGGTAAATCCAGGATATGTGTGTGCAGGGGACAGTCACCCTCCCAAACACACACGAAAATACCTCATTTTCATATCATATTAAGTGAAATTGTCTGAGGAGGTGGTTGCTGTTCATGTCCCTTTACTTGAGATTTTTTACCTCTTTAATACTGGTGCTCTTGTAGGTCTTTTACTGGTGGTTTGGTCCAGCTTACTGGTGATTAGGTTATAAACTTAAGTTTTTTCCCTAATATCAATATATATATATATTGTAAGGAGCCCTCAAGCCTCCATGTATGTGGGGGGGGGGGGGTGCGCCGGGGGCGGGGGGAGATTGCACCGTTGTACATTGCATTGCATGTCTCTGTTCCTCGGTCTTTAGGTAGAAGGTACGTGCTCCCACCCCCACCCGCTTTTCCACCAAAAAACTTCATTTTGTAGAGTTTTTACACGTCCGCGCTTACGGAACCTGTGAAATCCCACGAGTGAAACACTGAAAGCTCCATCATAATTACAAACTCTCTGAATGCAACAATGCAACCTTGGATGCGGGACTGTGCACCCTTTGTACATGGGGACTGAAACCTTTATATGCAGGACAGTTAAACTGTTTTATGCGGGACAGTTAAAGGTCAATTTGTGGTACAGTAAAATCTTTGTGTGTATCCAACGGCAGATCCAGGTTTTTAGAAAAGGGGGGTTGGGGGCACTTCAGGGATTTCATGTGTTTTGAATGCCCGATCGATGGCATACGTGTAAAAAAAACTATGAAAATGAAGTATATTGGTGGGAAAGGTAGGGGGCGCTTCCCTGTGCCCACACTGGATCTATCTATGTGCATGGGAGAGCAGAGGGCCACCTCCACCTTGTTGTCTCGGGCGAGTGTTAGGGGAACACGCCACCACTCGACGTCAGCCCCATGTGGAGTCATATTGGGTTACACAAGAAACACTTACATTTAGCAGAACTTGCAATAGAGTCCAACCCTCGATTGAGACCACTTATTTAATAACACTATTTATCTTGGTACTAAGCTTTTACTTACAGGTCACCACGGACATCCGTGTTTCCGTGGCCGAGTTGATGGAGAGCTGGACTCGTAATCAGAAGGCCATGGGTTCGATTCCCAGTCGGGTCTGGTGGTGGGTGTTGAGCAAACTCATCCCTAAGCAATTACACACTGCTCCGTCGCACCTACGCCTTAATCAGGTACAGGACATTGGTGTGAAAGAGTGAGTGAGTGATTGGGAGGGTGATAAGCATTGTGCGCTGAATTCAAACTGCTGCCGATGCAAGCATATGAGAAATGATCAATTGCAGATCAATCCGTGGGCCAATGACCTGGTGTTAAATTGCAAAGTCGTGAGAGCAAGAGTTTGATCTGGACTATAAACCACCGCATTTACATTTACATCCATAAAGAAACTCGCTCTCTACGGAGACAGCATGGGGACAAACCACCGGTGGTCTTCACTGCACCAGGATTAGTAATGTAAGAGGGGATGCCCAGAAATTACACAATTTTCAATTTGGAAAACATTGATTGGTCCACAAGAATGTCCCAATCAACAGCGAAACCAGGCCGTTTGGTTGAACAGGGTCAATCAGAAGTATGAACTCAAAGACTAATTCATTATCCACTTAAGACGAGCAATTGCGGCCCTCATTAGATTCTCATTGTGCTCTAACCAAATTACCCCCGGGCGGAGAGGCCAATACACCGGGTAAATGGGGCCCGGGGAAGGCTGTTTTGATTATCAAGCCTTGTGCAAATGGGTAGGAGCGATGAGGCAAAGTAACCATTTCAAAGCCTAGTAATATGTTCAGTCAGATAGGCACGAATGATAAACCCTGCCAGGTAGGGGATGAGAAATGTTATTAACATATATTTTTGTTTCTAATTTACTGCTAATATATCCACACATAAACCATCAACATATTTTTTTTATTAATTTGATATAAAATCCAAAATCTAAAATCCAATATTTTGGAGTATATGTACTTGAAATTTAAATTGATATAAAAATCTTTTGATGGTTTATATTTTGATATGTTAGCAGTAAATTAGAAACAAACAGAAATGAAGCTATGTACCTAATCAGCGGAACATTGAATATTAGCATAGGGTGGGGATTTTGCTTTAAACGTTTAGTGTAACTGTGAATGTAAATGTGGTTATTTATAGTCGCAATCCACTGTTATCGTGCTCTAGTGACTTTACATATCTACACCAGGTCATTGACATCCTTGTCACACTATATCCTTCTCAACTCCCTGTGGAGCATGCAGCACATCGCTACCATAGCGTTGCTACGAGAAGAGTAGATGGGGAGAGATTGGGGTCAACTTATGGCCGCATAAATTTTCTCTGGAGGTCATAGCCGATAATAAGTCGCAGTCAGACATTCACAAATGTAATCTTGGGATAAATTTGCTTACGTTTACTGGAAATGTCAGACTACATTTTTTTTATTTAACGACCAGCAGACCCTTTCAATAGCAC
>CM032667.1:21194837-21215455 GCA_019095985.1 Streblospio benedicti | reverse complement strand
CGTCTCGACGTGGCAAATCGGTACATTTACATGAATTTTCCCCGGGGGGGACGCGGACTTTTTATGAACAGAGGCCATAGGACATCAGTTTTTTTTTTTTCATCACATCGGCAGGGGACAAGACATTTTTCCGACATGTTTTTTATATGCATGGGTCCATCTGCCTGGTAAATATTGCACCATCCCAAGACATGTAATTATTCTTCAATTTAGATTATTCATCACTTACGCAGACTGGTAGGGTGAACATGCAGGCATATACAAAATTTTGATATCTGTCATATTTCCATTGGGTGAAAGCTAGTGAAATACAATGGCAGATCCAGTTTCTGAAAGGGGGCACACTTAGTGAGCGGGGGGAGGGGGCGCACTTAGAGATTTCATGAAAAAACCTATGAAAATGAAGTATTTGTGGGGAAAGGGGGGGTGCGCCCCCCCATGGATCTGCCTATGAAATATGCATTCCCCAACGACTCGACCCCATTTTTCCCCTTATCCATACCACAACATGTAAACAAGAATACAGGATGCTATAATCCAATCTTCATAAAAGCTGTATTAGGTGATAATAACGACCTAACGAGGCTACAAAAAGTCGTCTGGTAACAGATGAATATGCTTTCAATCAGCATTTTTCCAGCATTGCATGGACGGCGGTTTTTTGCAGTCGGTGCACGCATGCGCATCAGAGCTGTTACTTTTTCAATATGACGTAATCACCGACTCATTCGTATGACGTAAAACGAACGGAAACGGAAATAGTAATTGACGTGACATGGCGCGCAAACTAGATTCCATCGCAAACCTACGTTACATACAACGTACACATTTAACTTTTGAACGTGAATTTTTTTTTAACACGTGTCTGAGTATGCAGTCTTATGTTTCCGAATATATACGCATATTAATAGCATTGCTAAACAATTCATTGCCACACCTTTCAGATTAGGAATATGGCGTTAGACGAGTGCGCTTAAAACTGCAACATGTTAGGTGATGAAGAAAGCTGCGTTTACACAAGTTCTGCTTCTCTGAATGCAAAGTCCCTATTCTTGCACATGGCTTTCCCATCATAGAAGTAGTCCAGTTTGCTAGTATTTGAAGATAAATGGGTCGGTTTCACGATGGTGCAAGCGAATCACGTCTCCCCAGCAATGTTGTGGCTCCATCTTCCATTTAGCACCCACTGCCCTGGTTTATTACATTTGTTTGGATAGCAAGGGGAGTTGCACACCTGGGTATACATACATGCCGGCATATAATTTTTTTTTATCTGCCATATAGCATGATATCAACTATAACCCAAAGAAAAGCGCTGTCATGATATTTCGTAACAAATGTATTAAAGGTGTACAATTTGTTCCATTTACAATATCAGGATAATGTATTAATGATGTGGAATGCATCAAATACCTTGGTCATTTCTTAATTGATGATGCCAATGACGATAAGGACATTATTAGACAATGTAGACAAATGTATGCGCAAGGTAATATGTTAGTCAGAAAATGTCACGAGTGCAATGTTAAGGTATCTCTATTTCGCACCCATTGCTCATCTTTTTACACCTCTCAATTATGGTGGAACTATAATAAGTATTCTATTAGAAAACGAGTTGTTGATTATAATAATGTATTTAGGATGTTACTTAGATTGAAGAAAGGCTGTAGTGCGAGTGAAATGTTTGCTTATAACAATGTGAAGAGTTGTCCAGCTGTCATTAGAAACCTTGTCTTCAGGTTTATGAAGAGACTTGATCTCTCAGGAAATCAAATTGTTAGATCTATGTTGAACTCTGATATGAGATGGAGTTCAAGAATTTGAGCACATTGGATAAAGTTACTGTATGTTCACCACGAGTTTAACAACTTGGTGCCGTAGATGTAGTTATTTTTTTAATTTTATACTTTCTGTTATTTTTTTTCTTTTTATCTAGTCATATAAATTGTATTAATTTGTTTTTAAATTTTATTAATACTATGGACCACTGTAATTTATGTATTTACTGTATTATTGATGAGTCTGAAATAAACATAAATAAATAGATACTACCAACACTACCACGGGTACACCTTAACCATTCTGATTGCACACCTACTAACCTGCTTGCACATTAGTGAGGTCATTATGATAATAATTGAAACGTATGATAATTATTCATTCTACTTTCATATCAAATATTACAGAGTAACCTACATATAAAACTCATACACAATTCTATAATCTAATCATATATTAGCAATTAAATTGGAAACAGTATCGTTCAACATAAACAAATAGCTGGGAAAAATGGAACTTAAAAAGACATTTATCTTATTAAAGAATGCATTCTTCAAGGCAAGTACCTTGACAATTTTACAAGAATGGATGGTCAGTGATATAAACTGTAGTTATTTGACATGGATATCAAAACAGAATTGTGTGAGGAACCCGTATGTCCAGAATCTGAGATGAAGCTGCAAACGATTTGCCACAGTACAGGATTAGTGCAGAGTACAATTTGTGATGGAATAGACAGTCAGGAAATAGATGTAATGAGGCATATGGATGTGTATACCGGTGAAGAGAGACTTCATCTGATTGAAGTTCATCAGTGTGAAGTGTGTGACATATCATTCAGTCAAAAAGGAAGCCTGAACCGTCATATGCAAATTCACACGGGAGATAAACTATATCAGTGTACAGTGTGTGAAAAATCATTCAATCAAAGTCAAGACCTCACAAATCATATGAATACTCACACTCGCACTGGGGCGAAACTTTATCAGTGTGCAGTGTGTGAGAAATCATTCACTCAAAGTAGTGGCCTCTCAAGGCATATGCATATTCATACTGGGGAGAAACCTTATCAGTGAACAGTGTGTGAGAAATCATTCGGACAAAGTGCACACCTCTCACAACATATGCACACTCACACTGGGGATAGACCATACCAGTGTTCTGTGTGTGGGAAATTGTTTAATGTGCATGCAAATCTGAAACGACATATGAGTGTTCACACTGGCGAGAAACCTTATCAGTGTACAGTGTGTGAGAAATCATTCAGCCAAAGTGCAAGCCTCTCACGCCATATGCAAACTCACACTGGGGAGAAACCATATCAGTGTACGCTGTGCGAGAAATCATTTACCCGAAGTGGGAGTCTGAAACAACATGTACTAATTCATACTGGGGAGAAACCCCATCAGTGTACAGTGTGTGAGAAATCATTCAGTCGAAGTTCAATCCTCTCACGCCATATGCAAACTCACACTGAGGAGAAACCATAGCAGTGTACTGTGTGTGATAAATCATTCAGTCAAAGTTCAAACCTCTCAAAGCACATGAAAAATTGCTCTGGAGAGAAGTGGCATTAGTGTACAATGTGTGGGAAATCATTTTGTAGTGTTTTGATCTAAGACAACATATGAGTATGACAACATATGGGTGAAATCGTAAGAAGGCACAGTGTCGGATTGATCGTGTCTGATGATGTATCTCTGATGTTCTGATATTTGAAGTAAGCATCATATTGGATGATATCTCATCATATTGGCATGCGACAAATGACCTAAATATTCATTGACCTTTTTATATGGTTGTACATGTTTCAAGTTTGATTAAAGCAAACATGGTTTTCATTGACCAACACAATGCAAAATACATATTGTTATCAATTGTAGATCACAATGCGTGTACACAATGAACATGTACATGTACAAGTAGATATGTGTTTAGATTTGACAGATGATCACCATTCACTCGCTAGGAAGTCCACCATGTATGACACGCGTAGGCTGCTAGGTTTTATTCTTCTTTGTATTACAATACAGGAAATTGTCACAGGATGCGGTGTTGGTGCTAAGGAGGACACAGAGCATTTGACTGTTCTGAGTGGCAACATCTCGAACGATGATATTCAAAAGGAAACAGGCAATTCCAAAGTAAGAAACGGCATCACTTATGATGGTACGAAGAAGGGAACATACCAATTGGAAGCTGTGCATGGCACCATATCTAAAGTGGACTATTCTAAGACCAGGTCCAGAAGAAAAAGAGTACCTGCTGCTTTAGCCTGGGCAGGCAGTATGGTCGCGTCCTATATAGGCGAGAAATTTTTGGAAATTTTTGGATGAAGTATACGATTTCCTATGGCCTAGCACAAATTTTGACCTACAAGATGTAGCGGCCGAATTAAAAACCATAAAATCTGACTTGAAGAGGCTGGAGTTCATTGTGAGAAAGGAAGATGTCGAGGATGAATTGGAATTCATCGAGAAAATAGAATATTATGGGTATGTTATGAGAAGTGGGAGGCATGGTGATCGTATGAAAGGTGTTCTGGATATTTCCGATGGGATTGTAGCCCAGCTGTACAAATTAAACCAACTTATCATGGGTTCAGCTACATTTGCTGATGCATTGGGTGGCACGTACGAACCTTTCCTGGTAAAACTGTTCAAAATGCTAACGAATGGTAGAGACATGCAGAATTACATCCCCGTAAAGGGTATACGGGTTCAAATAGAGAGAGTTATTCTCAAACTTTTAGAGTTGCAAGCGATTGGATACCAAATAGAACGCAATGCAACTAGAGTTTACAATGTTGAGCAGAACAAAACCTATGAACAATATGAACTGGACAAAATTTACAGAGAACACGACGACAGATTAAAAGAACAACACCTAGCTTTGTCTGCCTTGCTGAAAGACTGTCCGGACATATCTATTACATTACCACATGCAGAATGGTTAAGGTGCACTCGTGGCTTTAGTTTTGGTAGCATTTGTACCCAGGTGTGCAACTCTCCTTGCAACCCGAACAAAGGCTACGAACCCGTGCAATGTCTCCCTAAATGGCAAATGGAGCCACAACATTGCTGGGAAGACGCGAGTCGCTTGCACCATTGTGAAACCGACCCACTTATCTTCAAATTCTAGCAAACTGGGCTACTTCCAAGATGGGAAAACCATGTGCAAGAATGGGCAGTGCAATCAGAGAACCAGAATTGTAACTGCAGCTTTCTTCTTGAATGAACAAGTTGCAGGCAAGTGCACCCGTTTAACACCATATTGTTACGCTGAAAATGGAGTTTGGGACTGGTGTTTACCCACTGTAGAACCAGGCAAGTTTTTTGACGATTTAACTCACACTTGCGAATCGCCTTGCATGGATGTGAATGATTATGACGGATGGTGTTTTACGTCGATTGCGGACGGATCATGGCAAAGAGGATGCATGCCGGAAATAGTGAGTTCAAAGAGGGCAGAGGTCACTGTCGGGGGTGAAATATGTAGGTCAAAGTGTTCTACTAGCAAATATTATAATTGGGATTGGGATTGGTGCTATACAGACTCATCGTGGGACTATTGTCTTACTCGCCATAAGTTTTGGTGCATAAATGCCTAGATACTGCATCATCCTCTTTGAAGAACTCAAAGAGCTTCAAACGACCAACGCTGATGTATTGGAAACCATTGTTTTAGTTTGTTATATATAAAAAATATTTCGTTAATTAAAACTCATGATAATACCTATACAAATTTGTTTCATGCATTCTTGAAGAGAATGCAATCTACAGGAAGCCATGATACATTATGGAGTAAACATGTTTACCCAATAATGTATAAGACCACTTGCAGTCACATCTTTTGCTGGACCTAATAAAGGTTCTATTGTACATGTACTTAGTAGAATTAAAATGTTAAAACATCTTATTGATTTACTATTGTTGATATTGTTGATATTTTTTGAGTGGTGAAAAACCATACAGTGCCAAATAAAATTGTTTAGCTTGTAATTGTTTTTGCATTTTTCAACTGAGAAAACTGCACATTTATAATAATTAAATGAAATACGAGCTTTCTAGAGTGGTTAAAAAAACATACATATGCCGCATTTGCATTTTTATTTTCATTTTTTACCCTTCCTATTTTTTTCATAAGCAAAAAAGTCGATGACCCAAAGAAGACCAAAACAAGATATTTGATTGATGAAAAAACATATAAATGCCAAATAAAAAAAAGAATGAAAAAGAATAAATAAAAATATATAAATGCCAAATTTTTTTTTTTTCGTTTATAATTGTTTTTTCGATTTATCCATTCAGAAAACTACTCATTGAAATAAAATAAGTTCAAAAAGAGTTTCCAGAGTGGAAAAACACCATATAAATACCACATTTGAATTCTTATTTCCACTTTTTATCCCTCGCACTTTTTTATCAGCTAAATGTAAATGTAAATGTAAATGTCTGGTTTATAGTCTTGATCCAAGTTTTGATCTCACGACTTTACAATTTACACCAGGATCGGCACATTCTCAAATATATCTTTAGCCGGAGCAGTGTGCAACCTGTTAGAAGTAAGTTTGCTCAACACTTACCATCAGACCCGACCGGGAATCGAACCCACGACCTTCTGGTCACAAGTCCAACTACATATATACAATTGTGCGTAGTTTATTGTGCGATCACTGTTATGTAGTAATTACATAGTCTATAGGTGCAAGTGCAGAATACCGCGACAGTCAATAATGCATGGCTTATATTGGTAGCAGAACAATAGACAGAACTGGTGACAACTGGTTCTATGTTGTACACTAATCAGACCTTGGTTCTTACAATACATGATTGGGACTACCAACGTGTATTCGCGAGTCTCATTACAATAGTACATTATTATACTCTGCGAATATCATGCTATTGAAATGGTGTCATGATGTAGCCATCATAACATCCCCCTGTAGCTTTTAATACCATTAAAAGATATAACAACATCATTACACAATGCTAAATATTCATTACGTTCATTTGAAGACATGTTAAAATATTACCAATAAAATACTCATTACATTAGACAATTAAAGGAATCGTAATACCAATATTAAAATATGCATTTCATTAAACAGACCGTGATATCAACATTAAAACATTCATTTCGTTAAGCAGGTCATAGTACCAATGTTAAAATATTCATCACGTCAGTTAATTGAACAAATGGTAATGACTATATAAAAATACTTATTTCACTATTAACTAAAATACATCGTGGTGCATCATGTGCTTACCACAATCTTAAACTAAAACCAAACACATATTCTCGAGTGTTAACATGTACATGAGGACAAGCTATTAATATATATGAGTAAGCATAGCAATGTTAAGTCTGATCGTAACCATATCTTATAGGGCCATGCGCGTTCGAGTAGAACGGCGTAGTGGTTGTGGACTTTTGCACTGAGCGTCAGTGGGTTGCTCATCACTATGAGTAACATTAGTCTGCGCTACGGCTGACTGATCAGAGATACTTGAGTGAGGTTTAGTGAAGCGTAAGTCTTGGTACCGCTCTGCTAATCGAGCACACTTGCGCGCATCGCTCCGAATCATATCATCCTCAAGACTTGCTCTTGCGTCCATGCCTAGACCCGAGGGAGGGTCTCTGATGAATCTCCTATTCCTACGGACGGTGGTGTCCTGTGCTGTGCGAAGAATATACGACCGGGGTTCTTCTGAGGCCGCGAGAACTTTGGCTGGTTGCCAGTCGCTACCCACGTGCTGCTGATATAGCACATTTTGTCCAGGTAGGAGTTCTTTGTATTCTTTATCATTGTCTGTATGCACTCGGCGTGTAGCCGCTCTTCTCCCCTCTTGAAATGAGTATATTTTATCATTGTATGGCCTAACTGCGTTTCTAACAATAAAATTGCTTCGTATCTGTCTTCCAAATAGTAGCTCTGTGGGAGACGGCAGGCCGCATCCTAATGGCGTCGTCCTTAAATCTAGCAATAACTTTTTTCAGGTTTCCCGTGTCCCTGCATGATTTTATCATGTCTTGTACCATGATACTGTACTCCTTGCCACCGCAAGATTTCACCATAATTGGTTTAATATGGCCCACAGCTCTTTCGGCCACCCCATTAGACTGTGGGTACCTTGGACTTGACGTAATATGTTTTACCTCCCACTGATCCATGAAATCCTTGAACATCTGTGATGCGTAATTTCCACCATTATCTGAGTATAGACGTGACGGCTTACCATAACAACCGAATAGCTCTTCTAGGTACTCAATCAATTCTTTTGAAGTTTCTCCTTTTAGTCTTTTCACGAATGGAAATTTTGAAAACTCGTCTATCACTAAGACGTACTTCACACCGTCTCTACTTCGAACACGTCGCTGTGCAGGCTGTCCCATACGTCACTGGGCATGTCTCGCTCGACCAGGCTTTCCTGTGGCTGCGATTTTTGGTACCTTTGGCAAAGTTGGCAGCTGGATACCATCGTCTTGATATCGTTGTCCATTCCTAGCCAATATAGATTCTGCTTTGCCCTTAATAGGGTCTTGCCTATCCCTTGGTGGGTGCTATGTAATCGTTCCAGATACTCAGCTTGCAGAGTCTTTGGCACCATCAGTCTCTCTCCGAAAAAATCATTCCGTCTTCGATCACCAGAGTGTCTTTTATGCTGTGGTATGGTTTAAGACAGTTTGGCACCTGGTCTGGCCTCGCTGGCCAACCTCTCATGATCATTTCGGCCATGGGTCCCAGGACTGCGTCTTGACTCGTGGCCAGTCTCACCTTGTTGACCGTTTCCGGGAAGGCGTGCACTGCGTGTATCGTCTGTTCCAAGGCTATTTCATCGCCCTTCGTCGGGCATACTCTGGATAAATAGTCGGCAAATACCATCTTGTTTCCTGGCTTGTAGACTATCGTTATGTCGTACTGTTGGAGTCTGAGTAACATGCGTTGCAGTCTCGGAGGGCAGTCGCTCAGCTGTTTAAGATTTATACTCTCTAGTGGCTTGTGGTCGCTGTATACGGTCACATGTTTGCCGTATATGAAGGTGTGAAACCTTTCTACTGCGAATACTACCGCGAGGAGCTCACGTTCAATGTTTGCGTACCTGGATTCTGTTGGCGTCAACGCCTTGGACGCAAAGGCTACTGGCATGTTGTTCTGTATCAGGGCGCATCCTAATCCAGTCAAGCTGGCATCTACTTCCAACACTGTCGGTATCTGAGGGTTGAAATGGCGTAGTGTCAGATCGCTCCTAATTGCTGCTTTCAGTTCGTTGAAGCATGCCTCATGCTCCGCTGTCCATTCAAATGGCACAGACTTCTTTGTGAGACTCCTTAGTATTCTCGACTTGTCACTCAGCTGGCATATGAACGCAGACAAATACTGTACCAAGCCCAAAAAAAAGACTGTAATTCAGTGACGTTCTGGCGATGGTCTGTTCTGGATTTCGTCACACTTCTTAGGGTCAGGCTTCACCCCAGTCTCGTTCCATATCAGGCCAAAGAAACTCACTTCTGACTGCTTGATTGCACATTTCTCTTGTCTAAAGACTAGACCATTGTACTCAGCACTCTGCATCAGCATGTGGATGGCTCTGTCGTGAGACTTCTTGTCTCTGCCGTACACCACAAAGTCGTCGGCAATTCCAATTACTCCGGCTTCGTCGCCTAAATCAATCCTCCTCAGGATATCATCCATATGTTTCTGAAAATGTCTTGGCTGACGCATAGCCCAAATGGTAATCGTACGAACTTGTATTTCCCCACGGGAGACTGGAACGTACAGAGCTCAGAGCTCTCTTTATCCAACTTGATGGCCCAGAATCCATGTTTGGCATCCAGCTTGCTAAATACGGTTGCTCCGCATAGCCTGTGCGTGATCTCATCCAAGGTCATCGCCCTGTAGTGGGTCCTCTTGATGGCCTTGTTAAGGTGTCTTGGGTCCAAACATATCCTGAGGTCCCCATTAGCCTTCCGGCTAAACGCTAACTGGTTCACCCAGTCACTCGCCGACGCATCGTCGCACTTCATGATGACTCCTAGGTCTTCCATCTCGTCTAACTTCTTGCAAATCTCTGCTTTCAGATGTACTGGGTATCTTCGAGGCGCTGCCACGTGGCTCTGTGCGTCAGCCCTCAACTCAACATGATACTCCCCAGGCAGGTTCCCAATACCCTTAAAACATTTGGGATACATCTCAGCCAAATCATTAATACTATGTACTAGGGCTTTAAATTTATTTGCATTAAACCCAAATTTACCACGGCTATGCTCACTCTTAACAATCTTTCTATGTTTCAGATTATGTGACACTCTCGACATATTCTCAAGATTATCAACCTGCAACTGTCGACACTCGACACCACGATCAGCAGAATCTAAATTCAACACATCACTACAGAGACACTCATCACAATACCTATCAACTAGTGTGTTACCATATTGGAGTATGGACTTAGTGTCGCTGTGCCTTACATCATTAAATCTGACTTTGGCCTCGTTCTGCGGCTCTACATCAACATTATTTGACATATTTTGAACTCTTTTGCACTGTTCACAAGTACTACTATCAGGTCTGCCAGGATTAGTGTCATGGCGGTCTACTTTGGTATTGAACAGTATTTTGTCGTCTGCTGCGACCCATTTACTGTAATTGCTAATGAGGTTTGTTTCTGGGACAATAATGAGTTGTAATTTTATACTGTCTAGACATCCAAAAATAACCGGGCCAGTAGTCTCACAGACATAAAAGTCAGACAGTATCCATTTGGAATTCCTAAATCTGCACTGCGCAGTGAATATACCCAGAAAACTAAAGCTACTGCCGTTCACGGCTTTGAGTTGGTCTACACTAGGTTCTAACAATTTCACAATTTTGTTATCACTATGGCTAGGGAATAGGCGTCTCATTACGCGCATGGGAAGCAAATTACAGTTAGCACCTGTATCACATTTCATACTACAGTCAAATATTTCAGATGATTGCGACTTCCGCAATTTTACCGTGCATATTAGCTGAGACATTTGTCTCCTATTGTTTTTTACACAGTCAATATTGTTCAAGCGTACTGTACCGCATCTCTTAATGATGTCCTGGTCCACGTATGCGTCATCACTGTCGTCTGCGCGGTCGGTGTCGTCCTGATCAGGGTGACCTTGTTCCCCCTCGGCCACGGTCTCATGCACGTCCCGCCGACGCTGGTGCTGACGACCGCTGGCCGACCCTGCTGGTCTTTTTCTCTTGTTGGTTGCCGTGGAGTTTTGCTGAGGTGTCCTGCACGCCGCGGAGTTGGCAAAGTGTCCAATAGCGCCACACGCTCGGCACTTCTGCTTGTAGGCTGGGCACGCTCCCCTCTCATGGGTCCTGCTGCATCTGCTACACGCCGTCGATGGCATACGCCGGGTAAAGTTTATGTTTTTTTCTGCCCCGAACTTGTTTGAACTACGCAACGTAGCTTCATATTGCAATGCTGTATCTATGGCCTTCGCTGATACAAGTTCGTTTCCAAAATCAATTAATTTCCTTCTCAAATTTTCCCATTTTACACCTTTTATCAAATGATATACTATGTTCTCGTCTATGGACTCCTCTTTGTAATCACAGTCTCTGACGAGCTCTCGCACTCTAGCCACGAATTCGGCTACGGACTCATTTGTTTGCTGTTCTACACTCGATAGGGCCAACCTTGCTACCCACTTATTGACAGTGCCACTCATATGTTTTTCGAAACAGGCGAGTACTTTCTCTGGGTCACGTTTTGTGGCATCATTCAGATCCCAAGTTTTAAATATCTCTTGACCCTTCTTCCCCGAGCTTAGAAAAATATAGTGCCACTGTATCTCTTTCTGAGTTTGGTTAATGACAAACGAGCTTTGTAGACAATCTCGCCATATATGCGAAACTCTTTCTGCGGGTTATTACCTCCCAATTCAGCATGGGCATCTGCACATGGTTGGTCCTCGTGACCGTATTTGGCAGTTTCTCTACTGCTAATTTAAAAGTATCAACCATTTCCTTAATGGCTTTCTCATCCATATTGCTAGTTTTTTGTTCTTACGGCGTCTTGTTCTGGTGATCATACACTAATGTGTATACACTTATACACTATACTTAGACTCCACTGGTCTATACGGTTACTCGCTGTACCGTCGCTGGCAGTCCCTGTGTTAAACACTATGCCCAGCTCACTGTGTATATCACCGCACTCAGCCCACCTTTATTCTATCACATATACATAAGTGCACCGCACTTTACATACTAGCAATTAAAATCAATGTGCATATGTTCAAAATCTAATAAAGTTCGCTAAAATCGTTCATTGTTGGTCATTCATACTACACACAACACATTTATTAATATTGACAATAATTTTGATAACATGCAGAAAAGTCTCGTTTTTAGAATATTATGTTTCTACTGCCAAACGTTTCCCCCAATTTCGACATCAATTTCAGGTAGCAAAGGGCATTCGAGTATAAGTTCACAAACGCAGAATCTAAATTGCCAAATTCGTACTCACAGTTTATTGGAGGTCCTGAGTTCTTTCAACCGCTGCCACCATGTTATGTTGCGTATCCGTATTGAAAGAAGTCCAACTAACATATATACAATTGTGCGTAGTTTATTGTGCGATCACTGTTATGTAATAATTACATAGTCTATAGGTGCAAGTGCAGAATACCGCGACAGTCAATAATGCATGGCAAGTAGTATAGATAGAACTCTATATAGTTATAGACACTATAAGCCGATAGTGGCTGCCTCCATTGACATCTTCTTTTTTATTACGCTCATGTATAATAGAGAAAAAAATGAAACAAGTTGAATAATTAGTATAGAGCTATATAACATCTGTCTGTCACACTTTCATAGCTGTCAATGATGGCTGATGTAAGTCCACGTGTGCAGGTTCACTTCACTGTACATGATTCGTGATTTATAAAATGTTAGCACTATGGGGAATACCAGCAGAGGAACATAGGCCGCAAAATCCAGCCTCGTAAGTTCATATTCAGTATCATTTTTTTTTTGTACAATGATGCTTGCACGGCACACGGACAGATATTTGGTTTGTGTCTTCTAAAATAGTTATTTGATGACGATTCAAATGTCGGGTCACAGATAAGGTGTTTGGCAGCAGTCTTATGAAAGCTGCATAGGCTCCGTATATCATGTGTTTCTTTGAAAACGAATAAAATGATTGTGTCAACTACGTAGATATTTTGCCATTCCGCGAATAAACAACCAATGTTTAAAAATGTTTTCACTCAGAAATGTTGTAAGTAAACATCTATTATGCATGAAATCGGATTCAGTAGTAAATTTTACCTAGATGTATGAAGAATTACGCAGTTTTATAAGCTCCACAACCTTAAATATTAAACTATTCCCGTTTTGATAAACGTACATCCGCAGACGGTGTAGACGAAGGCAACTGAGTATATCTAGCAAATTGATCTGAATAGTTTTGATAAACGTACATCCGCAGACAGACCACCGGATTTCAAATGGCAACGTTCAGTGGGATAATGACAGCTAGTATCCACATTAAACTGTTTTTATTTGTGTAATTATTTCTCCATAGCCGATGAAAGTGTTACGTTATCCATTATTGAGTACAGTAGGTGCAACCACCACGTTTATCAACGTACGTGTGACGTAGTTATCTGAACGTGATGTACGTCATTCGTTCGGGGTCACGCGTACTAACACGGGGTCATCCGGTGCATTTTGCTGAAAAAACGTACTAAAAATCGTGCTGAATTCTGAGTTGAGTTCATAGCCTACAGACTTCGTGCGTATAGTCTTAACCAACCCAATCGGGGCTTGGGTATTATACTCTGCGAGTATCATGCTATTGAAATGGTGTCATGATGTAGCATAACATTATCAATTAAAAAACACTTTTCCATCTAGATTGGAATCAAATTGTAAAATAAATTTCGGTGTATGTGCTGAGTTGGAGCAATTTATTGAAGAAAAATCCCTTTTCCCTCTAAATTGGAATCAAATAAGCAAAAAATATTCCATTCTACGTGCCATATTAGAACTTTTAATAAATAAAAAAATATCTTTTCCACCCTTATTGGAATATAATTAAAAATGGTTTAGCATTCTAGATGCTAATTTGGAGCCATTTATCAATAAAAAAAACAACACTTCTAACCATATTGGAAGCAATTTGAAATAAAAGGTCAGTATACATCCCAAATTGGAGGAATATATTGAGAAAAACAATAAAAAAACGTTTCCACCCTAATTAGAATCAAATTGGAAGTCTTTTTATTTTATACGCAGAATCGGAGCATATTATTAATAAAAAATCACTTTTACGCCAAAATTGGAGTCATATTGGAAATCCAATTGCAGCCTTAACGGCAAACTGGAGCCGATATTGGATGAAAAAATTCCATTCAAATTGAATAAAAAACTGGAAAAGCTTTTTCATTCCATATGCCAATTTGTAGGGATAAATTGATGGAAACGTCACTTTCCAACAAGAATTGGAATCAAATTTGAAACATTCGATGTAAAACAAGACCACCAAAATTTTGTCAAAACTCATATCAAGTGTAGACACAAGGATAAATACCACACGTCTGAATGCTGTAAATCATGGATACTTTTTAAAGTGCCTATTCTTATATCATCCTCTGTCATCTTTGTAAAAGCTATCTTAAAATTCTGTAAAACAGTATGGAATCATGACTTGGATATTGTCAATCAAGGTAGTTTTCATCAAATAGGTGTGTACACCTATGATGCCCTCAGTTATCTTGAATCTCCCATTATACAGATTAGTAGGGACGTGCCACCGAAAGGGGGTACCTTTTAGGCCTGCTGGTATAGCAGCCGGGACAAACTTTTGCCCCGCCTCATTGGTCCCACGTCTACCTACAAGGGCGTGTCGGACCCCGGAGTGCTTGTCATCATTCTGGTATTACAGTAGAATAAGCTAACCCCAATCTACTACATTTTTTCCGATAGTGTTGAAAATTTTAAACATATTGTTCGATCTATGTGTACAATATCATGAGTCCATTTTGTGTGTGTGTGTAGAATAGTGTGTGTGTGTGTGTGTGTGTGTGTGTGTGTGTGTGTGTGTGTGTGTGTGTGTGTGTGTGTGTGTGTGTGTGTGTGTGTGTGTGTGTGTGTGTGTGTGTGTGTGTGTGTGTGTGTGTGTGTGTGTGTGTGTGTGTGTGTGTGTGCGTGTCTTGCTGCATGCCTTACACAATTTTCACACGCCCCCCCCAATTAGCATATGGAAGACAATTTTCTGCCATTTATAAAATTAGTGACATTTTGTGAGTTCAGGCAAAGGCATCACTCTTGTAAGCATGATGAGGGTGCGAGCAAACACAGATAGCGCAGGGCCGTCGCTACATATGGCTCTTTTTTTTTGTTTTTTTTGTTTTTTTTTGTTTTTTTTTAAACCCTGAATGAAAGTGTTAACAAATTGTATGCTCCAAATACGATATATTTGTGATACATAAATCATCCTCGTACGAAGTTGAAAAGAATCTGTATCCATACTTGACAAAGGTACTCTTTCATTGTCAACATAGGAAATGTTTGCCTTCTTAACCAATAATTATTTCTGAGCTTCAGAATCTATGAAAAAGGGCTTAGATAGAAAAAAAAAAAACATTATTGAGAAGGGGGGATTGGGGGTGGCCCAACATATTTGCCTCCTCTGTTTTGCAACCCTTGCTACGGCCCTGAAGCTTGATCTCACCATTAAGAAATACCATTCACCTATATTCCCCCACCGCTTTCAGCCAATCAGAAAAATAATTGCCCCCCCCCCAAACCCACACGTTAATCTGTCGGTCACTGAAGATTTCTTTGTATCTCTGTGAAGCATCAAGTACTGAAGAGTAAGTATTGTGTTGAAGTTTTGGCCAAAATGGCGCCTATTATTACCGTTTACACAAACTTTAAAAGTACTAAAAGTTGATTTTGAAAGATGGCAACTATGTATGAATTAGATTTGGGATGTATTAGATCATGACAAATATCAGCACCGTATGAATGTTGATACCTGTGATGTAAACAGAGCAAGATCGGAAACCAAAAGGGGAAATTATAGTGAAAGTACATAATGTTTAATGTTGAATAAACGCGAATTGTAATGCTATTTGCATTATTAGTGAGGTCGTTGTGATAATAATTGAAACTTATGATAATTATTTATTCTACTTTTTATATCAAATATTAACTAATGAACTACCATTAAAAAATTGTAAAATTGTAAAGCATTTAATGTTCAAACCATTGAGCTGCAATATGATTTGAAATGCTATTATCCAACATAGAAAAATAGCCGGGAAAGAAGAGACTTAAAACAAATCTATCTCACTAAATACTGCTCTAGCATACCCATGTACCTTGAACATTTTACATGATTGGATACATCGGTGATATAAACTAGTTATTAAACATGGATATCAAAACGGATCTGTGTGAGGAACCTGTAGGTCCAGAATCTGAGATGAAGCTGCATACGGTTTGCGACAGTACAGGACTATTGCAGAGTACAGTTTGTGATGAAACAGACAGTCAGGAAATAGATCTGATGATGCATGTGGATGTGCATACTAGTGAAGAGAGACTTGATCAGTGTACGGTGTGTGAGAAAGCATTCAGTCAAAGTGAAAGCCTCACCTCCCACATGGAAATTCACGAAGACAAACCTTATAAGTGCACAGTGTGTGAGAAATCATTCAGTGAAAATGGAAGCCTCAAACGCCACATCAGAGTTCATACTGGAGAGAAACCGTATCGGTGTTTAGTGTGTGAGAAATCATTCAGTCAAAGTTCACACCTCTCACAACATCTGCAAACTAACACTGGGGAGAAACCTTATAAATGTACTGTGTGCGAGAAATCTTTTAGTCGGAATGGGAGTCTGATAGCTCACATGAAATCTCACTCTGGCGAGAAACCATATCGTTGTATGCTGTGCGAGAAATCATTTACCAAAAGTGGAAATCTGAAACAACATATACTAATTCATACTGGGGAGAAACCGTATCAGTGTACAGTGTTTGAAAAAGCATTCAATCTAAATCCAAACCTCTCAAAGCATATGCACATTCACACTGAGGAGAAACCTTATCAGTGTACTGTGTGCGAGAAATCATTCAGTCAAAGTTCAAACCTCACAAAGCACATGAAAAACCACTGGAGAGACGTGACATTAGTGTACAATGTGTGAGTAAATGTTTCGTGGTGTTTTGATCTAAGACAACATGAGTGTTCACACTGGGGTGATGATGTATCTCTGATGTTCTGATATTTGAAGTAAGCATATATCGCATCATATTGGCATGCGACAAATGATGTTATCGATTCTAGATTACTTATGTTGTGGGCAGTTTGTTATGTGTACTTGGACAACAGGGTATGAGCACTTGCAAATGTATTAAACATGCCCTTTTTCCATGATTTATATCAAACTTTTTAGCCTTTGCAATCAATGTTCCATAAAATAAGCCCTCTAGTAAACAATCTTCTGTAAAACAGACCCTGTCCTAAGTTATGGTCCAAAAACAGATCCTCTTCTAAACAACCATCTTTAAAACAGACATTGTCTTAAACAACGGTTTATAAAACAGAGCCTGTCCTAAAGAATGATCTTTCTATAAAACAGAGCCTGTCCTAAACAATGATATATCTATAAAACATTTCTCTATTTCTATTTTTATTTTTCTGCTATTTAGGCCAAAATCAAAACAAACATATATATTTTAAAATATATATGTACATAAACTATTAGGATATTGGAATCAACTGTACACTACTGTCACCGTATAAGGACCACAGTTATTTCGGTAAAAGTTTTACCGTATTTTACGTTTCTGGAAATCACACAAAATACGCGTAATTACTGAACCCTAGCATTCCACCGTCGCGACCAGTACCGAAACTTGATAGAGACTTGATGGTCGCCACCATGTCTCTACCATGTCTTTACCATGTCTTCATCTAGTCTCCAAGGTCGGGAGCTACTCGTTATCTAGTTTCCGAAAAAAGTCGCCGGCGCACCGGCGACAGCTCGCAACTTTTTTATTTGCACAGACATGCAGCTCAATTAAAAAAGTCGCGGGTGTTTGGTTACGACTAAAAAAATCAATAAAAGATCGCCACCAAGTCGTAACCAACTCGAAACCTTGTATTTATCTACTCGAGACCATGTCCTCATCAAGTCTCTACCATGTCGTTATCAAGTCTCCCTGGTCGGGAGCAGATCGCCACTTCAACGTAGGTAACGAGTAGATAAAGATTAGATGGATACTAGATAAAGACATGATGAGGACTTGGTCGTGAGTTGGTGGCGATTAAATAAAAACCTGGTCAAGACCAGGTCTTAACCAGGTCTTTATAAGGTCGTAACCACATCGCCATGATGACGAACATGTCGCTACTAAGTCTCTACCTTGTCTCTACCTACTCTTTACCATGTCGAGATCGATTTTCACGGTCGCCGGGGATTTAGTCTCCACCAAGTCGTAACCTTTGGCGACGGTGGAATGGGACACCATTTTTGGGGGCAAAAAATCAGCATGTTGTCGTAACCTAGTCTCTGATACCCGCGACTTCTTCAGGTTGCGACTAGCTAGCGACGGTGGAATGGGGGGGTTAATTTTTTATTGCATGTACAGAATTCTCCGTATTTACGGACACCCCATCGTATTTTCCATGTTTTCCGTGTCACTTTATCACGGTTATTGATTATGTTTCAGTATTTTCGCATATACATAGCGTAATCTATATCATTACGCAAATTTCGCGTTTTTCTCGAATTTCCCGTATTGATTATTTCATATCTAACATATGCAGCAACTTTTGACTTCATTGTATCAATCAATCATTAAAGGTTGATAAACAAAACTATTATAATTATGACTGATGTATATACTAAGTTGAACTATCTCAAATGGCGGGTGATGCAACCTATGTTATCCCTTTATATAGCTTGGTAAGTTCCGAAAAAAAACGTAAAGATATTCTCGAAATTAAAGACTAGGTAATTTCTGTGACTTCAGTTTTTTTCCGTATTTTCTGCATATAAACAAGTTGCCACTACAGTATTTGATGAATTATATGTAAACCACACTCAAAAACGAAATTCCAGTGTTTTCCAGTGTTTTCAGTAATTTCTGTGATTTCGCATAATACGTGTTACGCTATTTACAGGTATTTCGTTACGCAGAATAACAGTAATTTCGCAAAATTACGCGTATTTCGCGAAAAATGGTGAAGTGCGATCGAAATTTCTGTAATTACTGTGGTCCTTATACGGTGACAGTAGTGTATTTTAGGATGTTCTATTTAATCATTAAATATATTATTCTGTAATCGGTTATTCCCACCCCACAAAATTTGAATATATATACTTTTTATTTGGAACAATCATATTGTTTATAAATGTGTAAATGAAAGAATAACAAAGATAAATTGGTTTCATACATATTGCACCTAGTCCCAATTTGGGATTACAATCAGTGCACATTATGTACAAATATAATATTTTTTTAATTACTGTATCTCATCTATCGGAGGGGTGATTTTTGGAGACTTTTAGCAGTGAGTAGCTGATATATGCATTCATCTATCAAAACACTTGCTATTACCAAAGAGCATTACCTGCTAATTCTTTGACCTTATGTTTATATACCCTGGGGTATTAGTGAGGTCGTTATGATAATATTTGAAACTTATGATAACTATACATTTTACTTTCATATCAAATATCAGTAAGGAAACTACCAAAAATCTGATAAAGAATTTAACCTTCTACAAAGATCGTAGCAGTATAATTTTCAGTAATATTGTTGAACATAAACAAATAGCTGGAAAAGAAGAAATTTTAAAGAATGTTTATGTTATTAGTAATGCATTCTTGAAGGTATATGCCCTGAACATTTTACATGCCTATTGGATACATCAGTAATAAAAACTGTAGTTATTTGACATGGATATCAAAACAGAATTGTATGAGGAACCTGTAGGTTCAGAATCGCAGATGAAGCGACATCCGGATTGCCACAGTAAAGGACTATTGCACATTGCAGTTTGTGATGGAACAGACAGTCAGGAAATAGATCTGATGAGGCATATGGATGTGCAAACTCGTGAAGAGAGACTACATCAGTGTAAAGTGTGTGACAAATCATTCCGTCAAAAAGGAAACCTCAACCGCCATATGTTAATTCACACTGGAGAGAAACCATATAAGTGTATAGTGTGTGAAAAATCATTCACTCATCGTGAAAGTCTCTCAAAGCATATGCATATTCACTCTGGGGAGAAACCTTATCCGTGTACAGTGTGTGAGAAATCATTCAGACAAAGTTCACAACTCTCACACCATATGCAAAGTCACACTGGGGAGAAACCATATCAGTGTATTGTGTGTGAGAAATCATTTACTAGGAATGTAAATCTGAAACAACATATGAGTGTTCACACTGGCGAGAAACTTTATCAGTGTACAGTGTGTGAGAAATCATTCAGTCAAAGATCAAACCTCTCACAGCATATGCACACTCACACTGGGGAAAAACCTTATCAGTGTGCAGTGTGTGAGAAATCATTCAGTCAAAGTTCAAACCTCTCACACCATATGCAAACTCACACTGAGGAGAAACCATATCAGTGTATTGTGTGTGAGAAATCATTTACTAAGAATGTAAATCTGAAACAACATATGAGTGTTCACACTGGCGAGAAACTTTATCAGTGTACAGTGTGTGAGAAATCATTCAGTCAAAGATCAAACCTCTCAAAGCATATGCACACTCACACTGGGGAAAAACCTTATCAGTGTACTGTGTGT
>CM032667.1:21112156-21184636 GCA_019095985.1 Streblospio benedicti | reverse complement strand
AAAATTTTTTT
Organism: Streblospio benedicti; assembly: GCA_019095985.1. Lineage (NCBI taxonomy): Eukaryota > Metazoa > Annelida > Polychaeta > Spionida > Spionidae > Streblospio > Streblospio benedicti. The sequence goes on along the minus strand of CM032667.1, from coordinate 21,184,625 downwards.
TTTCAATTTTTTAAAAAAATTTTTTTGCCCTTTTTTTTTAAAAAAGCCCCCAAAACCCGAAATTAAAAACATTTTCCCCCCGGGGGCAAATTAAAATTCCCCCCGGGGGGTTTTTTTTTGTTTGGTTTGAAATTTTCTTTTTAAAAAACCCCCCGAAAAAAGGGAAAAAAAATTTTTTAACATGCCAAAATTTAAAAAAAAAAAAAAAAAAATTTTTTTTTTTTAAAAAAGAAACCCCCCCAATGCGATCCCCCAAACCCCCCCTTGCATGCTTCATTGAAATACATTTAATACGTTTGTAGACAATCTAGATTAATGCCTTGATTGTCTAGATTTCTTAAATAACTTGAAAAGAACAATAAAAAGAGATCAACATCCACACCATTTTCCGAGACTCCTAAAACAGACCACCGCTCTTCTGAGATACTCAGGATCATACTAGTACAACCAAAAGTCTGCTTCATAATGCGCTCCAGGCTAGTCGTCAATTTAGTGGTCACCTAATCAACAGCCTCTCCCTGGTCTCAACATGACACAGTGTGAAAAAGCCGCCCCCCGTACCTGCGCCACGTAGAAGCGCGCGTGTTTCTCGCTGAAGCAGCCGTCCCGCTGGCGGTGCAGCAGGGAGTGTAGGTCGCCGCCCGGCGCCAGCTCCAGGGCCAGGTACAGCCGCGAGTGGTCCTGGAGCAGACAGTTATGGTTAGGGTTAGGTAGGGTTGGGGTTAGGGTTAGGGCATGTGGGGTCCTGGAACAGCAGGCTACATAGGCAGATCCAGGGGGCACGCGCCTCCCGTTTTCCCACCAAAATACTTCTTTTTAATATTTTTTTACACGTCCACCATCGATCGCGCGTAATGAAATCCCTGAAGTGCGCCCCCTCCTTTTCTAAAAAACTGGATCTGCCATTGGGCTAGGGTTAGAGTTAGGCCGTGCATTGTCCTGGAGCAGACAGCAGAGTATACAATACGACCACCACCTCGTTTGTGAGGCGGTCATATAGCAAAAATGTCAGACGTGATATGCCCGAAATCTTGATTGGTTAATTGTGAACTGTCTGTATTTCCGTGTGTGAAATGTGAAGCACTCTATTCAATTACAATTCCTGATTATTGGCGCAAATTACGAAAGACAGTGAAATGTATCGGTGACTGGTGATGTAGGAAAAAAATGTTGGTGAATGAATTTTCATCAAGGCTATTACCACCTCTCTTGTGAGCTACCGAACTGACATATTTGGCTTTACATGATTTAGTCTTTTTTGTTGCTGTTTTTTGAAATATTGTACTTTGTCTTTTTTTCTTTAGCATGATAATTATTTTATTTTCTGGTATCACACTGTTGCTTGGATCTGAGTTTAGAGTTTATGAACAAATAACATATATTGTTTTATTATTTTCAATATAGTTATTCAAACCTACTTTTTAATATTCCTTTCACAATTTTTATATTTCATTTGGACAGCGTGTATGACGAAATAAAAGGAAACACTCAATATACATTGGTACCTTGAAGCTGTTGACGAGAGTTATGATGAAGGGGCAGGCGACGGTGCTCCTCAGCAAGTGCTGTTCATCCACCACATGCTTCTGCTGCTCCTTCTGCACCAGCAAACGCATCGACATAACCTGCAATGGCAGATCCAGTTTTTTTTTTAGAAAAGAGGGGCGCACTTATTGGATTTCATGAGTTTCGTAGATGCGATCGATGGCGGACATGCCAAAAACCCTACGAAAATGAAGTTTTTTGGTAGGGAAAGGGGGCGTCCCGATCTGCCGAATGACCTGGCAGGCAATTGGTATATGTATCGGTATTCTAATCTGCAGGGCTTTATGAGCATATGGACAGATGTATTGGAGTGCACAGTGCTACTCAATCGCTTCTGTGCAAGGTAGGTAGCCTAGCAGGGAACGTGTCCACGGAATTGCAGTCAGCAGCTCTGTGTCTAGATTGTTCTATTCGGGAATTGTCTGAATGAAGGGGATCCTCAATGTGTCCGTATTGGCTAGTAAACTGTCTCACCTGTGTCATTGACCCCGCCTCCTCTGATGTATTTGTGCATTTGGTCATCAATAAACCTACGGCTTTTGGTCAGTAATTCTATGAGCTATTGCGGACTGTGTTATCTATGATAGTATGTTTATTGTAGCATTAGCTTGTTCAATAAATGATGAACTTGTGTTCATTATGATCAATAAACATACCCTCATAGATGACACAGTCCAACGTAAGACCATGGTCATTGAATCATTCTATCATTCCGTGCAAAAATCACCGCCAATAACCCACGCTGATTGGTCAATCAGCGTGCTCAATTTTGCGATGGAAAACACGCTCCAGAGCGCGCAGAGACCACTACTACGGCGCTAGTCTAAACTCGTCACATTATCAATTTAGACGCTGACGTCGCAAGGCGTGTTCCGTGTAGTGGAGAGCAAAAGTTTAGACTAGCGCCGTAGTAGTGATCTACGCGCGCTCAAAACAAACAAAATTGACTTGCAATGAGAATGTTATAATATGATTTATTTTAAAATAAAATGGATTTTAGTCATGATAGAATGGTGATTGACCACTCGATTGTCGTGTCAATCGCAAAATTGAGCATGCTGACGTCTGATTTACCCTCACACTCCAATCTCGTGGTCAATTCCTACATTGGACCTCTTCTTCTATGAGTGTATTTAGTTACATAGTAGTATTGTGTTGTGCACATGCATACCGCCGTGCAGCTATATATTGATTGGCACACACGATTGTAGCACAGTTACCTGGTTGTGTACATGACATTGTAAGGCATACGACACATATGAATCTAGTCCGATAGCCGAATGATCTGATGGCACGTTGGTCAGACACCCCATTGGTTCGACGGTACATTGGTCCGACGGTGTGTGCGTATCTTGTGTATGTGCGTACCGCAGTGTGTGTGTACCTTGAGTGCGTAGCGCACGTGCATACTGCAGTGTGTGCGTACCTTGAGTGCGTAGCGCTTGTGCGTGGCGCGGTGCTCTGCCAGCATCACCCGGCCGTACGCACCGTCACTCAGCACCAGCTTCTGGTCCAAGTCCTGGAACATAATGCGCCCATGGCTCTCTTGAGTTCTGTCTTAGCGATCGTTCACAGTTGACATCGTATTTTCAGGCATTTCTGACATGCCGCCCACACTTGTCATTGTGCGTCAATATTCTTCGCCCCCCCCCCCTCACCACCACCCATTATGACAAGTCTTTTTCATTTACTCATGCCAACCCCACCCCACCCCCCTGGTTCTTACTACTACCCATAACACAGTAATAAACATCTAGTTCGTTAATATGCATTTAATACAATTCAATTGATAAGTTATTGCAAAGAACACTTTTATGCGTCTGCACCCCGCACCCACAGACATCGATGAGGTCATTCTTTTCTAGACCATTACTTTCCACACACCCTGTCATCATTCGGCATCTTTCTCCACCCCACCCACCTCCGCGATTACATCATTTGTGAACCATTCCTTATTCAAGAGCTAGAAATCACTGTTCTGTACACTCCCGACATCTCTGTTATATAGCTCACACCCACTACACCCTTAAAATATGGACCTCATTGTAGTATTGATATCTGTGTGAATCAGTACAATTTGGACTACCAAGATCACTTGAGGACTGACACCCGGTGGTCTCTTTGTGGAAGTGACTAATAACTTTATTCTAAAGAACATACACTACAACATGTTATGGAAGCCTCCCTGTCTGATCCAAATCCTTTTGATAAACCCAGCATAATCTCTGATCTGTCGATTATCTCGAAATCCCCTACCATCTATACACGTATATTGTCTTCATAATCGCTCAACAGTATCAAAATAATCTCTCTGTATATGTAACTTCTTTGTAAGGATGTCTGCACAAAGGATGGCATTTTCTATTTGTGTAGAGGGTATACAAGTTCAGCCATGGGCTTTGAACAAAATTCCAGTATATGATATCTGTTTGGAATATCAAAACATGTAGACATTTTCTATTGTACTTAATTTTTGCATGCAATTCCATGTGATGAAAACAAAGTTTACCATAAACCTAATTAGTGTGTCCCGTTAATAGCCTACAATAGAAAAATACTACATACTTCATATCCAAGATGGCCTCCACTATTTAGTAGCACTCAATGCATGGTATGAAAAAAAAACAATTCCGTGCAGGTATGAATTCATTTACTCCAATATACTAGGTATGCTTGTTTTTTAGCACAATTCTTGTTATTAGAAGGGGTTGACGTATGTACTTAGTAATTAATTATGATTAACACAATTATAGAAAATTGTTGTGTCGGCACTAAGCTGTATACAATGTAAGCTTTATGACGTCTTAAATTGTCCGTGTAGATCCCTATTAGTAATTAGTCCAATTCTGGACAATACATACGTTATATATATAGCACACTTGATTATTTCTATAAGTTTGTTAGACATTGTTATGTGGACTATGTGGGCACTAAATTGAAAGCACCTTAATCTAATTATATCTATAGACAATATAACCAATTCAAAGTAGTGAATCAATCACCACCCTATACAATCAGGACACTACAAGTACCACAGAGAGGAACGGCGGGAAACGAAGCAAATATCTCTATTTCCTGGGAGAAAACTCAAATCGATATTGCCCATGAAAGAATACTGAACGTTTTATATAGACTAATGCTTTAATCATTTTTGTTTGTTTAGATCTAGACTGTCGGAGACAACAATTTTTGGGAGATCTGTTGTTGATGGAGACAGAACGCTTTACGTAAAGCAAAACGTGGCCTTTTTTCTCTCACCTCCACGCGGCGGATCTCAGGCAGGTGGTTGTCCTTCTGCGACCCACGTAGGCGGACCCGACCCGGGTGTTGGCCCGCCGGAGGAGGGGCCTGTCTCCCTGGGGGTGGAGGTCTCACAGGGCACATAGTTCGGCGGGTTACTCCTGGGGACCGTGTACTGAATTGATTTTCGATTATGCATTGATGTTGTCATAAGCATTGTATGATAATTTAAAACAGTTAAAAGATATATATATATATATATATATATATATATATATATATATATAGCATATATATATATATATATATATATATATATATATATATCCAAATGTTTTTCCTTGAACACAACACAGTTTATAGAGAGAGTGCTCAACTTGGGAGCTATGTAGATAACATTAAGGCAGTGTTTTATGGCAGCATTTTATTTACAACATTGTTTCATAAGTTCAAGTGAACTCAATCATCAGAATAAAAACACTGCAATGAAGGTACAGAAATTATACAGGATATAATAAAATCATGTTGTGAAGTACAACTTGTTTTGTTTCTTTTAGAAATTAATATTACACGCAATCATCAGTTTAGTAAAATTGGTAATTGAACACAGGTTCATTGTCTCATCTATTTTTAAAATGGAATGAGCATATGAATAGATGTTACATTCGTATGATGATGGTTCATTTCATGACAATTTAAATATCAAAAAATACATAGGCTGCACGGATGAGTTTGGAATATGAATTGCTTTTTGGTAAAAACAGTGAGGGTTGTATCAATGAACATGATTTAGTTTTGTGGTGTTCTTATAATTTGGGTTCCTTCTTTTTTGTGAAAAACCTTGTCTTAATTGTCCTCACATAGCCCATAGTTGAGCACTCTTATAACTGGGCCTGATATTCAGATAAAAAACATTCTATATTTATAGTTATATAGTTTTCATTACATTTTATTGTGGTTTGAAATTATTTGCTTACTCCGGCATGCAGCTATAGCTGAGTTTTAGTGTATATATATATATATTAATATACTTGAACTTTATGAAACAATATATAAAATCTGTAATGTTATATAAGTTATTACATATATACATAAGGCTATAGCAAGCATAGCAGCAGCAGCTGCCATATTGCTGCTGTATGGCTATATATATATATATATATATATATTAAAAGAATGAATTCTGCAAACGTAGCACGTTGTATGAAGTCTGCAAAGAAAATCACCGGCTGGTCTAGGAAAAACACAAATGCATTACAACGTGAAAGTAAATCAAGGCAATTAAGATATCATTTTGAAAATAACAACAACTAGACTAAACTGTTTATTTCCATAAATGGCAATTCAATGGAACAAAAATCAGATTGGTCGTATGTCCAATTCATACTAGGTAGTGGTTATAACTTAAGCTATGGTGTAGCATCTACAATGCTCGCAAAAAGGACAGCTTTCAACAGTAATAAAAAAAATCTACAAAAAATGTATTTTTATTTTGTACGCAATAATCTTGTTTTAATTGTTACTGGTCATTGGCCTTTTTTGTGTTGGTCTGTCACCTGAATTCATACGGGTTTTTCTTATGTTACATACTTAAATATTCGGCTTAGCCACGCCATTTGTATGAGACATTTCAGATTTCTCCATAGTTTATGGCTCAATTTAGTCATGTGTTTTCCTCCATCTTCCCCACCTCTACCCTAATGTTATCAACTTTGTATCATTCTAATGTTACGGTAGTTGGTTTAACCATACTTATTCTCGCTAGGGTTTTGGTATTTTATTTCACTAGTGTTTCTTTTTAATACCTTCATATACCTGGTATTTGGATTATAAAGTATTGTTATTTTGTAATACTGTTTTTCATCATCCTAACTTTTTGTACGTTTTACTCCTGCCATGTATTTGTAAGCATGTTGATAGTAATGTAATTTGTATACGCTGTTCTCTCTCTTTTTTTGTTTTTTTTTTTTGTTTTTGTTTTTTGGAGGGGAGTTACATCTTTCATTTGTTGCATGTAGAATTTTGCCTCTGTCTTCCCCACCACCACCATTTTTGGTTTGTGTGTGTGTTTTATGTAATTTTAGTGTATAGCATTATTATTGTATTTAATTTTTCCACTTATTCATGTTTGTAATTAGTTAGGTTATCTATGTATCATACTTTTCCTCCCCTTTTTCCCATGAGGATTTAAGTTTTTTTTTAAAGCAGACCTCTTTTAGTACAATGTTCTTCCTTTGAACATATTTTGTAAATTTGTTTTATTGTAATCTCTGTATATATACTACGCATAGTCAGTTGGATAAGGTTAATATTCCATATATGTTAATTGTTTCATTACCTGTATCTTGTTATACTAATCTGGTCGTTTGGAATCTTATTGTATTCATCTTGTCTTACATACATGTAGGTCCTCTTGTGTACCCCAACTTTAAAAAAAAAATAAACGTAGACATCAACCTGTTGCTGATGTCTTCACTTTCACTTACTCACTATTATTTTTTTTAAAAAACTAACAAGACATAATTCCAACATCACGTAATATCAAATCAAAAAATTTTTTTTTCTTTTATTGCAACGTTACCTTCAATTTGTCAGCAATCGCCCATCCAGCATTTCATCGCCTCACCTCCAGTGTCAGTGCCGTCTTGTTACTGAATGGTCCGTATCCGCAATAGTATAAAACTAGATTCTACATCCATGTATTTCTGTTTCAAAATGTAGATACCCCAATTAGGTATATTAATGCTCGTCTATAATTAACCTATTTAGAAGACAATCTATGATAAAGGTAAGCTTTTTATCACAGTTTAGAATTGAGACATTACGGTTAAGAATAAAATCAAATCTAATACATTCCTCAAGATATTCAAATCCAGTTAAGTTTAGATTCATTGTATCCCATGCATTCACCAAAACATGTCTGAACATAGCACAGATATATCACTGACCACTCTCATGCTTACCAATCTCTACTGGGGTCATCGGCTGACCAATCACTGACCACTCACGCTAAGATAAGTCATATCAAACACTAACTGCCCAGTGATCAACGCGGGCCTTATACTGATCCCGCTCCCACCAGTCAGGACTCCCGCAGTCCTGCACTTTTCATTGATACACACATACGTGGGGCAACGTGTGTGTGACAAAGCTCTGAAACACGTCAACAATACAGCTCTAGGAGGTCAACACACCTGTTTATTGGCAAAACCACACTGTTAGTGATATTAATATAGGTTCTTACGTGGGCCTAAACATGAGTGCTTGGTGTCTCTATTTAAGACTTTTCAAATGTACTCAAGCCATTGTAGATAATTACGATGCCTGTTTACGAGATATGTTTCTCGTGGATAGAAAACAATGACTCTCAAAGGATCACTTTCACTGATATAACAGTGGCTCTTTTATGTCATATAGAGACGTTTGCACTTGTACACAGGTGACTATGTCTGAGTCAGACATTGGCGATAATTGATGTATCATCAACCACATTATTGACGTTCTTTTTGTCATCTGTAGCTTCACCCAACCGGGCATCATAATCACAACATTAACTTTAACTGTCATGTCACTGGATACAATAAGAAAACGTAAGCTTCCAACCACTGCTGTGGCTTAGGTCACTATGGAGCCACTAGCTGACATCAGGCAATGGCAGATCCAGGTTTTAGAAAAGAGGGGGCACACTTAAGGGATTTCATGGGTTTTGTACGCGCGACTGATAGTGGATGTTTAAAAAAACTGCCACGGGTAGAATGAAGTATTTTGGTGGGGAAAGGGGGCGGGGGCGCTCCCTGCGCACCCTTGATCTGCCTATGTCCGGCAGCAGGATATCCGGCCAGAGCAGTCGTAGTGGAAAAGGCCACAGTTGAGGTTGAAAGGTGAATACTGTTTTCTCCCCATGTACTTTCGTCTTCTACCCTAAACAGTACACCGTCAGGGCTTAACAATAGAGATAGCCCGTGGTCCACCAGACGCTTATTTCAGGCTTGGATTGGGCCACTGATATTTTGTATCAGTGTCCCAAATTGCATATGCTTTTCAATGTAGATACGAACATTTTTTTCTTACATCATTTAAGACTACAATCATGGCTGTTTTAAAAGTTTGGTTCATCCACAGTGAAATACTGGTGTTCCGACATATTCGTTTCTGTCAGACAGGGGCTTTAGCAGCCTCACTCAGTTAATAATGTGGAAAATAAGTGCATTATTCTCATCAATGGGTTGAATTAGGCTATATATAGTTGGCTCAGTGACTGTCTCTATTCTTTGGGATTCTTGAAGATAATGGATCATAGACATCCTATTCATATGCAGCTTTGTTGGAATGTTGTTTAGACCAGAATTAGGCACAAGCACTTGAATGGAATATTTTTAGATGTGTCTGCAAAGGAGACATTATAATTAGAATGGTATAACAGGAACGCATATACGTATTGTGACAACGGCTAACAGAAATCTTATGGATAATAATCCAGTATACGCAACCCACCCCACCCCACTTTCCACACGCGCCTGGATCTACACACGATTAATCATTTTCACAGTATGGTATCATGCATTTGAAATGATTTATCCCATTGTAAACAGAAAGACAGCTGGGTTTGTTACCCATGATAGATCATACATGTACATGTATGTCTCTTGGTGATCAGATTTTTAATATTCAGAGGATGGATCTAGTTATGAAACAAGTTAATCCAGACAAAGAACAAAAATACCTGTACACATCCATGCATTTAAACACTGTCTAGCACGTGCACAGGCGTTACTGTGCGTGTATGTTTACAGTGGGATGCATGTTATCATTTTCTTAAAAAAATCTCAGTAGTATGCGCATTGATTTACACTGAAAAATTTAGTGTTGGCATGTTTGTGGAGTGGTAGCATTGCCCAGTCTAGGGTCTCGGATAACGTCCAACTATGGCCTGTTTGTTACCGGTAGGAACTACTTACCCCATGCGTGTTATGCACAGTACACGAACTTGGGGTGGGTACACTTTTGCACCATAAGATAGAAAACAGGCAGCAGCATTGCAATATTTTTTGCAGAGTGTAGGGTTTACTGCCCATTCGCGCTAAGCTCAAACAATAGTGAAACCTTTATCATAGGCAGCTCCAGGGGGGCGTAGGGGCGCCCCTCCACCGCCCGCCTTTTCCTACCAAAATACTTCATGTTTGTAGGGTTTTTTTCATGTCCGCCACCGATCGCGCATACAAAATCCCTGAAATCCCTGAAGTGCGCCGCCCCCCTTTTCTAAAAACCTGGATCTGTCATTGTTTATTACATGTGATATGCCACTGCTAATGTGCAAGTGTGTTGTTATATAAGTTAGGGGAGTCACGGAGTGATAAAACATGGGTGGTTATTCCCATGCCCATCAAGCCCAATCATAAGGGCTGAGCTTCATTGCATGTGATATGCCACTGATATGTACAATCATGCTATTAGATGATGCTTAAGGAACTGACATGTGGGAGACAAGGCCAAAAAAGAGATATTTGGGATATTTGACCCTCTATTAAAGCCCCACCCACCTCAGCTAGTGTATAGATTTGTTGAAATGTCAAATTTTAGTCCATGAGCCTGAAAATCCAATATCCAATATCCTATGAGCTTAACCGAGGTCTATGTTTCAATATCACATTATCCATCAGGCCGTGTAGCGTGGCTGATGCAAGCTGCTCAGTGTTTTGTTGCGCGTACATTAAATGCCGTTATTCTGGTTGCATTAAATGGTCGGGCGGTGACAGTAATAGACAAAACCGGGTAAGATTTTAACATGGATTATTTTACCAGGTGAGTTCTTGTGGTGTATCACAGCTTGCCCAGAGGGCGAGCCTGATGCGCCACAATGAACGAATCCCGATAAAATAATTCATGTTGCACAACGCACCCGGTTTTGTATTTTATCATTACTTTCTAAACATTTACAACACTGTTTTTTTTTAAAAAGTGAAAAATTGGTACTGCTGAGTACAATCATTATAACCATAGTATCACCCATGTTCGAACAGGAGTGATAACCCTCTCCGGGTTTTCGGACACTTATGGATTATATCGATAATGATAAACAGTGAAATTACATAAAAAAAAACAATGTTCAAGGGACTATCAACGGTTGTGCTTAGCATTGTTGCTTTTGCTTCAATAAGAAAACACACAGTCGTGGCTTAATTTTTTTACTACATTCTTGCTCACATGATTCACTCACCCGTGTGTAACGACTAAGTACACATCATATTGTAATAACTGACATGTATGAGCCAAGTCATCTACATGTATGAAACTTGCTTGGAGTTAACATCTTAGTTAGCACCTTCGGCTTGGTTTAATAAGTATTTATTTTATACAGCATCATAAACTGGACACATGTATTCCGACATAAATCCATAAAACAACTCTGATAGGATTCCAAGAAACAGGGCATAAATATCGAAGCTATTCCTAAGATTCCTGGTCCTAAAATGGCAGCAAAGTACATATGTTTGGATTAAATCAGTCATATATGGCAACCAACAAATAATTTAGACATTTTAGTCATACATGGATACATTTACAAGGAATATGTATAATTTTTTACACTCGTCAACTTCACCTCAACAAAAGAGTTTTGAATACTAGTGCCAACTGCATTTTAGAATAGTTTATATTACCACTATTCATTAAAATTGGGACTGTTTTTCTTCTCATTTTTGTGACACTTGGTAAAGTAATATTAGAAAAAAACGAAATAAACGATGCAGTAGGGGTAGCGATTCGGCAAATGCATATATTTGACTGGTTAAAGTCAGAGTAAGGGGTAACAATACTCAGTATGCACTATATATTATTGAATAAATATATCAGAGTCTTGTCATGTACAACTGTATACCAGCGGTTAAAGTTAAAGGGCACCTAAGAAGTGTGGGAAATATTCTTCTTATTGAAATTTAAATTTAAAATTTGATGTTTGAACAACCAAAAGGATAGAAAAATGAAAAAATTAAAAAATATAAAAATGAAAACAAAATCAGTAAGAAAGAGACAAATGAAATCTGAAAAAATATCTCTGGGGTAAATGTGGGAGGCGGGGCAGGCGGGGCAGGGGTTGCGGCGCACGTCACAGCCCCAGTGCACCAGGGTCATGGCGCAGTCCTCCGAGTGCACGCGGATCGCCATCTCCAGGGGCGTCTCCTGCAAGATGGGAACGTATTTATTCCAATATTCTTTGATGTGTAAGTTAGATAGTTCTCAAGGTATAAATAGTAAATACATGCTACAGATCATTTTAAATGGGGTTAAACCCACAGTGAAATTCTCATATTAGTTGCCGTGCGTCTTCTTAAAATCTCTGCTTGATACCTATTTGATACCTGTTTAATATGTCAGTATGGGGGTCTAGTAATGAGGCGGTTTTGCCCATAAGCCATAGAATTTATCCCCTCCCAGGCGAATGAACTGTTGCCGTACGGCGCCGTAAAACAGCCATTAAACCAAAATATCCCATTATCACCCCCATTCATACTACACATATTGGCGATCAAGAAATCATTTTGTAGTAAAGATGTAAAAAACAATTAAGAAAAAATTTTACACAAAACATAAAATCAAGATATCAGAAAATTAATTGGATCATTGAAAATAATGTTTGAATCACTCCACCTTCCACTCAAAGGTCCGGTCCATCTTGTAGCCGAACTCAATGAGGAGCTTGACCATGGCGGGGAGGTGCTGTGAGATGGCGAGCGTCATTGGAGTGATGCCCCCGGACGCCTTGCCGTGAAGCTTGCTCCTCTGCTCCAGCAGAAACTCAGTTATGTTGTAACGTCTGGAACATAGGCAATTGCATCAACGGACTTGATCTTCATTTGAAAGGGGCTTCGAAATTATATTTAATTATTAGAATGAAAGAAGGTAAATATCAAGGGATTACAGTTAATTATAGCGCAAAATGTTTTGCCCCTCCCCCTCTTTGTGCTGTACAGTAAGATCCTTCAAAATTCAACCCCCAAAACCTTCAGTATAAATAGACTGTGATAACTGTGAAGGTGTCGTACATCTCTACTTAGAACCTCAAGAGGTATTCGATTGAGATGGTGGTGGGTGCTTAACAATGGCATATCCAGGTTTTTGGAAGGTGGGGGGGGGGGCGCACTTAAGTGATTTCATGGTGTTCGTATGCGCGATTGACGGAGAACATGCCAAAAACTCGATGAAAACGAAGTATTTTTATGGGGAAAGGGGAAGGGCCTCTTGATATTTCCTATTTCTCTCTTAGTAGTTGTCATCCTATATCCTGTATTAAATATATATATCAATACATACCGAAGATTATTTGATTTGGTTAAAAATTAGGATTTCCATAGAAAATATTTGACTTTGGTCCGCATGTACCCACAATTGATCTTAAGTGGCCGTTAGTATACTCACCTGTAAGCCCCGGCACCCCGCTGGTGTCTATAGCCCCCGCCTTACCACTCACCTGTAGGCCACGGCGTAGTGGAGCGCGGTGAAGCCGCTGTTGGTCTTGGCGTGCATGTCACACAGCGAGTTCACCAGCATCACCGCGATCTCGTAGTTGTTCAGCTGCACCGCCCTCAAAGTACAAAAAAGCAATAAACATCTTTGATATTTCATTCACATTTTAATTAAATACCATCGACCTTGCTGTCATCCTCAGAACATAATGTAAAATGAATAAACTTAAATTACAAAACAGTACTGGTTTCAATATTACATATACGATACATGTTTGTTATGACTCACAAAATAACAACACAAGGATTAAGAGATCAGCAGGTGCTGACAACATCTAGATCTTGATGATCAGTGCCTTGCTCTTGTATCCCTGCTCTTGGTGTTGGTCATGGGTTTTATTTCCTCAATGTACAGTGCCTCCAGAGTTAGTAAATGTCACAAAAACTACATTAAGGCAATCGTATTTCCAAGCTCTAACAGAAGCAAAGTTTGGTTATAGAGATGGATTTGTGTCATAGATTCATTTTGTTCTTCAATATACTCTGTGTCTTACAGGTACACGTATCCTCAGCAAATGATAAATTTATTGATTTGAAATAGAATAGTGCGTAACACTAAGAGTTACAAGTGCAAGTGCATAGAATAGTTGGTCTACAAAAGTCAATCACCACAACCTCCCCTTGTGACCCTCCCCAGTGTACTCTCCATGATTACCCAATTCCCTACTCCCCCCCTTCCCTACATCCAGCGCCACATCTCCTCACTTGATGAGCGGCGTCTCCCCGAGGCTCTCCTCTTGGAAGCCGAGGCGCCGCAGGTTCACGTTGGCGCCGGCGTGGAGGATCTCCCGGACCAGCGCCGCGTCGTTGTTGAGAATCGCTCGGTACAGCGGTGTGCAGCCTACAGTGTCATCATACACAGTGAGTCAGAGAATCAGGAGCCCTGAAGCTTTTGTAATGATGGCCTATACTATACTTCATACGCAGATCCAGGGGAGCTCAGGGGTGTGCCAAAATAATTCATTTTCGTAGTGTTTTGGTATGTTCTCCATTGATCGCGCATACAAAACCCATGAAATCCCTTAAGTGCCCCGCCCCCTTGTCCAAAAACCTGGATCTGCCATTGTTATTTCATAGCTCTCTAAAAAAATAAGTACTTTCGAGAAGTTTGTATTTTTGCTATACTATTTATTTTAGCTTACTGTGGTATTCAAAATAGGATGATAATTATTCAAAGTGGCCCACATTCAATGGATTTGATCGTGTGCACGTGTTTACAGCTCCTTGAATTGCATGCTACAATGTGGTCGACCAGCTGCTGCAACAAATCTCATGCAGGATTGCATGCTACATCAGCTTAAACATAGAAGTAATTTTCTCATGTTAAGCTGTACATATTGCAATGTTTTTTTTTTTTTAAAAACAAAAACAAACAAACGTTATTTTCACCTGAGCGTTTGTCCAGGTAGTTGACGTCAATCTCTGACAAAGCATCCTTTATCAACACTTCGGCCAGCTCCGGGTTGTGGTACTGCACAGCGTACCTGAGCATTGCAAGCAGAGGCTAGGTTGGAACAATCACACGTAATTCTATATAGTCAATTAATTCTTCTTAGCAATTGCTGAATATTGGATATTTATATATCTCTGTTATCTAAATGGCTGCCAGTCTATCATTTTCAAAGAAACGAGGTCATTTACATTTAGAAAGTAATACATAGCTCATGAACTTATCTAATAATAGAATATGTAGGTCGCTTTCTTATTTTGCATTCCACTGTAAATGAATAATAAAGATACCCAGTAGAACCTTTTTATTAGACTTAAACTAACTGCGCTGGGGAGCCTCACATTGTCTCAATAGAGCATTGTTTTATACATGAAGACTAAGGAAGAACTTTCAATAGCGATCAAATCTCCAATGAGACCACCTGTATAATAAGACCATTTTCGGGTCAAACAAGGACTTTGAATACCGCTGTAGTGAGTCAGTTGATGCCATTTCATATGTTGATTTATGATGATGGTTCTATTATGTAGACAAATAAATTTTATCTCTTTAAACATGGGGTCTTAGTTTGAAGTTATAATTTGTTGTTTCCCTTTACCTTACTTGTGGAAATAAAATTATTCAATCACAAAAAAACAGTTTACTGTGACGGAACAATCATAAATAATGATACTGGGGGAGGGGGGTCGTCCAAAAAGTTTGAGGGGGGGGTCGTCCAACTTTTCTGATTCCTTTTTGGGGGGTCGCTGCCTTTTTTTTATAATCCTATGGTTTATGTTTTGAAATATTTTCTTTTAGCAATTGTGCAACAATGCAATAATTATGTAAAGGACTTTTGCTTTAGAGGGGGGGGGGGTCACTCAAAATTTTAAAATGTTGGTGTGTGTGTGGGGGGGGGGTCGGTTAACCTTTTCTTCAAGCCCCCAAAAATGGACGACCCCCGGTATCGTTATTTATGATAGTTCCCTGAATACCCACCAAATGGGCCTCTTTCCTATGGCGTTTTCACAATTAACGTCTGCAGGCGCGTATTTGTTCTTTACCAGCATTCTCACCAGCTGAAAAATACAGGCAAAGGCAAAATTATCACCTACTAATTATGACTAGGGTCAGATAGTCCCAAAGGCTGTAGCCATTCTGACATTTAACGTAGTATTTAGCATGTTTCGTCACCGACATCAACCATGGTGAATTAGCAGGAAGTACTGTTAATCTCGTATAATAGAGTGTTAGTCTGGATTATTCCTCCATTCAGAACGGTAAGTTAATAAAAATTGCCTTTGTTTCCTTGCTTCTGAGGCCAGCATTGTTTAATCTATATGCGCATTGAGTAAACGCAGATGTTGGTTTTCCACAAGAAAAGTTTTACAGTGTAACACTTTGTAGTCTTTGAGAACAATTAGCCCCAAATTTGCTGGCAATGAATTTTTTTTGTTTACTTTTGGGTGACATTTTGCCTTTAGTTAATTTGGATCTGTTTTGTGAGAACCAATTGTCAAATTAGCATACATGCGATTCCTAATTAATGTATTAGGGACTAAAACTACATAATGGAATTAACACAAAACTTTCTACTGTGTGTTTAAGCTGTGAACAGTGATTTTGATTGGTGTAGCCGATCCCAGGTCCGAGAAACTGCATTTTCAAGCAACTGGTTTCACTGGCATGTGAATACTTGGCTTACAAATGTATTGCTTATTTCCACTTTCTGCTGTTTCTGCAGTGTAGGGTGTCCCAGAAAAGAGAACAATGTGTATGTAATTGTGTTTTTTTTATTCTACATGTTGCTAATTAGGCAGATTAATAGCATATACACATGTAAAGACAAAGCACATGATTTTGATTTTACGTTTATTATAATATTGCATTACCTTTTCATCAGTAGAATTCACGTTTAGGGACGGTGCAATATTTACCAGGAAGGGGGACCGGTGCATTTGGTAGGGAGACAGGTACTTTTTAAGGTGCTAAGTAGGGGGACCGGATGATTTTTTCATTCTCGTTAGACATGGGACATGTACTTTTTTCAGCTGCTGAAATCCCACCTCGAGGTGAGAATCGGTACAAATTAATCACGCGAATATTCATGGAGGGGACGCGGACTTTTTTTATGAATAGAGGTCATGGGACATCAGTTTTTTTTCATCACATCACCAGGGTACAAAACCTTTTTTTCAGACAAGTTTTTCGATATGCACCGGTCCCCCCGCCTGTTAAATATTGCACTGTCCCTTACAAGTAGGACATACACGTACCCTTGAAATATGCAAATGTTATAGTTCATAAATTAGATTAAAAAAAGTTTACTCATGTGCATGTCTGGCTTGGGGAAAGTTTTCAAAATGGCAGCCATTATGTTTTTTCTAACTACCAGAAAACCTTTACAGATCTTCATATAATATTGCTCAATACATCATTCTTAACTATATATAACATGCTAAGAACATTTATGACGCTAAATTTACATTTGGACATAATCCAAGATGCCCACCAGGATGGTGGCCATGGGTATACACAAAACTTATTCAACCTCCAACAGGGAAAGATTGCTTTCCAGTAGCCTCGGTTTGGAGGTTTAGACTTATTGTTACAGAAAGAGTTTTAGAGGGAGATTTTTAATCACATGGTAGTAGCATTTGAAAATGTTTCAACAGTATTACATAAGGATATTTCCTAGCACATTCCATGAATGGTGTCAACAAAATCCTTTATCCGTGTGCATTTTCCATATCTCACAACTCATAAATAAATCGGGGCTAGGTATTCGTGACTGTCAGACTCGGACCTTATACTAATCAACTCATTACGTAAACGGCGTCTATCCACACCACCCTTTGTTGTACCAGCATCTCACCTCCACCTTCTGTTCGCTGCACGCCACCAGGGCGGGGTCTCCTGCAGCTCATCACTGCACCAGCCGCAGGAGCAGCAGCAGCAGGAGCAGCAGCAGCAGGATGAAACAAGAATTATCACTCAATTAAGATTAGACGATTATAGTAGGTTACGTATTTACTTGTAACACATATATGTGCTTTATAATCTATGAAACTGGTAATAGCCGCCGATAACAGACACTAATGTAACTGATGTAATGGCTTGATATAGCTCAAATCCGACTTTGCAAACATGTCTCTGAGCATTAGCTCTCTCCATAAGTGTTAATTTTTAACTCTTGTTCCCAGTTAGTACACTCGCTTTCCTCTCTAATTGATATAATCGGTGATCTCACAACATCAATGATATTGTGAGATCACCGTAGATACAGATGGGAGAACTAATAATGCACATTTTATAAATGAATTTGCCTTAAACATAGCAATCCGTACGTTTGCGGTCCATTGGTACCTCAGGGTTTGTGATATATTTTTTATCCGCTTGGTATTTCTTCTTTTCCTTTTTAAGTAGTTGTCACCCTATATCTTGCCTTAATTAAGGAGACTGCAGATTATTTGACTCGACTACTGAAAACACAGGGCTGTTTGATCATTTGACCTACTGAAATATGTATAGGCTACATTACAAACAAAACACTTTCTTTGTTATTAATATATGACACAGTCACAAGTATCATGCAAATGTATTTTGTAACACAGAAAGATCATGAATTGAAAAGAAAATTACACGAAATGATCACGGCCCAAATAAACCACACGTACTGATTAGTGTGGTTTAATTAAACTACTGATGAGGGTCAAGCAAATAAAAAAAACAGGCAACATAATGACTCACGCTGGATCTATTACATTGGGGTTGATCTTCTCCTTGCGGAGCAGGACCCTCAGCTGGTCGGCATTGTCCTCACGGATGGCGCGATACAGTGCCAGAGTGGACTCGGGTGCCGCAGGCGGAGGCGCCTTCTTCATGCTCATGGACGACATCTTGGTGGGGGGAACTTTCTTTTATATGGCGCCTTCTGGTTTTTTGTGTGTTTCTTTGTGTTTTTTGTTTTTTGTTTTATTTAACCACGTCAATGTAACAGCCTGAAATATGTACTTGAGTCTTCATTGTTTACTTTGCAGAATCATGTGCCTGTGTGTAAAATCACTGTAAATGTAAATGTGGTTATTTATAGTCACAATTCACTGCTATCGTGCCCTAACATTATTTACACCAGGTCATTGGCATCAATGTCACACTATATCCTTCTCAACTCCCCAGGGAGCATACAGCACATCGCTACCGTAGCGCAGACGTGCTAATCACTCACATTAGGGTTCACTACCCTGACCTGTACCTATTTAACGTGTAGGTACCACGGAGCAGTGTGCAACCTGTTAGATGTAGGTTTGCTCAACACCCACCATCAGATCAGTGTGTGAGTTATAAGAGAACATAGTTTCAATCAACCCCGTAAAAAGAAAAACAATAACCAGAACTTGTACTCATTTTACTCTCTCCCGTCTAGTTTGTGATAAATGGTAGCTCCCTAAAAGTTGGTAAAGTGGCAGTTTGTAATATTCATTTTGGTGTTAGCATGCTTTCAACTTGATACACCATGCTTTTATGCGTTTCGTAACTGTATCCATCTTGTAAAACACATTATATCATTGTCTTGCTTTACAATCCATGGAATTGTTGATGCATGCTGTATGATATCATAGTTGTTAATCACAAGAAGATGTGTGTTTACTTCAAAATACACTGGCCGCTGTCCGTATCAGTATTCAGAATTTGAAACAAAAACAACACAAAATGGTAATTCAAACTTGCACAAAACAATACTGCCAGTATAGTTTCAGAGTATGTGTAACTATATCCACTTATTTTCCGTGTGGATGCACATAGGTGAATGGTGAAACTCTTGCTATAGCAAATATGGATCAATGAATGAAGAATCTCACTGGAGCTGCACCTATATACACTTTACACATGCATGATCACCGGATCCATATTATAGCACACATGGATCGCAAACATGGATCACTATGGGCAGTATTGAAAATATACAGATCAATACCTGTGGCTTGTAGATGTTTTTCCTGATAACAAATATAGGCAGTGATAGTGCCACTGGTTATGCATGGGCACGGGTACACGTGGGCCACATTATATGCTTTCTATTCAGATCACATGGGTGGCTGTTCTGAAGTGGTCTTTGAATAGAGGCGGTCTCTTTATGGTTTTTTTGATGGTAAATGCGTCCTTAATGTTACACGGGCAGTCTATTTATTTATGCAGAGGGTCCTAGTAAGAGATCATACTGTGACAAGTGTTACATAATTCATACCGTACAACCACTGTGTTCTTATTGAACAACCGCCCATTCCTACATATGTTAATCAACCAACCACATTTCATAAACTTGATCAACTTTGGTCACCTATTCTATTTGAATTGGATAATAAGTTTTCATCTTAAAAGCCTGCTTAATACTTCAACAATGTCATAATCTCTTGTGGCAAGGCCAGTTTTGAAATGTCAATGAGCAATCACAACCCAATTCCCCGGCTATCGTCGCTTTTCACGCTCTTGGACATGCGCAGTGAGGCAGAAGTGACGTCTGGGAAGAAAGTTAGAAGAAACCGGAGAATTGTGTTATATTGACGCCGTACTCATGGTTGTGACTATTTGTATTTTACTCGAACCTTTATTAACGTATGATTTGAGCTTAGATCTGAGTTAGATTCACCCCAGTTTAGTTTTGTTTATGAATTGATCTCTAGAAATATTCCACTGACAATGAAAAAATGTTTAATTTCTCCCTATCAGAGAATCACCCACAGGGAAATGACGTCACACAGCTTTGTTGTGTGACGAAGCTACTCTCATGAGGGAAATTACTTTGCAGAATTATTTGAATGATAGATTTTGTCAGAAAGACTGATGGAATTCACGAAGGAAGCCTTTGATGAAGTAGGAGACATAAAACTGGAGTACTGAGATGATAACTGAGTGAGACAGTCTGGTATATTGGGATGTTCTGTTCATCTTCCTTTTATATTGCATTGTCACATACACTCAATGAAACTAAGAGGTATGTATTAAGGTGCCTCCCCCGGGAGATGTGAAACAACAATGGTTGACACAAGTGCTACAATCATGGTTAAAGTTCCTTGTTGATAGTGTTGTGTTGTTTAAACATACCAGGTACATTCGATTTTACAATAATGAATAGAATTCACATGCTAAATTATACATTGTATATGCAATTACACGTTGTTTTGTCGTTGTCGTCTCCGTCGTCTGCATTGTTTTTGGGGTTTTTCCGACTAGGGCTTTCTGGTGGGTCTGATAATTACATTTATTTTGGTGACATTGCAGTTTGTATGTTTAGCATTAGGCTTAAGACTAATGGCAGAAAAATGCAATCACTGTATGTTGAAATATAAATTATTGCAAATACATGTATTACCGGCTTTACAGAGAGTAGGATACTTTAATACTTAAATACAGTAATTTCTTGTAATCATTTTCTAAAATAGACTTTATAAACCTCTTCTATTGCAATTGTCAAAATAATACGTTAAAGTAGAGCGGGTGTATCTTTCTTAAAACATCCCTCGGGGGAAAAAGAAATATATTAGAAACAGGTTTTCTAGAGACTAAACAGAAATACACAGTTAAGAAATGCAACACAACCCAGCAAACAATATCCACTGTGCATGCTCCACTTTTATCATTGACAAGAACGACGATAGTGAACATTAGCAACAAATTGCTCCATGAATATCTAGAGTGGCGCCCGATTGTGGTGGATCAAATCCAGATTTTATCCTGAATGGAACAAGGCGTGTTGAATGGGGATTATCGAGTCAGGGTTGTCGGACGCAAATCTCTGTAAAGGGATTTGAATGAGCAGAACTGACGCATGCGTGACGCCCTTAATACAGGGGAGAGCTAGTCAGTTTTTTCCTTTTGTTTTCATTTTTTTTTTCTTTTTCATTTGGGCAAATCTGTTATGTATATTCATATTTCATTTTCCTGCTGCTTTGCTTATATATAATCCAAAAACTAAATACTAAAACTTTATTTTGACATGTTTCGGGTCTACAGAACACTTTTTCATTTTTTTTTCTTCACAGATGTTCACCTATCATCTAAATATGTTAACCCCCCCCCCCCCTCCAGCCTGACGGTCACGCGTGTTGATCACTACAATTTACAGTGTCGTAGGAGAAGAGAAATGCTGTTATGTAGAAAGATGATGATTCCAGCTCCAAACTATTACGCTTACATGCACATGCACGTTTAATTGATTAATATGATTTTGATTGTTTATCTATTATAGTGACAGAGTATAGAATAGCTTGTGTCCATGTTGCAATGATAATAAGGTTGAAGATGAAATTCATTTTTTTGTAATTGTCCTCTTTATGCTGGTACCCAAAATGTTGTTATGCAACAAGTTAAAATGTTTTTATCCTAATGTTAATATGGAAAGTTTTATTGAACAATTGCAATGTTTTATGAATGATCCAAATTTAATATGTAAACTATGTGCTTTTAATAGAGATTGTTATTTTATAAGAAATACATATATCTATTCTATTAAAAAGTAAGTGATTTTAATTAATGCTTATTTTATTTTACATTACTGTGTCTTATAAGTTTTGTAGCCGGCTGATGATTTTATTTTGAATTGATGTATTTTATGATTTATCATATCAGGTGACACATAAATAAAAAAACTACTGTTACTTGTAGTAAATACAAATCATAAAACTTTTAATTATTCATAAAGCATACCTTCGCGGCTTATTAGTCAGTTACAAAGAAAACACAATTATCTAATTTAGATTACAAACAGTGCAATAGAAGCTTATAAAGTATTTACATATATCCAGTGATAAAAACATAAGATACATGTTAAACTATACGTTATTATTTAATAAATCATGAATATAATTTTTTATTACGTAAATTCCAAGCATCTATACTATAATGTACAGTTTCTCTCCATGCAGTCGTAATAAGAAATGTGAGCCTATTTTTACAACCAAATTATTAAATTCTGGATATTTCCTCATAATAACGTCGTAGTATTTATCTCTAATAATAGTTGATGTATTATGCCAATTAACAATGGTAACAATAGGACCACTTGCGAAATAATTACTATAACTAATCACCAGCCATTCGACCAATGTTAATGTACCGTGGTCGCCATCTTTAGTTACGTGAGAATGGGTACTTAAGCAAGTAGTATTATCTTCCGTGAAGTGGCTGTCCTTTCTCTAGCCCATTTAGCTTCTCTTATCATGTTAAGCTTATCAATTCCTAAGTGATCTTAACCACTCACTTTTGAGTCCGGTCTAGTGAGATTGGTATGGTTATGTTAATCCCATTGGGGATTTTGTGTGAGTATATTACTTTTCCAATGAGTAAAACATTGTAAATATTTATCTAATCTACGTGGTATTGTCTATTTGTTAGATTAGGTTGCATAATGGCTTGATTTAACTCCACTCCATCCCTTTGCAACATACGTAAGTAGAGCAATGCATCCGAGTTAATACTCATGTCCAGAAATAACTGTTATTCATGCAGCTTTATGCAGAAATGCGAGTTTGTTAGAGTATTAGTTTACAGTTTGTAATATGTGGCTGTAAGTTTAGTAGGAGATAATTGCATTTGATTGGTATTATAGGGCCCCTAACTTGGAATTATTGGTGGTTATTCATCCAATTAATAAGTATACGCAGTCATTTAGAATTCTTGTTGAGAAAGAAACTCATATAAGTTTTAACCATTTATTGAGCCTTAAAGTTTTACAAACAAAACATTGTTGTTCAAAAGTTGAAAAACAACTGTTCACATCATTTTTGTATTCGTACACCAGTAGATACTTAGATTAATTCTGAGTTCATAGTGTTAGAAATTAATATATATTTACATTCTTGGAAACACTGATGTAAATAGACCTTAATGATACAACATTTAATGAAGAAATGGATATAACACCTGAGCCTATATAACATTTTACGTACAGTACATTGTGATATTAAGAACCCTAATGCCTATAATTTTTGGCCGAATGGTTGCTACTTCATGATGACATCAATTTTAGGACTAATTGATAAGTGTAGCATATTTTTAAATATATATGATGATAATACATTATGTACTCAGTATGCGCTAAGTGACCGGTCATTCAGTATTCAGATCTCATGCTGGGGGTCCAGTTGGTTACAGAAAAATAAGATTGTGTGTCACTGATTGGGATAAATGATTGTTTTACACAAAGAGATCATGAAGTTTGAAATATCTTTGTAAAGGTGAAAGCTAAAACTGTTGCATCATAGATAATAAGCTATCGCCTGAAAAATGGTTGACTCAAGGTAAGAAAAAGTCACGTGTTTAAATGTCTAATGAACGGTCGTTAAAACGCATATATTTCCGACTGTAATTAGACTGTCAGGATGTCGAGTAGACGTTAGATGCATGTCAATGCACTTTTCCAGTACGCGTAGATAACCAGACAAATTAATAAAGACAAAGTGTAAGATTCCCGTTCACGTTTCAAATGTTGCTGGCAGTAATAGTGGGACCCCAAAATGGTAATTATGTGTGAAACTGATCTAAACATTTATCAGTTCTGTTTGCCTGATCATGTTCTATGATGATTACGATCTTTGCATGGATTCAGAAACAGTATTACAGTATACCCTCCATAATATGACGATTCGCTTCCATCGCAAAAATGGATAGTGAGTCGGATTCCTGACACGAAGATTGTGGGTTTAAGACCCGATTCGGTGTGTTTTACTAGTGGTTGTCCTTAGCTCTGATGTAAGTGAGTTGTGCCTTGGTTATTATAACTCCACAGGGAGTTGAAAAGGCAATATATTGTCACAAAGTTATGATTCATAATGAATAGCGTGGTGTAGACATACTGTTGACTTATGAACTTAAGCTGCAAGACTTTTAGCTATCAACTTCAATAGAGAGTTAGTCTCGTCATTGACATTTAACTGAGTAGGCACGTCTGAATCGTTGTACAATAGAACCTCTCTATTAGGACCACCATTCGGACCAGTGTTAGGTGGTCTCAACAGAAAGGTGATTTATATACAGAGGTTCAGTTGGTAGGTCTATGAAGGGTTGTGGCCGTGAAAAGTGGTCCTATCGTAGAGGTGGTCTCAATAGAGGAGTGGTCTCAATTGTTGAAGGTGCTACTGTAATAGAGGATGCAATTCATTCAGGTGGTCTTAATAGGACGTAATACTGTACAGAAACTTCTACGTCCGGCCAATCAACGTCCACTTACAAATATTAATGTGACATTTGGTAAACAGTCCGTGGTCAAAATCAACAATTTTGCCCGTAGAAAATGTACATCCGAATTAGCTTGTTAGAGACACGCAGCATTTATCTTGATGTTTGAGTGACATTTTCTCCTGCAGAGTGGGGAGCGTGGACGGTCCACTGCCATTATATCGCATTGTGGACATGCTCTTCTCTTTCATGGCACAACGTTTAAGAATCCCCTTTTCTCTTCTTTACATTTGATAATTAAAGAGTCTGGTTTTGACCAAAATTGTACATGTCGCCTTATTTTGTTGCCCGACGCATGCGACAAAATTTATCCGTGTGTGTTTTTATCTTTATGAGCAAGGTCCACACACCATATAGTTTTCTAATACCAAAGGTCAAATTCCCACTTCATTGTTTCAATTTTAAGAACTGATGATAAAACTACAAAATTTACAATTTGTCAAATATTTTAAGACCACTAGTCGACCATCTAAAGTCAAAAACTATAATTTCTCGTTCTAGAGGTCTTGAACAAGCATGATTGACTCCTTCATAAGCTCCGTATGCAACGGATAGTCTGAATACAAAAAATGTTTATTTTCTTTATAAATGAGAATAATGAAAAACACACCCAAATAATATAGCTGGAACTCAATTTGGAGTTGCATTGTCAAACTTGATTTCGATTCCACTCCACATCAAGCATGTGTTTGCTCTGTCTGCAACGTGACTAGTTTGCTGGCAGTCCATCATTACATAGGCCTACACACTATCCAGCTATTAGGAATATCTACTTGAGTACTCAATCACTGAGTTCTTTAAAAGTTGGTACTGATGTATCCCTAATGTACCATTCCATATCAGCAGGTCCACATCATCCAATACATAACTGGCATCCAATCGAGTAAACCTAATTCCACATTTGGGTGCAGAGACCGCAGTGTCCTGAGCCCTGCGCAACCACACTCCGTGCAGAGACCACAGTGTTCATAGTCATCAAGTTTAAAGCAGACGAATTAATGAGACACAACTGTCTAGGAGCTTTGCTACTCTTCCACACTCTCGAACAGCGTCAGCTCCTTGGCGTGTCCGTCCCCGCAGGGCGGCGGTGTCGGGGTTGCTGGTGGCTGGCGCGAGGCAGGGCCCTTCAGACGGGTCATGTGATGTGCACCGGCCGACCCATTGACGACTGCAGGATAAAAATGGCAGAGTGGGATAATGTAGACGATTAATAGTATTAGGAATATCGATTAGGGTGGATCTTTTTTCATCATCACGTTGTGGGTAACTCCTGACCTTTGTTGTTGTTTTGCATGACAACAATAAATCAGGAGTTACCCACAACATGAGGACTAAATTGAAACCTGTTTTATGAACTCATTGAAGAGTTTGACATGTATTCAACATGTGCATCTACACATACACACCTATTAATGACGCCTACCTATTAAATGAAGAAACTTAATAGCAGAAATTTAAATAATCAATGGAAAAACGCATTTAAATCGACGGGCAATGCCTCCATCTTGTTGGGGTAGCTCCCGGAGTTACCCCAACCGCTTTACTCCGGTGATATTATAGACTTTATCATTCTTTTTTCATGTAATCATCATTGGTTATCATGATCCAGAATTATCCAATAACACTTGGAGAGGGTTATCACCCCTGTTCGAACAGGGGGCGATACTATGGTTATCATGCTTGTTCTCAGCCAGACTAGTTTTTCACATTTTAAAAAATAATGTTGATATTATGTGGAAAAGAATGATAAATACAAAACCGAGTTTGTTGTGTAACATGAATTATTTTATCAGGATTCGTTCTTGTGATGCATCAGGCTTGCCCTTCTGGCTCGCCGGGATAGGACCCAAGAATCAACTGATAAAATAATTAATGGTACAAAACTCACGTGGTATTCTCTATTTACCTGCGCCGCCGTCCGCCAGTGACGTGCGGTAGGTGGCGCCGCGGGTGAAGGTGCCGCGGTGGTCGGTGCAGCCGGGGCTCGCGCTGGCGCGGTACAGGTAGCGCCGGTCCCCCGTGCCGGGGCGGCTCCGCAGACCCCGCCGGCGGGTCCGGCAGAGGTCGTTCAGGGCACACCTGGAGAGGGAAAAAAATATGTATAGTGGAACCTTCAATTAAGACCACCTCTATATTGATATCAACACTATAATAAGACCACTTTCTAGGTCACAAACCTTCATAAGCTATTAAACTGAGCAGCTGGAAAGAGTCCACCACTCTATTGAGACCGCCTAACACTTGTTCCAGCGGTGGTTCTGATAGAGAGGTTCTACTGTAGTTCGTGAGATATGAGTCTGCATGGCCGAATGTACATTTTATACCTTATAAATCAGGACAATTCAGTCGTTTAAATTGTTATAATTATGTTTTTAAACATATTCAGCAATTTATTTTTCTGTACAAATGTCTTGTGCATGATGATTATACATTGGGCCCATGCAGTTATGGTTACGTAAAAAGACATAATTGAAACGAGCTTAGGTTACACTTACAGAATTAGCCTTTATAGATAACCTCGATACCGCAAGATGAGCAGCTAAGTGCAGCGGCATTGTAACAGTCACTGTCCTATTTCAGAGGCCGGGTACATAGAACTGGTACAGAATGAAAACCAGGAGCAGGAAATCAAGTAGACCAAAAGGAAAACAAAAGACCCATGACGGACAGAATGAAGACCTTGGTATTTTTTTGCAGAAATCGAACATTCATATTTACAGATATTCGCAAATATCCGATCATATCTGCTGATCAGATATTTACGAATATGTGTAAATCCGAATGTTCAATTTCCGCACAACTTTACCAAGGTAGACTGCAGACTAGTATGGCTAAGAGTAGGTAGATGCAAGAGAACAAGTATAACACCATAGGTTTATGATACAAAATCGGCGTCATATGCATACCTGAACTTGGAGCCGCTGATGCAGTAGAGGAGGAAGTTGAGCGCGTTGTTGGAGAAGCAGACGAGAACGAGCACCGTGTTGATGACGAGCTCCCACCAGAACGCGAACGCCACGCGGTCCGCCTTGAGCGCAGGCACCACCACGTCATACAGCTACAAGGAGAGTGTGATAGGGGGCGTTACATACGCAGATCCAGGTTTTTGGAAAAGGGGGAGGGACGCACTTGAGGGACTTCAAGAGTTCTGTATGAGCGATCGATGGCAGACGTGTAAAAAAACATGAAAATGAAGTATTTTGGTGGGAAAAGACGGTCATGCGACCCTCCCGCATCCCCCTGGATCGAGGGGGACGAAGGGGGTGCGTATCCCTCCCCATTTCCCCTACCAAAATACTTCATTTTCATTGCACGTAAAAAAAACAATGAATTCCTCTAAGTGCGCCCCTCCCCTTTTTTTCTAAAAGCCTGGATCTGCCACTGCGTTAGGCAGCTGTTTCCGGGTGAATCAGACTAATAGACGACAAGGGTTTTGCTACTTCCGGTGACAAGAGTCCGGCATGACTCATACAGCTGTAATTGGAGTTCTTGTCTATACTAATTAGACACGTTAGAAGGTCAACATGGGTTGAGGGGTAACCGTTCCGACTTCGCACGTAGCCTACCCCTAATTCAAAACCAAATGATCGCACCAGTTTAAAAACGAAGAGTTGCTACTTTACTTTACACTTAAATGTCTGTTGTTTCATTGTGTATAAGAATATAAGGCTAGGATTTAAATACTTTCCGCAACAAAAATATGGTGCGTTAACCTTTAATTTCACAATATACATATACATGTACATTATTGAAGACATGCTCAACCTCAAGAACCGTTGAATAACATGTTAAATACGTGTATACCCCTTATATATCCACCTTTTGCATGAAGTTTATCCTCTTATATCAAACGAGTTTTTGTTAATTTAGACCACGATGCTGTCATACAGATATTAATATTTTTCAACGGAGATATCAAATTATGGAATCCTCATTGCCATAGCACGACTTTGGATGTACATTACAATGCAAAACATAGGAAAACGTGCAGACGAGAAGTTATTTTGTTCTCATCTGTTTATAACAAAAACAAATATGTCGTGTAGGGTAGAATGGATCAGCACACTGTTACCTTCTGCGCATTCCTGTTTCTCACCCGGTCGCTTTAATTGACGTCAATGTAATACTAATTAATAGGTGAGTACCAACGTGTTAATCAACCACTAGGCCAGTGTACATGTACATACTAGCAGGAAACCCGTGGGAAATCCTCAACAGGATGCAATTGACCTAGCACAATAGGAACTGTCTATTTGGAGCATCATTGGGACTGATCACCTCAAGTGGTATCCATAGACAGCCAGTCTCATTATTTAAGTCATGGTGATCTCTTTATATATACATATTTGTATATAGTATATCTATACTATATCTGGCTCCCAAATGGTCGAGCTCACTTTCTATGTATGAAACACAATAATCGTCTATTTGTATATTATATATTCAGAGGTGGGCTCAGAGAAGAGGTGGCACAGGCAAATCCAGGTGGAACGTAGCCATCCCTCCTTTTCACGCATTTAAAATATTATTTTTATTTGGGGTTTAGTTCTGGCATCTCCGCAAATCTTTGCCCTTTTACTTTCCGAAAACAGGGGTGGTAATAGAAGTTTCCGCCGTGCATCGTCTTCTACCTAGAGCTTTCCATTAAAGGTCAATGAGTCATTGTGTACAAACTGGCAACCAATTAGCGATGATGTATTCCAGGAATATACCCCATTAAACCTCCTCTGGCCTTGGATCAATCATAAGCCCACTTGGACATTGCGTACATGTTGTAAACAAGGGATTAATGAGTTGTCTTAATCAAGAAGTTCCGTTGCACACATAATTAACACCCTTACCGTATGTGACATTACAGCACTTACATGCCCAGCTTGCACTTACATTGTGGGCTCGTAGATAGTGGTACAATAACGTTTTAATAACGTGTAGAATAAATAATAAGCCCTGCCCTTTGGGTGACCGTAGGAACAATGGGACTTGTACATGAACAGTGCATCCCCTCCTCCTCTAAGGATTATACAGGTTCTCCTTTTTCCATGGAACAATCAAGGATTGGAACTCGCTGCCTTCAGAAACTGTGTTGGCACCATCACTGAAGGCCTTGTTTACGTTGCTGGTAGCAGAGCAGTAATATATACAGCTGTTTTAAATCTTGCACCATGTAAATTACTACACTATAGTTTTTAAATCCACGCCCTAGCACACACATCACCTCACTTGCATAAGATTCATGATTGAAGGTGCAAGTTATATGGAGGAAGAAGGTCAAGAATTACTGACCGAATGCTAAGTCCTGCAACGGATGATATTAATAGTACATCATGTAACAATAATCACAATCTGGCGAACTCGGCTTCAATATTTGAGGTGGCCTGGTCCCAGCCTTACGAATGATACTTTTCACAAGTCGTAGCAATCGGTA
This sequence comes from Streblospio benedicti, assembly GCA_019095985.1. Taxonomy (NCBI): domain Eukaryota; kingdom Metazoa; phylum Annelida; class Polychaeta; order Spionida; family Spionidae; genus Streblospio; species Streblospio benedicti. Next base: position 21,154,228 of record CM032667.1, on the reverse strand, counting down.
CGCTTTGAACGACCTTAGTATGTGTATGTTAACATTTCCGCATGGCCTAGACAACAGAATCCGATGATGATCTAAATCCCAGAGAACTGGACATTACCGCCGAGATAAGCGTAATGGGATGTTTTCTATATAGATAATGGCCAGTGCAATCATTTAGAATCATTAAGTCTTTGCCACCTCGTCGGAACTGTCAATATCACCATGTGTGCACTTGATTGACGGTCTCCTTATCCCAAATGATCCCCATGTGAGACCGTCACGCCCAGGTCTCTACGTCATTGCCCCTCTGACAAGAAAATGCCTTCTCTGCTATGTGTGAAGTGTTTTCAGAATAGAGATAATGGCCAGTGCTATGCATTTAGAATCATTTAGTATTTGCCACCACGTCAGAACTGTCAATATCACCATGTGTACACGTGATTGACAGTTTCGTTATCCCCAAATGACGTCACACCGTCAACCCAGGTTTCTACATCATTGCCTCTCTGACAAGCCAATGCCTTCTCCGTTGGCGGTCACGGTATATCGCAATAGGAATCTGACAGGCAGTTCTATCACTTATCTGTCGAGAGTCTTTAGAAATGACAGTGATTGTTCTAGACTACTGGCAGATCTACGTACTCTTACCATGTACTACATGTACTGTACATGGTCAAGAGTATCATATGAGTTTCTGTTGTGCTGGTAAGGTGGTGAATTTATGATGGGTTGACATGATTTTTCACCTGCTAGCAGACAGTAAGTGGTGAGCTTGTTAGATAGTAAGATTGGTGAATTAGCTGCCATGTGGTGATATTGGATCTCACCTGTTATATTATATTCTTCTCTCTCTCTCTAAACTCTATCTCCTATCTAGATGTAGGTTGGAACTTTCTTGCTATTTAAGATAGTGAGAGTGAGAGAGAAGAATATAATTGCACCCACAAGTAGAATGATCTCACCTGGTAGCACACGGTGAGCGGCGACGTGGTGATGATGAAGACGAGGGAGATTGTGAGCAGCATGGTGGTGATGGACGTGGTGCTGTCTGTGGGCAGCGCGTTCCGCACGTGGATGTGCACGCCCGAGCTCGACCCGTTCCCGGGGCAGGCTCGGCGTCTCCGCGTCGTCTGTGGAGGCGACAGAACAAGAAATAAGCTTAACACTGACATTCTACATAGACCTCGGGTATTTTCAGTTACCGACAACTGATTACGTTATCATGTTCTGTGGGGCCAAAGTTAGAGCTCATTCCCAATGCACGCATGCCACCTCAGTGTTGTTTGTAGAGTGGACAGAAGAAGATATAAGCTTGAGTACAGTAAAACCTTCAATTAAGACCACCTCTCTATAGAGACCAAATCTGTAATGTGATCACTTTCCATGGTGCCAAACTTCTAATAAAGCTATCAAAATGTAGTTCTGTATAGAGACCACCTATCTACTGAGACCATATAACACAAGGCCTGAATGTGGTCCTAATAAAGAGGTTATACTGTATTTAAGGGTTATCATAATGAGGTTTGTGGTGTGAAATGAGAACTACAGTAGAACCTGCAATTAAGACACCTCTCTATTGAGACCACGTCTATAATACGACCACAATCGATTGGTCCCAAACCTTCATAAAGCTCCCGAAGTGAACATCTTTATAGAGACCACCTCTCTATTGGGACCACATAACAGTAGCTCCAAAGGAGTATTCTAGAGATTTCACATGGTAGCATTAAATATGAACATAGATTGATTCATTCTGTATTGTTGTGCAACCAAGTTACCACCGTTTCCCTGCCACCCTCGCCATTTATATGGTATTTGTTGGTAAGAAGAATTGGTTAAGAGCTGATTGTAAGTAACTTGATACTTCACCCAATTCCTCCCACTAAAGCAACATTGTTAAAAGACATTGGATTGCAAAGAAAATGTAATCTTACTTCACTGCCTCACATCATAGATATGTCTTACGTGCTACAGTTCAAAATCGATTTTGTAATACATGTAAGATGACTAATTGTTCTACATTTACTATATAATGAGATAATGATGGATCTCATGCTGTTATATGTAACCATTTCTGTTGTAGTGTACATGGTAACCTAGGTACTATTAGTGCCCCTACTGATGGGACATCCATCTCTATTGTTATAATAGCTCCCCTGCTGATAAATGACATACTTACCACTTTTTATGGAGGTGAGATAAGATTAAATTCATTTCATACTTTAAAAAAATCCAATAGAAGTACAGAATCACAGTAGAATTTTATTAATCATTTGTATTGGCTAGAAAAAAGTAGACAAATTATCTTTAATATATAATGTTCATATGAAAACTAACAGCTCTATGATGGCAACCAATCATTTTTTTAACTTATATTCTGATGGAAGTTCATTTATCCTGGATTAGATAGGCCAACATAATAATTATAGTTTTAAACAGGATACTACAAGTAATTTTTTACGCTAAGCTTTCAACTGTTGAAAGCTTGTGTAAAAGATTGCTTGCAGTATCCTATTTAAATCTATAATTATTACGTTTGTCTAACTAGTAGCTTAGAAAAAAGAGCGGCTGGACACTGACCTTGACTAGTGACCACACGATGGACACGTTGCACACGAGGATGAGCAGGAAGGGAATGTAGGAGAACAGGGCGGCGTCGATGGTCGTCCACCACGCCTCGCCGTGCGCGCCAAGCGGCTGGGGGCGCATTATGGAAAAAACATTATTTTGTAACAACTAGGAGAAAAGAGCGGAGTCCATTGTTTTCCACCACTTGCATCTAGGTGCAGATTGTGAAAAGGTTAATGAAGATTATTGAAATCTATTTTAACAAAACTCTCATCAAAAACCAAGAAGTTTTATGAGGAATTAGCGGGATCAATGGTCATCTATTACACTTCGCGGTGAACACCAGGCGGCTAGTGGGGACATTATGGACGAAGAGGTTTTTGTTAAACTTATCATTATAAACTATAAGCAAGCGGATGTAGGAGAAAAGAGCTGTTGAATCGATGCACCAAGTGACTGGTGGGGGCGTTATGGAAGAAAAACCTGCATGAGTCATCGTGTACATACATGTAGTAGTCCAGCGCACTTTACTGTAGTCTACTTATGCTCAGCTGTCATGGTGCAATGAACTTGCTATCTGGATACCTCAGACCACCACTCTTACATGTTTCTTGTTGCAAGATATATTGGTGGTCATCTTAGTAAGTTACATGCACAAGCATTTGAGGACGTAATATTTAGAATGCAAGTTGTTTCTTGTATATTCCTTGACCCATAAAACCTACTCATAGACACCAAAATCGATGTTCCATACAAGATAGTTATTTAGTTGTCAAAAATATAGTATTGGCCTTAATGACGGCCGTCGTCTTGGATTTTAAGGTCACTCAATTTCCTACTCACGACAGATTTGAATTCAGCATGCCTGCATTTACCAACTGTATGCTAAATTTCAACATAAAAAGCCTAACACTTTTCATAGAAGCATCTTGCTAGAAGTTTATCCTTGTCTATTATTATGAATTACTGTGAATATCGCCTTTCTCTTTTTATGTTAGTGACATGTCTCAAAAGGCCACAGTGCCACAGTAATCTTTAATCATTATCTATGTTTGAAGTACCGTGCAGCCGAGGACAGACCTGTAGCAAGGGTTAGAAAAGTGAGGGGGCACAGAAATGTATTGATGCGAGCTGAAACGCGGTGAAGCCAAACTTAGGGGGTCCGGAGGCATGTTTCCATGGAAAGTTTTATTTTTTGCAGTAAAAATGATGGTGCGAGCGTTTGTGTCGATCCCAGCACATTCGAGGGGGGGCGGGGAAATTTTTGAAAATTGGATACTCTGGGAGCAATTCTGGTGCATTTTCAAGCCAAATAAAGATTTCTTTTTCAAAAAGTGAGGGGGCACTTTTTAATATTTTCTCTATTTCAGACCAAAATCTCGAAGAAAAGTGAGGGGCACGTGCCCCACTGGCCCCACCGCTTGCTACGCTCCTGGAGGACTATTAACATCTTAATATAGGTTTAGTGTAGCATTGTTCCCCACATAACAATCATTAAACAGTGTTGTTAACCGTGCAGAATTGCACGTAAAAGTGTAGCATGTTGGGTTTGTAATTAGTGTAAACTCTAAGCTGATTAACAGGCAACTCCGGCATAATTGGGGGAAATTATGCTTTATCGGGCAAGGAGTAGTGCGGAAGAAGTGGCTCGGTCACGGCGCATGTTCAAGAGTAAAATACAGTAAAATCCTGCACGTGCCACAACTGCCTATAAGAAAAGATTCGAGGATCAAGGTTGGTTAATGCAAATGTAAATGTGGTTATTTATAGTCGCAATTCACTGCTAGCGTGCTCTAGCGACTTTACATATTTACACCAGGACATTAACATCATTGTCACACTATATCCTTCTCAACTCCCCAGGGAGCATACAGCACATCGCTACCGTCGCGCAGACGTGCTAATCACTCACATTATCGTTCACTACCCTGACCTGTACCTATTTAACGTGTAGATACCACCTAGAAGTGTGCAACCTGTTTGAGGTAGGCTTGCTCAACACCTACCATCAGACCCGACCGGGAATCGAACCCACGACCTTCTGGTCACGGCCCAACTCCTTATTCTCTCAGCCACGGAAGCGCACACTGGTTGGTGATAAAGAATGCTACCGAAATAGTAACAGACTTGGCAAGGGATTAATCCAAGAGAAAATTTCGAATGTGGCCAAGTATGAACGCTCCTGAAAGATCGTAGGGAGGTTAGCTCAACTGGTTAGAGCACCTGCCTCACACATAATGACTGGTCTGGTGTTAGCATGAGACCGTGGGTTCAAGTCTATGGCCTTCCAAATCTTTACGGAGTTCCTTGAAAGTTTCACAGTAGTTATAGTTGCTAAGGTGGATAAAGTGGCATACTTTGAAGTTGATATAACGTAGCACTGCCAACAACTAAATTCAATCTGCTCAAACCGTCCCGAGACATACAGATATACAGATACATACAAACATAGACACGAAACAAACACAATGCTTTCGTTTCCACCGAAGCGACGCAATTGAAAAAACACACTTTACAACAAGATACGATGGTGAACAAGCCACTTAAACCCACTCCAGTCTACTGTGTCGCCTACCTATGCCACTATCAGAACACGTAATATTACTGGTGCCTGAAGCAAACCAGACCACATCAGTGAAATATTTGAGGCTGAATTTGATTTTTTAATTGAATGGATCATTCAATCCCATAAATATAAATATCCTAACTGGAGATCAAAAAATGATTAGCCTACGAATTGTCTATTTCATCAAATGGTTAGTTTCTTTTAGCAGACATTGATGTCACGACCATAACCTTTGGCTGGGTAATCACACAACTGTGTCTCTACCATGGGCGTCAGCATCATGGGAGGGGGAGGGGCTATATAGTGGTCTACTACTATGTTTTACAAACACATATATACTGTATACTGTATGGTGTAGTGCTTGTAAACCATAGCAGTAGACCCCCTCCCATGATGCTGAGGCCCGTGCGAAGACCATAGCCTTTGGCTGGATACCTCAAAGTTGTAGACGCAGGTGTCGGGCAGCTCATCGGCGCGGTACTCGGTGGTCCAGAACAGGTGCACGTCCACGGCAGCCAGGGCCAGCAGCACACAGAACAGCGCCGCGCCGTGCCGCTTGCGGGAGCACCACGTGCGCGCCTGAAACGTACGTTTGACGTATGCAACCATGTAGGTTCATACCCAGCCTGCAAGCAGGATCACGTAAGTCTCGCAGAAAGAGGACGTTATGATCCTTGCTTGGGGGTTAGGTTCATGCCATCTCTCATTCTTTTATGTTCGTCTTGTTATAGTTTCTGCTAATATATTTATAAGTGTTTGTCATTTTGATTTGACACATTGGTAGCCTCTTTCTGCCAATGTCTAACCTAAAACACACGAGCGTGGGGGGTGTCTATGTAACAGATTGCCTCACGAATGCATGTGCTTATGATACTGTGACGGATTTTTAATAGTTTACTATTCATGAGATGTAGATTGAAGAACCTTTTTTGTCGTTTTAGCGAGATTGTAGAATTTTTTGTGAGAAGTTGGATTGTTACTTTTCATTAAAGAAACATATGACTATTCTTCATTCTCATTGTCATTCTTGACATTTCCTGGCTTCAAAGTGACCTGGCCTCGGGCTTTCAAGTGTGACATCAATATGGTTTGAAAGAAGTGATTGGCACCACCTTTTTAGCAGGGCGGTTGACCTGTTGGCTATCAATCGCACGTACGAAACCCATGAGATTCCGTATGTGTGCCTCCTTTTTCCTGAAAACCTCGATTTGACAGTGTAAGACACGTCGACACGTCCGTTTTTAGACACTTTTGTTTGTAAAAGTGACACTTGCAAAATCTTTAAGTGACGTATCTATGCTGGCGAGACAGGCACATTTCGTCTGTGTGAATGTGTGAACATCATATTAAAAAAAAGTGACACTTTATTTTTTTTCTGAGAATGATTCAAAGTGGTCATACGGACACGGCGCTTTTTGTTTTGGGAGATCGGCCTATGACATTACAGTATAGCCTCTTATTAAGAACGCTTTTATAAAGTAAAATTTTTACTATCTAAAAGGATGTCGTACCGAAGAGACGCCCTGACTAGGTCTACAATGGAAATATCCCCCATCAACCTCTGTAAAGAGGCCACCTCTCTATCGGAAACATTTACAGTTAGCCCATGTTGATCTTTAGGGTGATGTTCTGCTGTAAATTTGAATGTAACTGTGCAAATTAAATGACATGTTAATACACAGAGAAGCTATTGGCTCTAAAGAGGTGGAGGATTAAGGGAGATTAAGGAAAGGGCAAAGAAGTACTTCTTAAGATTGGAAGTAAGAAACAACTTATTTTCATTGCTAGTACATTAAACATCCATCACAATCAGTTTAGTTTGTAAAAACTCGAGATGCCACTAAAGCTCAGTGCTCAATCGTTTAAGCCGCAGTCGTATTCTTAAAGTGGTTGATTGTTCTGGCTTCTCTTCCCAGTCATTGTACTTCCAGGTATTATTAGCACATGTCTCCTGTACTCCTCATTTCCCATTTCTGCGACCCCCTATCCGCTGCATCGTAATAGGATGTAATCTAAAATGACTTTTTTTAGTCGTAAGAAATCAAAGTGAAAATACGCTGTCAAGAAGGATGTCCCTGCCTATTGCATTTCCGTTTCTATGATGGATGATGCCGGGATATCAATGCCCAAAAGGAAATGAAGATTCTAATAGTGTTAGAAAACGAACATAATGGGTAATAATGCTGTCACGTTCAATATAAATAATCTCTTATTACGTATCTGAAAGTGAATATTGGAATGTCGTACCATATGATAAACGAATCTATTTACCACTCACTTCAAAGCATTCCCTTCGGACTATGGGCTGCATTTTTGTACAGCAGTGATAGCTCTTAATTCGGATTAATGATGCGTCTGAAAATGCTGATAAAAACCATTACAGGTGGTGTATATGCATGATTTTGTATAAGAATGCATGGCATATGTGATCTTACCTGTAAAATGAATATCGAACCCGAATCGATTAACACGTAACAGTTCTTGTGATAGTTATGCCTCCAGTGCGCGAGATTGCAGCAAACTCGCAGAGTATTAGTGCACCTTTTGTAACGTTGCACTGGAGTGGTCAGTAATATCCCCTTGTTACACACACCTTGCTGTACCTTCTTAATCCCACTGTAGGATTAGGTACTCAGTACACTATAGTACTGAGAATGGGCATTAGGGCTCAGTTACCTTGTAGACCCTAGTCTGATAGCACGGAGGGCTGGTAACCTATTATCGATGAGAATAGGCCCTGTTTACTTGTTCTGACGATGTTAGCCGGTGGCTACCTCTCCTCGCCGGCCTGGTCTGACAGAGTGAACAGTTTTAGGCACAGACTGCTTCAAAACCTGCCACGTATTATCTAAATACTGAAAGTACTGAAAGCCACGCAAAATCACAAGTGAGCGAACACAACGCACCCGATGTATTGTTACTAACGTCGTGATTTGATCATGGGGTTTCTCCAGACTCAAAAGCCAAAGTGGACACAAAGTGGAAATCAAGCCTCAAAGTTAGAACCTTGTGTTGTTTCAAACAACACAAGGTTTTAACTTTGAAGCTTGATTTCTCAGACGTCGCAAGACGGACTTAAACAGGACGAATTGCACATTGTCCGCCTTGATGAGCCAAGTCGACAAGCCGAAACGGAAATCGCCAACATTGGATGTTTACATCGCCATTTTGGACTGTATCGTCACATATTGATGCACGCTGAATTGCACTATACGGTGGAAGGCATGTGTTTGAGTCTTTAACTTCTGGATAGACACGATGACTATAAGCCTTGCCTCCGCTGCCTGGCTTAAAAATCCATTGAATGCCATACATGTATTTAAATGTGCAAACTCGACTGATCTGTATGTATTGACCCCCGTGAAGCGCTATAGTCCCTTATAACTACTAATAGTCCTGCGGCCGAAGTTTGATTGTCATTTTATCAAATAGTAGATGTTTTATGATTGATTATGGTAAAACGTAAAGTCTCTATGTCAACTTGAAGCTGACATATGGCGTAAACAGATATTCTCGACAACCCACGGCGCCCATTTTGAATTTTCGACCATAAACTTTTCCCCCAAGGATGCCGCAACTGCATTCGGTGGTTTTGTGATGAGGAAAGTCTGTTCGACCATAACCAATCATAAAACGTCTATTGTTTGACAAAATGACGTTCCACCCAAAATCCACTTTCTGTGGCAGGACCGTAACCGCGGGCACTGGCCTGTATGGATGGACCCCCCACCACCGTGGAGCGCCATAGCCCCCCTATAACTACTGACCTGTAGCGGGCGGTAGACGGAGATGACGCGGTCCACGTTGATGAGCACGAGGATCCAGGACGAGTACTGCGTGAGGAAGACGGTGGTGAAGGTGGACAGCTTGCAGCCGGCGGAGCTCAGGTTGCGCGTGTACTGCAGCGAGCCGCCCAGCAGCGCGCCCAGCCAGAAGTCTGCGGACAGAGAGGGACGAGGTCATTTAAGGGTAGTGTAGTAGAACCTCCTATTAGGACGACCTTTGAGCCCAGTGTTAGGTTGTTCAATAGAGATGTGGTCTCTACACAGAGGTTCAAATTCGTAGCTTTGGGAAAGTTTGGCACCGTCAAAAGTGGTCTTATTATATAGTTGGTCTCAATAGAGAGGTGGTCTTAATTGGAGGCTCTACTGTATATTGATAAAATCTAGTATCCTTGGTTCATTATTGTATACTTGCTCGGGGAGCGATCACAATTGACGTCAACCACATTTTGGCACTTTCTGACACCACCCCATGTTAACTTTCGTCATCTGCATGCCCCCCCCCCTCCCCCCGTCAAGTTGAGGACACCTCCCCGCCCCTTATCAACTATGGCGGTGATGTTGGTTTCATGATATCCTCACCCAAACCCCTCAGTTAACCATCTAAGCTAGCCAATATTTAAGATATGTCATTAAAATGGAAAATGTGTGCAGTTTTGTCAGGTTGTGTCATACAACTGTTTGTTTTTGTATATGTGACAATGTGATTTTTTGACCAAAAATGTCAACAAATAAATTTTTTTATCCATTGTTTTTACTACAACCTTAAATATCAATTTTACTTTGACATATCGTTAATGCAGGCCCCCTATCCTGTCAACTTTTAGGATGACTCCCGCCCAGGACCCACCTACCCACCCAACCCCCTGTCAAGTTCGTCAACTTTTGCTACCCCCCCCGTTCAGGGTTGCTGTCAGGTGTGAACGCACCTCTTGTCGTTGTCTCTCTATTGTTTTGATACTGGTTATACTGCAATGCAACAAGATAATTAGTGCCTCACGATAAGAGACTATGTAATGTTGTGTTAATAGTTATTACAATAGACACAAATGAGGCTAAAAACTAATTTTGTGGTGATAATAATGGGGATAATTTTTGCAATGACCGTAGATTGTGTGAGGGACATAATTATCCTTGTGGATCCAGTGTCAGACGGTGCATCGAATGGTTACTCGATTAGTACATAAGATTATGTAATCATTACATGATACAGATAAGGGACTATGTACATTTTGTCACGCTCTGCAAAAGTGGAACAGTGTTCCACTTAGGGGGGGGGGGGGCGTTCGAGTTTTGCACATTCCACTTTTTTGTCGGTTTAATATTTTATCTCGCTCGCTAAAATCTTTCATATTCCATATTCAGAATTCCACTATTTACTATTGAAATGTGGCATTTAAAAAAAGATACACAGCAGATTTCACACATTAATTAATATCATGATTTACTTTATTGATATATAATAAATATTATTTTATGGCACATATAAGTACATGTAATATTTGAATAAATATCGCGAAATACTGTGTAGATATTCTTCGACTATATCACACATCTGATGTTTCCACTTTTGGGGGGGAGGGGGGGGGGGTCAAGAAAAAAGAGAGCACTGTTCCACTTTTGCGGAGGGTGACAAAATGTACATCATCCCTAATAAGCTATATATGTGATATAATTTACAGTTTTAAAAGATAGTGGAATTGCTACTATTGCACAAGAATGCTGACAATGCTCGGAATTCACGAGAATTGGAATGCAAATAGGTCTGCACTTATGTTGAATGCAACAATGGGCCCTATTAATTATTGAGAGCTATGCAATTAACAAAGTCGGGTTAATTGAAAAAGACCATTAGAAACAAATGCCAAGGGGAAACGTTTACAATATGTGGTAGGGAAGTCATCAATTACAATACAAGTGTGACGAGAGGACACTGGTAGGTTTGTAAGTGTGTGTAGGTCAAGGGCATCTTACGTGACACAATCTGCGTATGATTGTGTGAATGCGCCATATCGTGAAATGTGCATGTTAGGTGTGAGTGGAGGCAGAAGGTAATAATTGCGTAAGGTGCAAGGGGCATATATGCTAGCATGGTGCACATGTGTATGCACATGTTTGTGGTTAATGTAACCAAGGTAATAATTAAATTGCCAATGACACTCTTTGAATCAAGTAACTAGGTGTATTACAACACAGCAATAACCATCCGGGCACAGTATAGCGTATAACGAGCCACATGGAAGCGGTTGTACACTTTAGACGTGATTAGCATAGGCAGATCCCCCCTTTCCCTCCGTGTGCATGACATTTACGAATGTATAATTGCTATACCCCCACGGTGGTGTTACAAAGAAACACAGGTTTGGTTAATGAGGAAGTTGTCTGATCGTGTGACATAGACACGATACGGTCAAATGTAAATATAAATGTGGTGGTTTATAGTCCTGATCCAAGTCTTGCTCTCACGACTTCACAATTTACACCAGGCCATTAGCCTACTTATTGATCATCAGTTGATCATTTCTCATATGCTTGCACCGGCAGCACATTCAGCACACAATGCTAATCACTCACACAATCACTCACTCACCCTTTCAACCCAATGATCTGTACTTGTTTAACGTGTAGATGCCACGGGGCACCTGTTTAGGGAGGAGTTAGCCCAAGACCCGCCACCAGTCCCGACCGGGAATCGAACCCACGACCTTCTGATCACGAACCCAACGCCCTAACCCCTCGGCCACAGAAGCGCACCAGTGTGGTTATCATGATACGTGTGCGTGTGCATGACAATTAACAATGTATAATTTCTCCTCGTTTAACACTTAGTAATACATATAATCACCGGTGTTACAAAGTCACAAAGATTGGGTTAATGCGGAAGTTGTGTAACCGTGCAGATCCGTGGGGGGGGAAGGGTGCCCAACCATCCCCCCTTTATTCAAAATACTTCATTTCATCGAACCCATGAAATCCCTGAAGTGTGCCTGTGCCCTCCTTCCAAAAAATTGGATCTGCCATTGATACATCATACGTATGCGTGTGCATCACCATTAGGAATTGATGATTACTACTCACCAATACACTCAGCAATACAACACCCCAAAAGGCACAAAGGTTGGGTAATGCGGAAGTAGCTGGGTAATCGTGTCACATACGCACGTACGCGTAGGCAGATCCAGGGGGCCCAGGTGGCGCCCTCCCTTATCCTACCAAAATACTTCATTTTACAAAATTTTTACACGTCCGTAGATCCAGGGGGAGCCGTTTTTCCCCACCAAACCGGCTTCATAGTGATTTTTACCCGTCTGCAATCGATCGCGCATACAAAACCCATGGAATCCCTGAAGTGCACCCCCCCCCCCTTTCCAAAAACCTGGATCTGTCATTGATACATCATACATGTACATATGCGTGTGCATCACAATTAGGAATCGATGATTACTACTCACGTAACACTCGGCAATACAATACCATAAAGTCACCAGGGTGGTGTTACAAAGCCACAAATGTTGGGTTAATGCGAAAAAAAGCGGGGGGCGCAATTGAGGTTTCGTATGCAAGATCGATGGCTGGCGGTTAAAAAAAACCTTGAAAATGAAGTATTTTGGGGAAAAGAGGGGGGGCGGGCCCTGCCCCCCCACCCACCCTGGATCTGTCTATGAGTTGTGTAATCGTGTGACATTGTCACGTACAGTCTCGAGCGTACAGTCACTCACCCAGCAGGTTGAAGTACATCACACCTATGCCACATACGCACGTACGGTGACTCACCCAGCAGGTTGAAGTAGAGCACGCCGATGTCGACCACGGCGAGCGTGATGAGCGGCACGCAGCTGGGGTTGTAGCGGAAGTGGCGAGACAGCACGACGGCGATCGTGAGCAGGTTCCCGAGCGTGCCGCCGAACAGCACCACCGGCGTCACCCACAGGCGCAGCGCAGCCGCCACCGCCAGGTAGTGCGCCTCCAGGGCCGCCGCCTCCGCCTCGGCGGGGGACAGGGTGGTGGGAGCACCGGTGAGGAAGGTGAGGGTGCTGTTGGTGGCGGTGTCTAGTGATGAGAGACCGCTGTGGTTGAGGTTGACTACTACGAAAGGCATGGCTGCTGTTTGGCTTGTGATGTGGTAAGATTAGGTTTATGTTTGGGATATGTTTCTTATTGTGATGGATCTACCAACAATTTGTTGATCAAATAAGACACACTGTATAGGTTACTTCATGTGTGTGCATCTTTCCTTTGTCTTGTAATTGCCAATGCTGCTTTGGCTTTTTGATGTGGTAAGATGAAGTTTATGCTGGGTATGTTTCTTATTCTAGTAGATCTACCAACAATTTGTCGATCAAATAAGACACACTGTCTGTCACTTTATGTGTGTACATCCTTTATTTGTCTTGTAATAGTCCTAAACTCTGTTCACAGCGGCATTGTTTTCAATAACTCAATATTTCCAATAACAAGTGTAAGTCATATAGGAAATGAAAATCTCACTGTTATATCAAAACAGACACGTCGTTTGCTTATGATTGTTTTAAAATTGTGTCCAGTCCATTCGTGTATATCCTCAGTTATTTTCATATAAATGATATGTTCACAACGCAATAAGAAACTATATACTCTGCATCCAATCCTCCTTCTAACACCAGGACAACATGTTCAACTCGTCTTCAATGATTTCTTTCTTATTTCAGCTGTATTGGCTATTGTTGAGTTGCACTGAGTCATACTATTATTAATCCAGTACTTGTATCCAAAGATAATATAATGTACACACTTGGCCCCAGCGTTCCTTCATGGTTTTCATCATAAAAATCTGTTCACAACGTCATCATATCGACTGAGTCTTGGCTTACTGGCAATCCAAGTCCGTTGTCACTCTATATAGGCCCCTACGATAGAATAGTAAGACTACTTGTTTATTCGGCCATTTTATTTTTGTGTTTCTGTGGTAAGTTTGGCATGGGTGTCTATCTTTAATGCACTATGGTCAACGTTTGAACTAGGTGTAGTTAATTATTTATATGATATAAGTGTAGATAATCTAGGTGTAGTTAATTATTTTGGTTGCTTTGTACATTGATAAGAACCATGCTCAGTAAGTTTGTCGTGTGTACTTATTTTTAATGCACTATGGTTAATGTTTGAACAAGGTGAAGTTGATTATTTTGGTAGCTTTGTTAATTGATAAGAACCATGCTCAGCAATTAGCAGGTGGTTGTAGCAAGTCGATCTACAACATTCTGTTCTATTGCATTAGAGTCTGGCTATTTCTAAAAAGGGAGCCACAAGTCATGAGCAGTGGTCGTACTGCGCAAAATGTCAACGTAATCGCCTGAACATATACACACACAATGTAATGGAAAATGCCGTCGACATTGCGACCATGGCTTTCAGAGGCATCCCAGCAGAATCCTGGAACATAGATTACATTTCTAATTTACCGCCACAATATTGAAAACATAGCTATTTACTACAATGTAGTTTACCAGCCTCGCCATTGCAATGGGGAAGACACTCAGAACTTTCCTTTTTTGAAATGTTGTACTTTGACCTACATTTTGGCCTGTCAACAAATATGTTGCAGCTCGTCTGCAAGTGTGTCGTCGTCCCTAGCGATATTGCCAGACACCCATGGATGTCAAAACCAACCACAAACCTTTTACAGCAGACGATATTACCTGGACCCCGAAATGTGGGGTCGGTCGAGAGGGTAATCTGTACGGTTCAGAGGGCGACATATTATCCCATGTTAAAGTACTAGTATCTCAATAAAAACAGACGCACCAAATTGATTTGCTGTTGATGTCCATTACAATTTCCCATGGTGTATACCAAGCTGTCATTGACGTGGAAAATGAACTAAAATAGGAAGGAGTTGCCACCCTCTCCCAGGAAATATAGTTGCCTAAAAACGGACGTGTTTTGAGAGGAAGTCACGAAAATCGCAATGTTTACAATAATTGTTATGTTTTCTATCGGTATTATGGGCTTCAGCATAATTGGGGTGGGGTGGGGTAGGGTATGTATACTACGATGATTTGCAAACACCGAACCATACACATTACTATGTGGTATAGTGTTTGTAAATCATAGTAGTATACATACCATCCACCACTCCACCCGCATGATGCTGGGGCCAATGGATTTGTTTTGCGTACACTGTCTCTATGCTGACATTGTATATAATATACACATCTATACTTTACTTTTCCACTGAGTGATGTGCCCTAGTGTTGCCGGATGTTCGGGACTGGCATCCAGAATAATCACCGAGTCCACCTGCTCTCCATTAGGCCTATCTGACACGATTCTCACTATTCAGTCGTTACACACCAATAACATCACATGATATACACCTGGTTTGAATAGTCCTATGATGCTCCGATCACAATCTAGCATGTTTCAAACACTAAATTCGTGCTTCTAATGAACGGATAAGCCAGCCATAAATATTTTCATACTCAACATGAGTTGTTTTCTCGACGAAATATAAAACATCCGACTATACTTGGATAACGAATCTACTCTAAATGTTTAGCTAAAACAGCATGGTCAGACAGTTACTGGCGGAGAGTTGGCAACGGTATTTTGGTCGTTGTTATCGGCGAAATTTCCGTCGTGTAGGTCAGTCGAGCATCATGGGAGTTACACGGTGGCCTAAAAGTCAGATACGTAGAAACTCATTTTCTCGAACGAAAGAAACTAAGCTTCCGTGTAAAAAACCGGTCAAGACGGAAGACCCTGGAGGCCTTAGAAATATAGAAAGGGATAGCCCAATCCGAGCCTGAACATGGGAAAGGCACCCCCCCCCCCCCAAATCATGACCAAACTTCTCAGTCACGTGGGAAATTCCATTCCACGTGACACCGCGCCATCTACGATGCGCACAAGATCCTGCGCAAGAAGCCTGTCAAATGGGGCGTGTGCCCCTGAAACGTAACAACGTAAATAAACAGTTTCTGTGTTCCTAACAAAATGTTATATTAGTGTATCAATATAACCTTCCGTCATTTATGCCAATTACGCATGCCCCCGCATACGTTTCCCCCAACGCCAAAGCGCATTACCATTGCCACATACGTCTAACCCGTTTGAATTGCATAACCGTGGGCCACCACTCAATAGCCAGACAATTGGAGACATTAAGGAGATGAATGCCTAAGTCCCTCACACAATAACAGCCTATTCCCCCCTGAACCGTGAGCTTGATAATTGATGAGCAGAACAATTAACTCAATATGTAAAACTGATGTATTCATGAGATGAGAAATTGATTACGCTATAATCAAACGGAATTATGAAGTCGGTACTTTCGTGGCATTGTAGGTGCTGTCAATTCGCATATTGTCTTGTCTCTAATCATTGTGTGTTAAGTGGCAGACTGGTTTGTAAATCCATGACCATTTTCATTTAGACGCGGAAAACGTGCCACAAAAATACTTCAATATCATAGAGGCTGGGCATGTTCATCAAGCGCGCATGGAACCCATGAGATCCCTTAACTGCGCAACCACCCTGCCCCTTTCGGAAAACCTGGATCTGCCCGTGCCGGTGTTTCCCCTCATTACCCGTATTTCTTATCGTACAATTGACTCATTTGGTTTCAATGTTCGGGAGACTCTGACTCTGGCATGGACAGCTTTCTATGAAACACGCCCCATCACCTCGTGACCCAGGGGTCTTTATATCTATATCAGAGAGTTACGAATGCTTGTTGTTACGTATATATGCGCACCACCGTGTAATGACTGCTCGGACTTTCTGCCTGAGGTACGATGAGAGTGCGTTTTTTTCATGCTGTTTGATTGTTGTTTCTTCGTTGTATATGCTGAGTAACACGTAAAATACGCTCAAGTACATGTACAAGTAGTAGATGTAAATGTGCTTATTTACAGTAGCAATCCCGTTTGCCATGCTCTAGCGACTTTACATGTACACCAGGTCATTGGCATCCTTGCCACACTGTATCTTTCTCAACTCCCACATACAGCACATCGCTACCGTAGCGCTGACGTGCTATAATTGGCGTTCGCTCACCTGACCTGTACCTATTTAACGTATGGGTACCAAGGAGCAGTGTCAGTGAGCAAACCTATTAGAGGTAGGTGACTTATGTCGGGGACTATAATGGTACTGCAGTACAACCTCCAATTACCAAAACTAAGCTATGTATAGAGACCACCTCTACGGTGAGAACCTTACACTGTTCCCAAAGGTGGTCCCAATAGAGGTTCTACTGTATTATATTGGTGTGTAATACGTGCCGGGTCTATTTGACGTCATCGTCATAGCTCACGGCTATATACGCCGTTTATAGTCAATATAGACCTAAGCCCGACTTTGGTGAATATTGCCCGAGCATGCTTAGATATTTCAACAAATCAAAAGTTATTGAAATTAGTGTTGAATGTATCGACCCCAGCATCATGAGAGGGTGTGTGTTATTGCGTCGCTTCAGCTCAGCTGCTGACGCAAGCATTGTGTTTGGTTCGTTTGTAACTATGTAACTATGTAACTATGTACATGTATGTATGTATGTCTCTGGACAAGCTAGCGGGCGTACCGATTTCGTTCAAACTTCACACAACTATGAGGTTTGAGGCGACACCGAAGTGATCCGATTTTGGGCAATCTGCCAATTAAACTGTGCTCTCTAGAAGCCCATTCATGACATTCTACTGATATCCAATGCAATTAAGCAGCAAATATTGATTATTGGTTTTGAAACTGATATTGATTACATAGATTAGTCTCGGGCCTGTTATTCAAATAGTACTATTGTATGGCAACACAAATATCTTTTCCCAGGATATTTTGATTCTCATTCATTCTGATGTTTTTCTCCTCAAATTCATTTCTTGATAGTAAAGTATACATCATTTCAGTATATATCTTAATTGGCCATAAGTCAACGTCATTCTAGCGACGCAGTGTTCTTTGAGCACTTTTCGATCTAGTTTATACTGCTATGATTTACAAACACCATACCATACATACTACCACTATTATAGAATGCTCGGGGGGGGGGGGGTACTTCAGGGGTGAATGGGTAGCGCGGTGCCACTGAAGGTCCAAAATCATACCCCGTAGTGAACCCAGTGAAACCTGGAAAATTATACCCCTAGTAAAACCACCGGATGAAAACAATGGGGTATTATCCCAAGGGGTATAATTCTATGTGATACTGTAACGAAAACAAGATTTGATTATCTATAACTTATATTTTACCTTTTATGTTTTTTATGGCTCACTAATGCAAAATCACGTGAAAAGAGAGTTAGATATTGAACCTCGAGATTGAACCTCCCATAGTGAAACTGGCTAGAATGTTGAAACCATGACCCCTAGTGAAACTGCGGGGTTGAAATGGGGGACCCCTTTCAGTGGCAGATGCCGTATAGGGCAACTATGGAAGTGCCCCCCCACTAGAATTGTAATAAATAGGCACAGAGACCATGGTGACCGTTTTATGCTGGATTTATGCTCTAGTATATACGTTATCAATTCACATAATTGAATAAAGCTGCCACAGTCCTACTAGTATGCAGTTACACTTTAAATCTTTTGACGACTATTCCATTTTTCAGTGATTCAATCAGGACGTTGTATTGATAGGGTGGTTTAAGATAGATTGCATTTGAATTGCTTGTTTAGTATACATTACCCTGAAGACTATGTCAGACTTTGTTTAGCATTTGTTAAGGTGACTAATAGGGCCTGTATATTATCCAATAATAAGCTACTCCTATTGTTTGCTATAGGCCTACCAGATCACAATGATAAAATAAATCATATTAAATCAAATAAAAGATATCCATAACGCAAACTAATCTGAATATATCCAATCAAAAACAACTTCCTGTTTGACGTAATGCAGAATGAAGTCATGGTGAAAATATCTAAATTGTAATTACATGCGACTGTGTCAGCTAATTTTAATAATGTGAAGTGATAAAGTATATACTAGAGTATAAATACAGTATGTTTGTTAAGCGTATATATGATAGTAGCAATGCATATAAAATAGTGATTGTAAATCATAGTAGTATTACATGTACTTATCACACACCCTCTCCTGTGATGCTGGGGCCCAATGTTAAAGCTCAATGTTAAGCACAGTGCAAAAACGATTCCTGCAGGATGTAAAGTAATGCACACTAAAATGAAAGGTCAGATGACTGATGAATTGTACATATTTCAAATGTAGTGTCCTAACTACTTGTTGATACTCGTTTCAAAACGATGCGTGCGTTACAATATTATAAATGTAAAGATATCAATTTTTGCCATTTGAATCGGGGGCCAACGTGCATGTGCATAATGTTAATATACCAAGGTATGAAATATGCCTTTTTCAAACGGTAATTCTCGTATGGAAAATGTTTTGGTGTGCAACTATAGTAGAACAATCACAATCAATTTCGAAACTAATGACATTGTAGCGTTCCAAATAGATTGTATATGGTTTAGAAATAGTTTCAAAATGTGAATATTAGCATTAAGCTATTCCTATTATGCCAAAAAGAGCAGGATGTGTAAAACAAAAGGTTTAATCTCAGCTGCAATTAAAAAATATTTTAAAGGCCTCTATTTACTTTGGACACCTGAGTATCCCTAAAAAACAAAACAAAAAACTATATCTTAGGGTGTAACAATATAGACTGAAGGCATGTATGGATTTGCCATCCACATCAGTTAAATTACGACATCTTCTCGATAGAAGAGTGTTCACCGAAAACTGGAACAGATAACTATCCAATATAGAATGTCAAACGGAGATCACATGCCAGACATTATTAAACTCCAAATTAACTCATAAAGAACTCATGTCCTTCATGAGCATTTTAGAATCTTTCAAAAATGCTCATGGTGTATTTTGCAGTCCTAGTTAAATGATCCGACGTTGAAATAACCACATCCAAGTTGCTTTCATATAAAAAAGATTACCTATTATCCAGTTTCTGTCACATACTCAAATCCCACTGATAAAATCAAAATAGATGTACAACAAATCGTCCTACCAAGACACATCTAAATAATGCATTACATCGATTACATAGATAGCTGTATATATTTTATGTTGATAAACGTTCGTATTAACAATGAGCATACAGTGTTAAAGAAACCATAGTCCATTAATCTAAACTAAACTTCCATTGTATACAAGAGCATGTTCACTAGCTAGTTCTTACACAAGTCCACGTTCAAATCCTTCAACAGCTGGAGGGTTGTTACACTTAAAAAACGTGTTCCTGTCGTAGACTCTGGCGGTGCCGCGCGCTCAATGCGTCTCCCGCCTGTTAGTAGACTGAGTGACACCTGTTGCTGTGGCATATCAATGGCAATTAACTGCAGGCTGCACAGCTAGTGTCCAACTTTCCCGATTGTTGGGGCGGACACAGTAGGCACAGCAAAGATATTATAGAATCTTTGCTGTAGGACACCTCTATTAAGACAGGCTAGTCTCAAGTGGCTTAATGCCAAGGTAGTCCTTTCTGGTCTACACACATCAAATGGCAACATGACCAATGGCTTGAGCGGGGGGAAATTGTCTACTTATAGAGATATTCCTTTAACAGGGGTGCGATGAATTGGAGGTTCTAATGGAATAGGGTTGATTGTCGTGTAGTCTTTTTCAAAGGATGATTTTAAAAGGTATGCTAAACATGTCTCTCAAGTTCTATTGCAATCGAACTTTCGTGACTGTCTGACAGGGGCTGCAAGTGTCGACCATGCTAGGGTATGATATTCGCGATAATTGAATCGAACACAGCCATGGTATTGTAGCAATTTTGAACTATGTTAATTGGCATGCTATCTCAACACAGACGTATTACAGTTGTAAATCTGCGTATGAGGAAGGGTTTGGAGGTGGAGAAGAGAATTCCTTGCGTTTCAGACAAAGGAAAGCTGGCAGACATGCAAACATGTATAAAGATGACGTTTGTGCGGAGCGTGGGGGGGGGGGGGGAGGGGTGTAGAAAGAAGTGTGTGTGGGGGGGGGTGCACGATTTACCCTCTATTGTACCGTTGTGATGTCATTTGAATTCGTTTTCATTTTGAAAATAGCATGTAATGAGACGATGATGCAAATAGCAATTGACTGCATTGCCATGAATGATTCGACGTCACTTTTCGAGGTAGTCTGCCTCCAGCTTATGGAAGTACTGGGTAATAACATTATCATTATTGATAAATGCCAATAATATGCATTATCAAAACACAGTTGTTTACTACAACAATAAATAGTACTTGGAACACGCTTATGACACAAAGAAACACTTTCTTTAATGACGCAACCATTCGTGATTTGAAGCTATAATCATGAGATGTTCATAGCATGTAATAACAGCGTAAATATACTCATTTGTTTAATTCATTGGTGTCAGTATAGTAGACAATTCTTGGCTTGACTTGACTTGGTGTTTTCTTTTAAATTAACTCCATTCAATGGTGAAGCATGCAGCCTCTTTCTTTTGATGATTTTACTGGGGCCCCAGTCTGATTTTTTGCAACGGTTAATTCCGACAATTTAACATCTGGAAGGATACAAGAAATACATGCATAAAGGTGACTGCACCGAAACATCAATTCCACAAGGAAAGAAGATCACAACAATTGTAACTAAGTGTTCCTCAGTAGCTCAGTGGTTAGAGCGTACGACTTGAAAACAGGAGTTGTTTGCGTCGTAAGTTCGCGGCCCGGTCATGGCAGACACAGTGTCGCCAAAACCGTTACGTCGTGCGTCTGCCACTGAGTTGCTGATTTCCACCGAGCACGTCGCCACCGTACAGTGTTACTGCTAGACGGTAGCGACGCCAAGCGGAGGTTCGGAAGCCTCGTTAAAAGGCGTGTCCCGTGTTGTGGAGAGCCACACCTCTGCACGTAAAAGAACTCGCCTAGTTTGAAAACTATAGCTAGTGTGGTCCCTCCATTACCCTTGGCTCAGTTGGTTACCTAACCTGACAAACAAACCTGTGTACCTTGTGTGCTTCCGTGGCCCAGTGGATAGGGAGTTGGACTCGTGACCAGAAGGTCGTGGGTTCGATTCCCGGTCAGGTCTGATGGTAAGTGTTGAGCAAACTTACCGCTAACAGGTTGCACACTGCTCCGTGGTACCTACACGTTAAATAGGTACAGGTCACAAATGTGGGTAATAAGCACGTGTGCGCAATAGCAGCAATGCCGTATGCAGCCAGTGCTGTATGCTCCCCAGGGAGTTGAGAAAGATATATGTAGTGTAGTATGTAGTGGGAAAATGGTGCCACTGACCTGGTGTAGATGTAAAGTCGCTAGAAAACGGCAGAAGCTGTCCATTGAGACTATAAACCAATACAATAACTTCGATTGACCCGAAACTCCGACCCAAGCTTAAGTTTAATCCTCGTCTGAAAGTACATTATTCAAAACACCTCAAAAAGAACAATGGTGGTACATCTGGACCACCTGTTATGTTCATGTATTTTGTTTTCAATTCCTGATCCTTCTATGACACAAATACTTTCATGAAATTGGACTTTTTATCAGATTTGTTTCCAGTGTACCCCGCATTTTCTGTTGTAAACGGGTCTGGGTCCGTGCGGAACCCCAATCAAACAATTTTCTATACTTCCTAATTTTCAAACAATTTTCTATACTTCCTAATTTTTAACCAAATCAAATACCCGCCGGTCCTGATAAAGGGATAGGGTGACAAATACTTAAAAGAAAAATAATAAATACCGAGGGGATAAAAAGAATGTATCACAAAAGTATACTCCTGGTGTTAAAACGGTCCCCAAATATACTGATTAGGGTTAAATGCCACCTTTTTGCAATCGTTATTATTCAAAGTTAATTTTTTGTCAACAAATATAGGCTTTTGATTGGCAATTATTTTCAAAACTATGACAATAAAGCATGGTAAATATAATTAGATTTCCCCCTTCCATGCAGTACTATAGGGATTTCTATTTCATTTATATTTTGAATCCCCAATAAGACGCCTACAATATGTCACATTTCAGGTAATTGCGTCACAAAAATGAGATATATTATCTTTACAGGAGACCATTTTTTTAAAATCCCAGTCGAATTACATTAGAATACCACATTTTATTGTGTGATTTCTGACATTAAAATGAAACTCGCCTACGTAAGTACAATATGTTAGTCATAGCATATTGCATACATGATGTTATGGCCTTGATACCCCCATTTCACCATAGTGCCGATTATGGCCGGTCGCAAATTTTGACGAAAATTAGATCACTCACCTGTATTCATCAATACTTGGGCTGCAATCAACCAGACTTGTGCCAATCATGCTGAAGTGACTGCACTTGGCGTAATTGCAACTGGCATATGGAAATTAGCATATAAGCCGTTAATAAGCCGTGAAAACCGACAGTGATATTGCATATACAGCATCATTTCCTTTAATACCCCCATGTCGCCATTCATCAACAAAGCGCCGATTGTGGCCGCTTGTGAATTTCAACACCCGCCAAACCGCAAGTCTCGGAAATCCTACATGCACCCTCAGCAATTAACAAAAACTGAACTGAATTTGAACAAGCTGCGGTTGTCTTTAGAAGTGAAATTTAAATGAAATGCACTACACTAATGTATTTTCCACACTTTTAGACT
The DNA here is from genome assembly GCA_019095985.1 of Streblospio benedicti. NCBI lineage: Eukaryota > Metazoa > Annelida > Polychaeta > Spionida > Spionidae > Streblospio > Streblospio benedicti. The sequence goes on along the minus strand of CM032667.1, from coordinate 21,130,708 downwards.
CAATGTAGAAAAAAGGCAATATGTTTCATCGCCACGTATATTGCATTCAACGACAATTGCAACTTATGCCACACATCCCTACTGGATATCAGTCAATGTTGACCAATAAGTCTACATGTATGTGTGTTGAATTAGCCAACCATTTTTTATTTATGTTTACCACACATAGAGTAATAAGGTAACGTTTGACTATGCAGATTGTCTTGTAAGTGACCCATGACCTGGCCAGGAGTCCAACTTGCTATCCATTCTGCCATGGGAACACCCTAATGTATCAAACATTCAAGTACGTGTAAATCCACTTCCTTCACTACGTATACCGTACGGCTGTATCAACAAATATAAAGTCAAAGAATGCAAATTAAAGAACATACCTGCAATTTAAAACAGGCGATTCTAATTTTTAAAGTTTTTTTAACATCCAAGACTTTTTGTAAAGTTTTTTATTTATGTTTTCACCCCCCACACCACTCGCTACCCCGATTTCAAGTTATAAATGTTCCACTTTACAACCATATTCATAAATGAGGACTTTATTTCTAAGTGTCGAAGCCAGAAATTTTCAGATGCTTATCAACCAATTATGGCAAATTGCATATCCAATTGGCGTCCAATCCAGTTAATTACTACTGAATATAACAGCCGCTCAATAACATAGTGTTACTGATAGACTAATAATAGGTTATTATACCAGTGCAGGTGAGAGATCGTGAAATCTCTCACTTCGTGTGGAATTTGGCAGAATGAGCATGAGTGATTGTATTGAACGAGTTCAATTTAGGTCCCCACAAGGTTTCAGCCCTCACACCCACTTGCAATTACATTTTTCTCGCAAGTTCATTTAGTAGTTTAGGCTTTAAACTTTGCAGTGAACAGAATTTCCCCTCTCCACCTCTCAGCCAATCAGAATCGAAAAATTTCAACAAACATGAGTAATATCCCTGTTAGAGACCTATTACATAGTCCATACCCCTGGATATAGCTTTAAGTTTACCTTAATGATCAGACTATTGAAATAGTCATTGCTTGCTTTAAACGTATATGTTGACCATTGAGTCTCTAATGGAAGTTTAGTGTGACCACAAACAGTTTATTCAATAACGTCACATTATCTTCGAAATAAATCCCTGGGAACACACAACCCTGGATGTAACTTAAAAATGACCCACGTGACTATACCTTGTCAGCAATATTAGCTATATGTTGACCACACAGACTATAATGAACGTATTATTTGACCAATACAACCAGTCAATAGCTGTGTAACCTATACTCGTCAGTATAGCATTGTATTTCGCGAAGAACAAGGTCAAACGTGTTAATTCTGTTGTTCATCACGACCTAAGTAAACTTGTTAAAGTTTCTGCTGTCTGCTCGCATAGCAGCGTTGTCAGCTTGTGTGTGGGGCCTGTACGGTTGTATGTATGTTGCAAATGTAAATGTGGTGGTTTATAGTCCTTATCCAAGTCTTGCTCTTACGACTTTAAAATTTACACCGGGTCATTGGCCCACTTTTCGATCATCAATTGATTATTTCTCATATGCTTGCAACGGCAGCACATTCAGCGCACAATGCTAATCACTCATACAGGCACTCACTCATTCTTTCAACCCAATGCCCTGTACTTAATTGATGTGTAGGTGGCACGGAGCAGTGTGCAACTATTAAAGTGGTGAGTTTGCTCAACACCCACCACCAGACCCGACAGGGAATCGAACCCACGACATTCTGGTCACGAGTCCAACTCCATAACCACTCGGTCACAGCAACAGCTATAATCGTGAAGTTTGAAGTAGGTACAGTTTAACTACAGGCTTGAGGAGGTTGTATAGTATTTTCATGTGCTCTTTGATTAGATCAGATTAGACTCATATCTGATATTCCCCATTATTGAAACGTACCAAGTTGAGGTTATTTCGATCACGCTAATCCGTACATTTAGCATACAAATTAACTCATTTGATAAAACAGTCGTGTTTGAATATAACCTCAAATTAACGGTAACAAAAGTTTATCTTGACCCATTTTGCAAATGAATTAGAGTCACGCGCTTTTAATCTAATCTGGCACAGTGAAGTGTCGTATATCATTTGTGAATCGTAGACATGGCCAGGCATATCAAAGAAAATACACTTACTACTAACTACTATGCCCTCTACTATGCACTCTATACATAACTGATGAAATTGAAGTTTACAATTACATTACAATTACAAAACCTCGACATGTATGTATTTCTTTTTTAAACGTAAGTCTAATACAGGTTTTGTGAATTATAACCGATTGCAAGGAGTGTAGACAGTCCAATGTATTGTTCCTATCCAGGCATCAGAACCACCACCTAGCAGTCCCATAGATTATTCAATCCACGGTTATACACAGGAAATCTTATATGATACCCGATCACCTGAGAAGCGTATAGGCCTATATTTAGCATGAATACGAATCGGAAGTACTCAGCATGCGACACTCAGAGGCTCTATACATATCATTAGCCATCTTACCGCTACTGTTATTCTTGTAGACAGCACCAGATACGCTATAGCCTTCACTGACCGGTTGTACATTGGTCTGAGGTATCAACTTGTAAAATAGGTATCGTACATTTCGTGCCGGTGGAGGCTAATGTGAATGATGAACACCACGTGCTACGCTAAGATCCTCAAATATATTTGCATGTTCACCAGAAAGTTGAAAGCAATACTTTAACAGGTATGGTGTGAAATGATTCCTAAATTGAGGTTAATTTTAAGCTTCAAACGCAAAATAATAAGAAATCACCAAAATACAATGCACTTTACAAATCCAAGTCAACTCAATTCTTGCATATATGCGTATCCAATAGCTCAAATTAATCAGAATCCGCAGGCGAAGGAAAACATTTATTTAACATTTAGCTGTGATACTCAATACAAATGAAGGAATTTATCTGCAAGACAAACACCATCTCCGGCAATTTGACGTGCCCGTGTATTTGATGATACTGTCATATCAGCCAGTGGTAGCAAAAACTGAGAAAAAATAACACGCATGATATACACGTATATATGTGGATATATGTGGAGTTAAAATACTTGCTTTCTTGTGAATTACACTTCCTACCTACTGCCATGACCCTCGTAGTGAATGATACCTGCCTCCTTGTGATGTAAAACAAGTTCACTGATATTTAGTCTAAGTTCATATCAAGCGTGAACACAAGGATATTTTCAATCAAGGTGGTTATCACCTAAAAAGGTGTGCACACCTATGATACCCTCTGTTATCTTGGGACACATCAATATTGATCTATGTTAAGAAATATTCAAGAAATACATATGTACATGTACATATAGAAGATCTTTGTTAATACAAGTTTAGGTCAACATCTCACAAAAAGTATGTACGTATATGCTACCCATGTCATTTCAGCACAACTAATCTTATAAACTAGCAAAACACGCAAGTAAAGACCATGTGTGATAAAGTTTATTACCAGACAAAAAACTTTACTTATTACCTTGCATTATGTAAAAACCATGTTAACTTGTTCGGGTATATTTGACGTAATTAAACCATGACATCACTGAACAATTCAATACCAATATCAATAAAAATCATTAGAGCATTAAATCTACATTACGGTTAACCACTGTGTGTAAAAAGAGTAAATACGTGTGTGTTTTTAATGTACGTACAGTTATGCTACCCCGCCATCTCAACACAACTCATCTTATAGAACCGTAAAGACACACGCGAGCAAAATACATACGAGAGTGAGATGTTTGTTGGGACAACTTCTATTACTGAGCGTGTGTATGCTGTCTTTGTGGTTCAATCTCCGGTGAAACAACTATTTACACCGGCTTTTATCTTCCATTTGTCAGACCTATACCTGGTTCTATCATAAACGTGTTCTGCACATTATGTAACTCTTGGATCCAAGTTTTTTAGAAAGGGGGTGGGGGTCGGCTGCTGATGCAAGCTTTGTATAATAATTTTTTTGCTATATCAGATTAAAAGTGCTCAGAGAAAACAACGCCACCATATTAAAGTTGACTCATGGGCATTAGATATTTACTAAAGCCATGTTTAGAATCAAATCCCAAGAACTTACGTATTTAGGGTGAGTCACACATAAAGTCTTTTTTCTGTGTTGATGCTTTGATTGCAAGGTAAACATTTCTATTGTCCATGAGTCAACGTTGTTCTAGCGACGCTGTGCTCTTTGAGCACTTTTGATCTAGTTGCCACATTGTCCTGTCATAAACTCTTTTTCAAAAGTAGAATAATCTCTTCTCCAACCTCACAGCAGATAGAGTAGACACTGATTATCTCGAATATGCATGGATAACATTAATATGTTCGAGATAGCCACTATTCGAGTATTCGAGATAAACAACGGACATCGTGCAAGTTTCTGTTACGTTAAGGGGTTCGCGTCTGTGGGTGACTCACTGGAATTGGGTTTAAACCATCAATCAAATTAATCCTGATTAATATGATCTTAAAATTGAAATACACAAAATAGAGCAAGGTTGTCTCAAGATCAGATTGTTGTAGGCATTAATTATCGTTGTATGTCGCAATCAAGTAGCATCGAAATAATCACCAAGTTTATACCCAGGGAAATGTTGCGCGAAAAAATCAACATTTAACAAGAAGTAGAACAAAATACAAGAAGAATCATCGTGAGTAACATTACCCCATTACAAATCATACGTAACATGCTGTTTTTAGCAGAACAATGCCATTACGTATGAAGATAATGGTATTATATATTAAAAAAAAGACCACTGATGCTGAAAACACCAATTATCCTGTAAGCAGGACAATCCTCTAAGGGGCATGTTGTATTAGCATAGTTGAATTAATTGGACTCTGACGTAGAGGGATAATCCATCAGTTCAATTAGAAACTCAGCATCACCTTACATTGTTCAATTAAAACTTCAAAGTGAAAATCAAAGCATTTTGTGCGGATGTGTTGTTTACTACGACTATTTAGATCTACGTCATCAATGTATGTAAAAAGTAAAAGGAACAGGTTTTTAAAGGTTACATCAATATTCCAACTGTGAAATATGAAAGTTATCAGAAGACGTGTACTTCTGTGAATGTAATTCTACGTACATGTATATGAAAGGGAAACACCAATCATGCAAATTGTTTCTGATAGTATTATACACTCTTATTTGCAGCAAGGAACTTAGCTTATGAGCAAGCATTTTAAGCAGATATAAAGGCACCTTACACCGGAGATACCTGGTAAATTGGCAGTGATTGTTGGGGAAAACGTAATGCAGCCCAAACACTCTTGTCACTTCTACTTGTGGTAATGTTTGCATAACATACTCAAGTTCCATCCCATCTGTGATCGTCCTACACGTCAGGGGTGTGATTTTTTAATCGTGCATTTAAACTCATATCTCCTTCACCATATTTTGCGTTGATGTGGTAGTTTTAGGTATTTGTCTGTTCATAATCCTCTCATTATATTTTGTTTTAATCTATATACTCTTTATTCTGGGTTTTATAACCGTCATTTTAAAGTTAAGAACAATAAATTGTCTCACATAGGGTTTACAAGAATAAAGTCTTTTACATGCAAATCAATTGTCACAGTCCCTACACGTACATCATGTTTAAACACAGAATGCTACAGATCTCCCTTTTATCTCCCTGTAAGGCTGACTTCATGTGATATAGGTAAAGACTGCAGTCAAAATGACAAAAAGTGTTTAATCAATGCACCTGGTAATGTAAAAGTGATGTCATAAGTATGTGCTTGTGTCATCAATGTATCATGGGAAATTTGAATTAAAATTACATATGCAATTGCCAACATATATACGCAGCCAGTATATGCCGATATTGCAATGTGTACGGACTCCAGCTTGAAATATTTGTAGCCAGAAACTTATGGGTTACGTTAAATGATAATTCCATGTCAAGGAATTAATAATGAGAAAAATATACGCCCCCTCCTCACAACCAAAATAGTTCATTTTCCCGCACGTGTGCGTGTGTGTGCACATGCGAGTGCGTGCGTGCGTGCGTCCGTTCGTGCGTGTGTGTTGTTTGGTATATCCACTTTCCACTGCGCATACGAACAAGTGCAGTCCCCCACTTAAAAAAAAACCGTGGATCTGCCAGTTAGAAATGCGTAGATGTGTAGCAGATGTGGGATTGTTTTGCTGCTATTTCCCTACTAATGCTTAGTCCTTCATACCATAGACGAATCGTATAGCTATGTTGCTGAATCATTGCTCATGCCACCATGTGTATAATGTGGTGTTATGTCTGGGTGAAGACGAATAGGCTGTACTCTCCTGCATATCTGTATGGCAGCTGATATGTATGGATAGTTGGCATTGTGTATTAATAACCAACAGCAGGCTTTGGCACCTAATGCAAGAGTAGCTTGACTGGGGGTTCAGAGTCACTAGCAATGAGCGTTTTCTGTGGCTCATCATGTTAGATGCCGGCTGCGAGAATCAACACACAAGAATCTTTACGAAATCTGCGTGCTTCTGCATGCAACGTTTCCCAACAGCTAGTAATGACATTGCGGTTTTAGCTGATATAGTTTTAGAGATGCCTGTACTCAGCTCACATACATAGAGCAGAGGATATCAGATCTTAGAAAAAAAACTATTGGTAGTTGTATTCAAATAAATGTGTGAACTTAATTAATGAGTTAGAACATTATTATATTGAGTGTACATGTAACGTACCTGGTTTTCTCTTTGAAATGTATATGTCTGTGCTTAGTATTGGAACATATATGTCTTTCCCAGAGTAGTGCTTGCTGATATATTCTTAAACTTCTTTCTTTCTCTCTCACGTGTCTTTGTCACGCATATTTCTACCAAGAATAGATACAGCTGAAGATAGGTTTTAGAACACACAACCCGAAGGTTGTGATACCAGAATGATACCATCATCCCAAGCAAGCTGGGGGTTATAGACAGAGACCAAGGCTCATTGGTATTACCTTTTAACAGCTCGCTGCTTTGGATGATGGTATCATTCTGGTCTCACAACCTTGGTGTCGTGAGTTTGAGTCCCAACAGGGCCACTTGATATAGTCAAATGGAAGCCTATGAGTTTGTAAAACCTGTCTTCAGCTACATCCATCGTTGGTAGAAATATGCTAGCTAAAAAGACGTGTGACAGAGAGAAGTTTGAAAAAGTTTTGAAACAAAAATGGTAAAAATGAACTGAACTTACTGTACGTAATGCAATACAATTGCCGGTTATACAATCGACTAATACAAAGTTAATCCGAAAGCCAGTGTTGCGCAATAACAGCTTGATATCGGCCGGGAAGTAAGTGAGTCCCTCCCAGGGGTTATTAGCCTAAATAGCCGCTCGCACGAGATTGTGTTGCCTGCTTCCTGGGCTCAAATGGTAGAACAATCATGCATATTATAATGCTGTTGTTGATGTCTTTTCCGCCACCAATGAAATGTCCAAAGTTATTTTTTTTCAATATACATAATAACCCAATTCCTCACCACATATATTTTCATCACCCATATCACGTCCTAACAGCTAAGGAGAAAAAACACATAATGATAATGGTGATAAATACTCAGTAAAAAAGTTACAAGGCTGCCTATGTATCAGGATTATCATGCTTTATTCAGGAAAGGTGACATTATAATAAATTGCAGTCAATTGCAACCATATAGACCATCCGATAATAACGAAATGTTAGTTGAAACATGAAAATAAAAGCAAAAAATTGGTGGAGTCCGTGTAAAAATAAATATGACGCCAGCATGATGTGATGTAATGATAAAATTGCATATTGTTGGGTATTTTCGTGTATGATTATGATGTGTGGTGTGGAATTGCAATAAGTTTGATAATTATTCATTTTTCATCTCCGGTGTAATCTTATTTATAAATGTGTATTTGATCTCTTTATTTCTGTATTATATTATGGGTGAAGTTTGGGTTTAGTATATTTATGGGTATACTTTGAATGAATTTTACTATATTTTGGGGTACGCTTTTTGCAAATCTTACTATATTTATCAGTGCTGTTCCTGATGTCAAAATGGCCCACCTGTACCCAATTACACCCTGAGACACCCCCTCCCCTACCCGAGGTGAGTATATTAATATGGAGCACTCAGACCCCCTCGTGGATCTCGTCACGTGCATTTATTACTACATTTCTTCGTAAAAAGAGGATAGCAACATGCTATTGTTATAAACATGACAAACGCCTGCACTATATTATCTTAAAAGGATGTGAGGTATGGTGATGATGAAACGAGGCCAACAGCACGTGATGACACAAACCATTGTCGCAAATAGGCCACTCCTACACTATAGCACCGACAGGAAAACAAAAATAAGGTTGGATAGAGACGTCTTGCAGCCTCCCATGCGGGCCTCATCAGCATAATGACGTGTTCTTTGTCGCTGAAAGAACCGTTTGAGAGACGTAGTTGCGCCCACTCGTATGTGTGAATGAATGGCCATGCAGACAGGCCCAGACAGCCCTTTTTAAGTGAAATCGGCGAAAATAAAGTTGTGTCGTGTGTAGTGGGGGGTCACGTCGGGCACACTTGGGCACATCACATCGTCATCATTATTGCAAAGTCTTTCCCTGTCGCTTGGAGTCTTCTATCGGGTCGGGCCAAAATTGTGATAACTTCTCTTGCATTTTGTCTCTATCTATTCACAGATGAACCTTTGCAGTTCAACAATCATATTTCCTCAATCGATATTTCTACTACACAGCCCCCTCCCCCACCCCCAAACGCCCGCTACAAAGTGAAATAGTCCATCTCCCACTCAGTGCTGAATGGCAACTTCATTTCAACCCGGAGAACTATGTCTTGGATTACAATGAAGGAAATGTACAATTCCTAAGCACTCGTTTCGTCCGTGTTTTAGTGGCTTTCACCTCGCACCTGGCTTCCAACAAACTCATCCTCGTTGTGGACACAAAGGCTTTCTTCTCTGCATTCTTCTTTTAGGGTAATTTGTGGGCCAACAACCCCTTCTTCCTCTTCCTCCTCTTTAGGATCGCCAGCTAGCACCAGCTCGACCTTCAGTCCCATTTAAATTCAGCGTAGTTTCCCGTTGTATATCTCCCATCTGGAACACACATTCAAACAATGGGGATGTAGATTCATTGAATGTCCGACAGGGGCCAATGAGAGGCTCTGTTCTCGCATATCACTGCCAAATTACTCATTGTGATAGACAGATGGCGCTAGCAGTAAACACACGCGGCGCGCCACTCCGGCGTGTTTGTTGCTCTTGACGCTAATCGCTATTTGTACAGCGGCTCTGAACTCAGTGTGAACACGCAATAGCGTGATAATAACCGTATACTCGTCCCGCACGACAACAGAGTAGAACCCCCATCTCTCTACTCAGCTCTGCTATGAGGATACAGTTTATCGCAGTCTCCCCTTTTCAAAAACAGGTCACTTGTGTAATGCGATCTATTGATAGCAGTTTCTGTGTGGTCTATTAGAGAATTGTTAAACGCAATTCTACTCTCACCGTTATGCCACGCAAGCCCCTACCACTGTATTGGCATAGCTTCTATTTGACTATACCGAGTGCATATAATTATTAAACTATTTCGAGTAGTAAGTAGCAGGGCATGAAATGTTCCTGGCAATATTAGCTTTTGTCGTCTGCTGCATGTTGTCACCTTCCCAAGTAGTATGTGCTTCCGTGGCCGAGTGGATAGGGAGCTGGACTCGTGACCAAAAGGTCGAGGGTTCGATTCTCGGTCGCATCTGGTGGTTAGTGTTAAGCAAACTTACCCCTAACAGGTTGCACACTGCTCCGTGGGACCTACACGTGAAATAGGTACAGGTAGGCGAGTAATTAGCACGTGTGCGCTACAGCAGCAATACTGTATGCAGCCAGTGTTGTATGCTCCCCGGGGAGTTGAGAAAGGCAAAACGTGGAGTGTCAAACACGCCAATGACCTGGTGCAAATGAGTCGACTGAGATTCTGGATAGTAGACTATAAACCGACATTTACATTTACATTTACATTTGGACCATCCACCAGACTCCAGCTAATGAATGACGTTCCAGTGGTCTCTTATGAGGGTTTGAAATTAGTAATGGAATAAATGGTTGCATGTTGAAGTAGTCTTTTCTATACAGATGACCACCTCTCTAAATACCACAGGTGGTGGATGTGTCTAAATAGAGAGACGCTACACTCTATTGTGTATACACATGGCAGAATAGTGAACAGTGGTCTACTTGATATTTTTAACAACACAACTGCGCAATAGCGGTCAATTACGTGTAGCCGCCAGAGGTGTACTGTGTCGTTCACTTCAGTATCTGTTTAGGCAATTAAATGCAGTGTAATGTTCAGCCAAGCGTGAATGAACCGAATGTGCATAAACAATTGCCAACGCTCGCACCTGTTGGTGTGAACGATCTCTGTTCTGCCAGGGTCAGACAATCCCGACAGTTGGGGTCAGTGTAGTAGCGATTCACAGTGTTTTCTGCCATGTTCGATGGAAATACTAGATTCCGATTGACTGAGAGAGGGAGAGCTTATGGAAATTATGTACTACACCAGAAGGTTTAAAACTTAAAATTGATGATTGGACACGAGAAAGGGAAAAACGTGATCATACGACTGGGGTTGCATCGTCATATCTCCGACTATATACGCAGTATATAGCGGTGATACCACCATATCCAATTCTGTGGAACTTACGCACAGAAACTGACCAATCAGAAGGCCCACTGCCAAAATGAATATTGCTTTTGTCTTTGACCTAAGTCTAACCGAAAATAATTTTTCCGCATAAAAGCTAGCATTTGGCCCACGGGTTGGTATGAACAAGGACTTTAAGGCAGTGTGAATGATCAAGCCGTGAGACCCGACGTGCCGGCGTTGAGAGATACGGAAAAACTCCAAACTTTTCTGCACTTTAACATAACTCTACACTCGGTGACACATTTTCTGATCTTTTACCATTTACTTTTTCACAAACCTATTCGTTGCGGATGGAACATTTGTTATTTCATGTGCAGAAAAAAATCTTGGGGAGCATTCAGTATTTAAGACAGGGTGGTGTAGGAGGATTGTCCAAAAATGCTGTGATAAAAATAGTACCCCGTCAAATCTCTGTGAAAAAAATTGGTAACCCACCTCAATTTCATGTGAAAATGTGAAAAAAAATGATACCCTCCTACCCCCCCCCCCCTCCCCAAACAGTTAACCCAATCATTATTAGTTATACCTTATCCTCTTTGATGGATATCCATAATACACAAACAGTAAATTTTAGTACAGAATCCATAAACTAGGGGTAAATTTTCTGTGAAAAAATGTAAAGCCCCCTTAAAAAGTGTGTGATACAATTAATAGCCACCTTCCCCCTCCAAACATTGTGAGAAAAGTTCATGGCCCGCCCTAAAATCCTCCTACCCCACCATGTCATAAATACTGAATGGTCCCTTAATTAGGGGCTTCATCGTGAGTAATAAATTGTGTCCTGCTTTATTTCCATTCGGTGATAAAGAACATGATTCCCTCCCAAAATCATACCCAATAGCAATATCATACCCATTCATCATCCTATATGCAGCAGCTATAGGCACAGTGCTTCAACTGTCAGGGATTTCTGCAGTTTTCATCGTCAGATTAAGGGAATCTCTTTCACACTGCACATACATTCAGTGAAGACCTGCTGTTTTCAATAAGTAATATGCCCAGACAGATAAGTATGTACAATGGTGTCCATTGCTGAATTTTTGGACCAATCTAAAATGCTCCCAACACCTCTTTACAACAACAATATTTAAGGGATTTCTCCAATATTGACTAACCATTGACGATAGTGATGGAACCACATTTTCTCTATGCATGCTAGGGTAAAATGTATATTGCAAGCTGAAGCAGGACTTCGTGATCTTGAAGATGTTGGTAATTTGCACACTAGTCTGGTCACAAGCATGTCACATATCTTTCCCTCAATTGTCGCTCATCTAAGGTACTGCAAAGTGTCAGCATTAACCTTCGTGACCGTTAGACTGAGGCTTTTTAATTTACACATTTCGGCTATACAATGACTTTTCATTTGACTACTTCCACCCAGCCCTTTAGTACATACATGTATGGTATGGCGACTACCATAACTGGACAAAAGATACGCAGGCGAACGGTACAGGTTATACTAGTCAGGTTCTGGAAACAGGTAAAGATTCCGCAAAAAAATATTCCATGCCCTCAGATCCCCCTAGGCTCGGCTTCGCACGGTTGGTGCTCGCCTCCTCAGCTCTTGAGAACCTACTAGATCTTCACCTCTGTATCCGCCCCTGCCTTTGATCAGTATGCATAAAACTTGTTACATAACAGCTGCGGAATCAGGATTGTCATTTAGAAGGTCATAATTGAGAATCTATGTAAATGTGACACGCCAAAATATACCACAAAACAAAAAACAGTTCAGGTTACCTTCAAAAGAGACAAACACGAACCAAGATAACAAAGAACAAAGGCACATCCAGGTTTTTGGGAGGCGGCGCACTTAAAGGATGTCATGGGTTTCGTATGCGCGATTGATGGCGGACATGCTAAAAACTCTATGAAAATTAAGTATTTTGGTGGTAAAGAAGATTGGCGCCCCCCCCCCGTCCTGGATCTGCCTATGAGAAAAGGAGACAATGTATTTTTTCGATAGCACAGCCTCTGGTCGCCAATCCACGTCAGCGATGTTCTACTGTAGTTACATCACTAGCACAAACAGAAATGAAGTCTTGTTTTGAAACACATGTGTTGTTATTACGTGGCGATACATCATCTCAACATCGCATTGTAATCCGCAAAGCAAGTGAAAGTGGTCACAAACATGGCAAGAGGGCGACACGGTCCCTGCATGAGGTGAAAAAAGTGTGAACACTGCAGTTGTTGAGCTGGTGTCGCACGGCACACGTAACACACATGCTGAAAATGACAATGAAATAGGCACGATTGACAAGAAGCATTTTTAATAGAACCTCTCTACAATTCGACATTGCCACTTTCCTAAGGTTGTCTTACCCGCCATGGATTATTACATATGTTATCCTTATAGGTCTACTTACAGGCAGATGTTGTAAAGATTAGGTTCTTAGTGGTTCTAGTAAACGATAAACGTATTCATTGACACAAACCAAAGTCTTAAAAAGAAAAAAGAAACAATAAAAGCAGGATCAAAAGTGGTCAGAGAGAACAGCTTTGCTAGAGCAACGTTGACTTATGGGCAACAGAGATGTTTACGGACATGTTATGGAAATCATGATTAGAAGTGAAACATGACGATTATCGAGGTGCAAGTTCTGTCCCCACCTCAACCAAACCATCCACCGTTACGTACATGTGTACGACCATATACTTTGTGACACGGACAGGTTGAACAGAGAGTTGAATGTTGACAAGCTTGTTTGTTTATGCTTTGGTTCAAACATATTTCATTTCAAAAATGAAAAGGGGTTATGCTTTGAACCCCCTGCACTGCCTTCTCACAGCTCACGCCCTACTCTCTACAAGGCCTGTTGTTTATGATGCTGCCATCTGTCATCAGGTGTCTGCCGAGTGGCGGCAGCGGCGGCACAGCTGGGGGACACGTGCTTGGTGACGTCACTTGTTGTTTTCCCTCTACTTTGTCGTATGTAAACATCACACTGGCAGATCCAGGGTTTCAGAAAAGGGGCTGGGCGCACAGAAGGGATTTCATAAGGTTCGTACGCGTGATCGATGGTGGACGTGCCAAGACGCTATAAAAATGAACTATTTTGTTGCGCCCCCCTCCACCCTGGGTCTGCCTATGCATGACATGCTACATACGACGGGCGACAGCGACAAGCAGCAGGCGATGTCTGTGATTTTCACAGTACTGTAGAGGGACTTTAGTCAAGTTAATATACATGTCTCAAGGCTATGTGGCATAATCGGTGAAAAATGGCAGGTGATGTGAAATTATTTACGCCAAAACCAGCAGTCGCAACAGCGTGTATTGTATATTTTATTAAATAAATTGCACCGAAGACAAAAGAATATATTTCGTCTTTATACAACACATCCTCAGCTAATAATGAAGAATTAATGTACACTATAGTACACGTACAAAGAAGTCATGTGAAAAGTACTTGGTGTGCGTTGTGGTGCGGACACGCATATGAGCACTCCAATAGAAAATGATTATACTGAACATCATATCACACAGACGTCATTGTAAAACGTAACTATGTTTATAGCGTGGGTGAGTGGGTTCGGAGTTGGACTTGAGACATTCAGGTCGTGGTTTAAAGTTCTAAATTGGTGTAGTGGTGGGAGTTGAGCTAACTCATGATTAACCGTTCACACATTGCACCTGCACGTTTAAGATGAACAGGCCATGCGATTGAGTGTTAACGTTTGTAATAAGCACTAACTGTGTCAAAGGATGAAAAGGGTGTGTGCTCGAAAGGGAGTTGATAAAGGCAACGTAATGTGATTAGGAATTCCTATTCCCTGATTTAGACTCTATAGAAAGATGACTGCAAATTTCCTGTTTTAACATATGTCATTTCCTAGCTCTAGAGGGCGAATAGACGTAGTGTGAGCACTTCACTTCATTTGTGTAACTTGACACCTGTGATCTACATTCATCCATTTCAAGCGCACATCATTCTAATAACATTTCTGTATCAGGGACGAACACGTATATGTTATTGAGGCAATTGTGTGCAATAGAAATTCCAAATGCCATCCTCTACAAATGAAAGAGACCGCCTCTGGTATAAATAATAAGATCATTAATTTTAGTAGCCTTGGTGCCAAACCCTCATAGAGGGCTCAACATAATCGTCACTTTATCTAGACTCAATCTTAATAATACAGATGCCCCACGGTATATCATTGTACAACTTCCAAAATGAATAACAGTCTTGTACAATTTTTTCTCAAGCACCTACACACCAATGTTGAAATTGCTTAGTCTTATTCCTATAGACGTGATAACAGAAACCCTTTGTTATCCTGCTGCCCCATAATAACGTGGGCATTTGCCCCGTCACATTTCTGCATAGAGAATGCAAGTGTGTGCAACCTCTGGGAGCTGAAACACTGAATTGCTATAGCTGAATGGAAAGCAGAAACTCATTGCATGGCAATACTTGAAAGGGAGCTTTGCCATTACATAATCTAGAGGTGAATCCTATGTTAATACATACCAGGTTTGTAATGCAGAAATCTAATGGATGTATGATGTATGTATCTTTTTAGAAGGAAACATAACTAGCACCAGAAATTCTAGTGTTGTATCCCATGTCAATAGACATACAATACAATATAATACGATTTATATAGCATAAATTCCACTAAATGTTAGACGTGTGTATTGAGACTATCCCCCTTAATCGAGTTCACTGTATGATAACTAAATGCATATTACCTTTTCAGTTTAACTTCTAGTGCAGTCAGGCATTTACTGTTATTGAAGCAGTATATGTTGGTTACTTGAGCCCAATATTGTTTTTTTTGGAAAATTAGTCTATTCACAGACATTTGACTTAGGCGTAGAATTATCCATTGTCTCGTGTTTCCCGTCCCATGCCGTCCTGAATACATATTCCTACTGAGTGCTAAATCTCAGAAACATAGCACATACACGTAGTTCTGGCAACCTATTCCATCAACATTATGTGTTTCCATAACACAAGACCTTTTTGCTGGGAATTGTGCGAAGGATTCCTATTAACAAACATTTTCCACGAATTAATAAGCCTCCCACACGCTGGATTAGCATAGCTAATGTTCGTTTCACTGTGGTGATAATGTCTCTTGATAATCCCATCATAATCCAAGGGTCAACATATTCATGAGGCCGCTCTTTTGTTGGCCATATTATCACCTATATAATCCATCGCACCACCGTATGATGCGTAGTATCCACGGGGTTGTTTGTCGTTGACAGTGAAATCTCTGGGTAGGACTGAGTTAAAGTGGTCTCAATAGAGAGGTGGGCACTGTTTGTAGTTTTGGAGGTGTCTGTTAATGGAAGTTGGACACAGCGAATAGTTGTTTTACAAAGCACTTTGTCCGTTAAATGAGGTGTGCATAATTGGATGTTCTCGGAATGTCGTTTTAACATGTTTGCATTATGAGTATTAATAGAGGCCTCTCGACCCGCGCTTATAGCTAAAAGTAAGGGATCCCGGGAGGTGGGGTTGTCCTTCATACGCGCGCGAACCTTCCCTCTTTCCCCAAAATAATCTCAATCTCTATCCTTTTCTCAAGTGAAGACCCACCCACCCCCACACCCCACACACACACGCATATACTCTTGTGCCTCCCCCCCCCCCCCCACCATCACCACCATCACCACCACTCCAGCCATATAATACTCTCAAGCCCCTGCCTTCTCAGAAGCCAAGCCACCACACTGTAACCATGTATGTTATAATCTCACAATCCCCCAGCTTGTCTCAATGTCTCTCCGCCCCTCCTGCCATAAGCTCTCACCTACACTCCCCCCCCCCACCACCACCACCTCAAGCTCCTACCTTATTTCAAGCAACCCCCCACCCCACCCCCACCCCCACCCCTAAAAAATAAATAAAAAATAACAACATTCTCACTCACCTTCTCTCAACTACCCCTTTGACTCATCAAAATCCGTCCCCGTCATGTGAAACAAAATGTCTAGCACCGCCCTTTCAAATCCTGGATCCATCACTGTAAAGAATGTGAATCCTAATCAATACATGCGTTGTAAACGTTGTAACGGCATGTAATGAGAATTACCCTCTACATTGTATATGGCATGTGCCACTGATAAGGGTCACCTTTTCCACCACTCAGTTTTACTAGTAGCGCTCATGATTTCAAC
This sequence comes from Streblospio benedicti, assembly GCA_019095985.1. Taxonomy (NCBI): domain Eukaryota; kingdom Metazoa; phylum Annelida; class Polychaeta; order Spionida; family Spionidae; genus Streblospio; species Streblospio benedicti. The sequence continues at coordinate 21,113,861 of CM032667.1, read as the reverse complement.
ATTCCAGCCAGTTTCACTAAGGATTAAATACATGTATCTACCTCTATTTTCACGTGATTTTGCATTAATCTTGTTGTTTTCATTACAGTATCACATAGAATAATAACGCATGGAATAATACCACATTGTTTTTCATATGTTGGTTTCACTAGGGTATCATTTTCATAATGTCACTTGGTTCACTAAGGGAACGATCATAAATAATGATTCCGGGGGTCGTACAAAAGATGGGGGGGGTCGTCCAACTTTTCCCCTTTGGGGTGGGGGTCGCTGAACTTTTATCACGCTACGGAATTTTTTTTCAAATATTTTCTTTTAGCAATGCAATGACTATATAGAGGACTTTTTCTTTAGCGGAGGGTGGGGGGTCACTCAACTTTTTAAAATGTTGATGGGGGGTCGGTTAACTTTTTCTTCGCGCCCCAAAAAATGGATGACCCCCCTCCCCCCAGTATCGTTATTTATGACCGTTCCCTAAGGGGTATGATTTTTGGACTTTAAGTGGCACCCTCTTCCCCATTTACCCCTAAAAGCTCCCCCCCCGCCCCCAAGGGTGAAAGATTTTGCGCCAGAAAAAAATGAGTCTCTTGTGAGAGAATGTTCCAATTAACAGCATTAATGACTATGTTCAATTGATGAGGGAAATTACCAGAAAGACCATTCCAACGGCAAATCCAATAGGAGTTGGTTGGGGATGAGATGATCCTCGCGGTCAATTCATTTCATCATTTTGACCATGCCTGCCAGGAGTTCTACAAATGCCACTTCTGAAAAACACTGCTCATTTTTTTTTTTTGACAAACGGACCCTAGTAAGCATTATATACCCATTGATGTCTTATGTAGCACTAATGTCCTTCGCAGGTGCAGATCACCTCTCTGTTAAGACCAATCAGATGCTGGTACCAAATGGTCTCCATAGACAGGTGGTCTGTTTGTGGAGAATCTTGTTTTTGGAGCATGGGCCCCAGCATCATGGGAAGGTGTGTGGTATGTTTACTACTATGATTTACACATTACTTCTATTATGTAGGAGGGTATCTAATAAGCACGTAGATCACGGGAGCCAACGCATCCATTTTCATAGGGGGGGTTCCATTGAAATTCACAATGCAAACTTGTAATAACATATAATTCTACTAAGATTACATTATCGTAACTCTTTCTTATAAACGGGATCAGTCAAATCTTTTTTAAACGAGGATTACAAAATGGTGGACAATAAAAGAACAGAATTGAGGAGTGAGGCATCGATAGAGTGATACAATGACACATTATAGATCTAATAATAGGTATGACTACACAGTTGGGTAACGCAAAAACAGCCCGACCGTCAATTGTACATGAAGCTAAGTATTTCTACTGATATTTTATTCACAAACTAAAATCATTTGGAACTATGTTCAGTGTGTAAAACAAATATGTTTATGGTAGATATTCAGCAGGTCGAAGTTGAACTAATAAGAGCACAATGCGAGGTGACCACTTGCTTTTTATATATTTTTTTTTTTCTTCTATATGATGGTCGTATACAGTCGCATGTAGTCGTACAAATGTGGACGAGACTTTAGGCCTATCATTAGTGTTCATTAGATACTGTAGGAGCACTCGGTTATCACTTCGTTATATAACGGCATGGTCACTACTATTAGTGAGTATATTTTACCACCACTTGTAGATAAACCACTATAGCCTCATTCAACGGG
>CM032667.1:21102042-21112056 GCA_019095985.1 Streblospio benedicti | reverse complement strand
AAAAAAAAAAAGGGCTTTTTTTAGGGTTCGAATAAAAATTAATAAAAAAAAAACAAAAAAAAATTATTAGGCTTAACTGAAAATTCTTTTCCCAAAACTAGATATAATAATCACACATCATCGTTCAGAAACCAAAGCAAACGTCATAATACTACACACTAAGCCAATATATTTGGTCTCTGAAGGACCAAAACATCCCTTTTATACTTTGAAATGGAAAATATTGGCAAAAAGGGAAGGACCATACACTCCACAAAATCATGCAACTCCAGCGATGGAAAAATATCTAATAATATGCAAACCACACCTAGCCACACTGAATATAAGAAATGAACTATCAAGTGAATGCAGACATAAGAAGAAACACCTCCTTTGCAATTTCCAACCAACACATTCCTGACGATACATTAATATTACAATACTAAATCTGATACAATAAATATTGTCTCTCTTTTTCTATAATTATCGTAGAACATTATATAAGCTTGCCATTTAGTAATTCAACAAAAAAGTATTTCTTAGTTGCACTGTAATATTAGGTTTACGTAAACTACTCTATATATTAATCAATAATTTTCTGGTACTGAATATTTGTCACCAAGTTCCTGGAATTCTGTAACTGCCATTTTGTCTTGAAGATTGCTGATGCCTGCATCAGTATGAAAACTTAAAAGTAAACAAAATGAAAACAAAAAAATTGACTTGTTATTTATCATACATATATATATATATATATATATATATATATATATACATATATAGTCCATATATATATATATTTATATATATATATATATATATATATATATATATATATATATATATATATATATATATATATATATATATATATATATATATATATAACCGGAATATATATGTTATACTGAATCTATGATTAAATTATACAATGCAAACAGTACAGAATGAACTCTCATATTAGAATTGCAGGTTTTTAAGTGATGCTATATAGTAATATGTATATATATATATATATATATATTTGTCTATTGAGTATGTATATATATATATATATATATATATATATATATATATGATGGTCGTATGATGGTCATAATATCGCATGTAGTCGTACAAATGTGGACGAGACTTTAGGCCTATCATTAGTGTTCATTAGATACTGTAGGAGCACTCGGTTATCACTTCGTTATATAACGGCATGGTCACTACTATTAGTGAGTATATTTTACCACCACTTGTAGATAAACCACTATAGCCTCATTCAACGGGTCTCTCTAATCTCTATTGCATTAGTGGTGAGAGCACGCAAACGCAAGGCATGGCTGATCAAGACTAAGAGAACCTACGTCCTAAACGAGTTGCGAAACGTGTGGTGAACGTAATTACGTACGTCCTACGTCGAAATACTGCAGAAAAATAAACTTTCGGGGAAAGGGAAAAACTGTTTGTTGTTGTACTTGATCTGTATTTTTGTTCGTATGGAAAGAAGTTAGAATATCAATTGTGTAGACGATCAAACATACCAATGACTCGGCGTCGATGGGCCGGGGACAGACGTCTGCTGTTGCTGCTTCTGTTTTTGTGCCTGGTCGATGGCTGCACAGCCTTGAACTACACAGGATTGAATTTGACGCAGTCGTGTGAAGAGAACCCCTGTCAAAACGGCGGGAACTGCATACGAGACCAGGGATTTGAATCTAGATGCCACTGTCCCCCAAAGTTTGAAGGTAGATTCTGTGAAACCAGGAAAAACACTCCCTGTCTCAGTAACCCATGCAAGAATGGCGCAAATTGCAGTGACTGGCATGAGGCCAGTGAGGGTCCCGATGTGTGGAAAATGATGTGCAAATGTACGAGTGCCGGCTATACCGGGAAACTTTGTGAGACGAATGTAGACGAATGCAAGAGCCAGCCGTGCAAGAATGACGGGACTTGTGAAGATAAGCTGAGCGGCTACACGTGTAGCTGCAAACCAGAAAACACAGGGGAACTTTGCCAGTATGTTTTTTGTAACGAAAATCCTTGCGAATACGGCGGCACCTGTGTCCTACCGGAAAAAGCAGGTACAAATTATACGTGCTTATGTGCACCTGGCAATACAGGACATCATTGCCAATCGGATATAGATGAATGTGCGAGTAATCCCTGTAGCGAACCGGGCACTATGAAATGCTACCAGGGCCCTGACTGGTTCAGGTGCCAATGTTTTTTAAACTACACTGGAGACCTGTGCGAAAATCAGGTGTTAACTACAAAAGAGCCGACTCTACAGGCTTCCCCGACACCCCGCCCGACGAAGCCGCAGAAAGTTGAACTTGGCGGTGATCTGAGCCCTCTCTACATGGGCATGATCGTTGTGGCTGGTCTGTTGGGCTTGATCCTGGTCTTCGGTGGTCTGCACAGGGCATGTGCACCTAAGGGTGCTGTCAGCCACTGGGAACGCCTGCGATCACCAAATGATGTTATGCCTGAAGGTGGTCAGGATGGTCAGCACCAAAATGGTTCATTAAACATGGATTCAATTTCTGACGAAGGTAGTGGCCACACGAACCCAGCATCGGCAACGGAAGAGCAGCTACCCATCCAGCCAGCAGTGTCTTCGTTCCAGCCACCAACAGAACAGTGTATGCCAGAGCCATCCGACTAGAATACAGTGCATGATCAATGATTAAAATAGACTTTTTTACAACGGATGATGAGGCCTTGTTCTCACCACACCGGCCCCTACAATCCAACCCACCATAAATTCATGTTTGATTAGATGGGATGGACTATGAAAATTCATGAATACAGGAGGGACAGTTTAACCATTTATGATTGAGCATTTTGCACAACAGGTTTGAGAATTATAGATGTAAAACGAGAACGGTGTTCTGCGGTAGAAAATATATAAATACGCATGGATTCAATTCACGAAGGAAGTAACTACACTACAATCATCACAAATAACTCCATTGGATATTAATGATATAGATGTATATAGAGAGATAAATAAATATTATAAATATATACTAGTATTGTAAATTATAAATAAATTCAAAGGGTAGGAACAATTGATTACAAAACTCAGTTGTTATTGTCGACAAGAAGTCATTATATGGCAAAAATAAAGTTTTTGATAAGAATGTTAGTGTGGTGTGGATATTTTAAAGGATTTATTAGAGAAAAGGATAGTTTTAGTGCACAACAATTAAAGCACATGTAGAATGTAATAACACAGTAATGTTGATGAGCAAAAGATTTTTTTTCTGATAAGCGGGAGCCAATAAGTAATTCTGTTAATTGCCACAAGGTTTTTATAAATTAGTGACTCCTACAATTATTTATAGGATTTTACTCCTGGTACCATATATTTGATTATAACATTAGAATTTTTATCGGCTCAATTTATTTCTAGTTTAATATGATATTGTTTTTATTATTCAATTTGAACACTTGCACATCAATTACCCAGGTGCTGATGGGAAACTGTTAAATGTCATGTAGTTCATTATCAAATTCAGTTTAATGTCATTATTCTTGTAATATTGTCAGGAGTCATATATGTGCATTTGATGTGACGTGCAAACTGTTATTAAATTGGTAGCTAACAATTGTGATGCAATCATTAAACCCAAACAATAGTATTCATGATTCTATTGCTTTATTGTATTAACCTGCTTTTCTTTTATACCCCCCCCCCCCCCTTGTCACCTTTCGTCACCTTTTGCAGAACGCCCCACCCCCACCCCCAGCCCCTCCTGGTAAGTAAAATCATTTTTGCACACCCCCCCTCCCCCCATCGACATGATTTTGTGAGGACATTTTCCTCAAGTAACATTGTAACATTGATTTAGGTGTGCCGCTACACAAATAGATTTGAATATATATGTCCATGAATTAGACATTCATTTTATAAATGTATTTAGGACATAAAGCAAACATGGCAATGTGGTTCCAACTAGCAGATATATCACAACTCACTTAAAACATGTCAGAAAGTAAGTTCAAATACTGTTAAATGACTAACTTTTTTTTCAAAAGGTGACATCATCTAAGTGCTAGAACACAACACCCCACTGTCAACTTTCGTCATCTTTCACTACCCCCCCCCCCCCGTGCCGGGTGACGTCATTTGTGAATGACCCCTATTAGAATCATGAGACCCACAACTGGACAAATAATACTAAGTAGTGTTATGTGCATAACAAGTTTACCAAAGATATATACATTGTATATTGCCAAATCCCTACGCTGGTAGAGCACACCACCCATATCAAGATTACACTATGGTTAACTTCAACCTCCATCAAATGTGTGCTTTGACTAACACAAACACCTGTCTGAAGACACCCTTGAACATAGAACACCGCATTCTAATCCTTACAGCAAATCGCATCTGTGTGATTCTGTTAAATGAACGGAATCTGATGTGATGTGAATGTACCGCTAGTAAAGCAGGATGAAAACACCGTAGTAAAATATTATGGGTAAACTGGCCTGTTTCACCACGATTTTTTTTTTCACAAATGACACGCATTGTTTGATAATTGCAGTGTTTGTTGTGTCTTCTCGCCGAGCATGTTGGAATTGGATAGCTCATGGAACCGAGGAACAAACTTGAATGTGTTTTTTCTAACGTTTCAGCGATGGATCCAGGGGGCGGCGGGGGGGGCTTGGGGGCTTAAGCACCCCCCCCCCCGCGTGAACCTACCCTCTTTCCAATCTTTTGTAAGTGTCTCTCAAGTCAAGCATACCCCCTTACCTATACGCATAATCCCCCCCACCCATATACTCAAGCCAAGCCCCACCCCACAACCCCATATGCTATAATTACACAAGCCTCCGCTTTCTCTCAAGCCCCCGCTCTTTCTCAAAATACATTTTTTCCCTCAGGGGTACATGTATGCTCACAGGCCCCCATTCTTTCAAGCCAAGCCCCCCCCCCCCGACCCCAGCCATATGCTCACAAGCTCCGCCCCCCCTCACCCCAATACTTTCACAAGCAGCCGCCATCTCTCAAGCTTACTCCCCGAACAGGGGCGGTTTAGGGTGGGGGGGGGGGGCGTGGGGGAACGTGCGCTCTTCACTAGAAAAAATGAAATTAAAAAAAATAAATAAAAAGAAACAAAAAACAACAACAACATTTAAACAACCCCCAAAAAGCGGATTTTTCTCGGACTACTGATAATCAACACGCACTGTTCATTGTTAGATATGAAGAAATAGATTATTAAAGCAGATGAATTGTTTCTTATCATTGTTAGTGAACACCCCTCTAGACACATCTTAAACACCATATGCACTCTAGGGCTTCTCTCCCCTGGTCCCCGCACCAGGGCTCTGCGCTGGACCCGCTGGGGGCCTTAAACAGCCCCTAGACCCCTCGCCACAGTTGCGCCCCCCACCCTACCACAAAATGCTGGATCCGCCCCTGCTGACATTTACTCTCAAGTCCCACCCGCATTGTCTCAATCTCTGATGAGAATAAGTTATGTTTAAATTGTATTTTGAAATTGTTGTTCTTATTTTGTTAGCTTTATCTTACTACCCCTTTGAGTCATCAAAATCTCGGTCCCCTGGTCCTAGCCACGCGAAACAAAGATTTCAAGCAAAGCCCCCATCCGAAACCTGGATCCATCACTGCGTTTATCCAGTAAGTAGCGGTTTAACGCTCATTTTCGTAAAACAGATACAGTTTTTGATGCCGTTGAGGATTCTTAATATTATTGAATCAAACAACATTTTAGAAATACGTCTTTGAATTTGACATGTTGTTTTCACTTTCGCTTTTGATAGCTCTAATGACGTCATGGGTATTCCGGGTTTTCCCACATCCATATTATGTTGGGCTTATTATTAAAAAAAAAAACAAGCTGTAACACCGAATATATGCACACTGAAAGAGACTCCCGCAGACCGTCGATGATGGTTATAAGTCAATATACGCATCTGGTCGATATGTGATTAGTTTCATCAGCAAATTGTTTTTTGTCAAACTTGGCATGAGCATGATGCAATGCTATGATGCAACACCTACATACCTACAGTCAAAATTAATGTACATATTTACATTTCAATTGGTTGGTAGACCTGTAGCATGTACTATACATGTACGATTCCTGAGAAAAATCAACACGAAAATACACTGGCAAGAAATACAACCATTCAGGATTGACAAAATTAGATGATGATTCAACTTCAGAACTAGAGTGGATAGTGTGAATTGAGCATCCAGAACAATATAAGATCATTACAATAACCTTACGAAAGTGGTTGATTCAAAACGGGAATGAACAGTGGTGTGTGGATAGTTGATTTGGATTTGCACTTTAAAAAAAATCATACCTAATCTCATACACTGCCAATTATTTTACTAGAAATGTACATACAATTCTGCATACTCTTACAATCTGAACTCTTATATTAGTGAGTGTGTGACAGCACAATAAAACGCGCTGGGCTCTTTGCTCAGGATTATCGTCTGGTTTTGACATCTAAGTGAATAGATGTATTCTGTTGCGGTAAGTAGACACAACTATACAGGTCTAGTGGTAACACTTTGTGCCTGGACATTGCTACGAGAAAATGATGGAGTGAAGTAGATTTACTTAAAGTTAAGCTCTGGCAAAGCCGAATATTGAAACTGAAACAGTAAAAAAATCGAGGATGAACAATAGACTGTAGTCAACGATCGTGAATGTGGGACGCTTGCATCAAATTAGCATAAACCTTGCAAACATGCTATTTGGGCAGGTTAATTGCAACATAGCCCCATCAAACATCATAAACTGCAATATGATACCAATTAACGGGGTATCGTGCACCTCTAAATCTTTTTAAACACCCCTCTTTTTTAGGGCGGGTTGCAATAGGTTCAACGCTTAGCCGTTGTCTGACATTCACGAATAATATAGACTACTATATTTTGTCACTGTGTAAGTATTGAAACATGGGACCCACTATGTGATACTGATACGTTAGGTACAAGCAAGCATGTGTCAGTGGTCAGTGCTAGATGACTATAAACGGTTATGCTGGACAAATGGACAATTGCGACCCTTAGAGGAAACGCGTATCACACATATTCATTCACCACCTTTGACCAGCGAGGATACTGATGCAAAATCTCAATGGCAGATCCAGGATTTTAGAAAAAAGGGGGGGGGCGGACACCAGGGATTTCATGGGTTTTCATGGCATTTTTGGTGAGAAAGGGGGAGGGCGTGGCCCCCCCACCCCCCAATATGCGTATAAAATCCCGTCTTAATTGACCACCAACCCCGTATGTGTCCCTCAGTATTACATATGAATAGTGGAATCCTTAAAGATACGGGAACCTGTAGCCGTAGTGACAGCCTTTTTTACACGTATGCATGGATTTTGAGCGTAATAGCCCGTTCTGGTTGCACATAATGCCATATGCTTAATCATGCGATGATTTGCTGTGCGTAAATTAAAAAGCCCATATTTTAGCTGTATGTAGGGTTTGGTTTCAGACGATGACATTGAAAAGGCTCTAATGGTTTCTCCATCCTTACAGTATAATTAGCCTTGAAAAGCTATGAAGATCATTACACGAACAACCAATGTGTATTACACCTATTAAAGCAGTAAATTACACATGCTGTGTTTTATATGCACAAATAGGTTTCCAATATAGACAAAATGGCATTTTCGGTATAAAATTAGCAAGACACTCCTTTTGCTATATGATCTGCTATATATGATATCACGTTAAATTCATTTCTAAGCATTTACCTCAATCTCTCTTACGATCAGTCCTATTTATTTTATAAGCATCATTTCTTTTGAAAAAAAGTAGATATTACATAACCTTTAGATTCGTTAAGTGAAAATTCGTACCAAACAGCAAAAAAGTTCCCATAATTGAATTCCTGAATTTCCGCGGTCGAACAATAATGGATGGTTCAATCTTGAATAAGCCAACGTCAGACACTCCCGAGAATTGAATGTAGTTTATGTATGATAGTGTATTCATTATTACTTGGAAGATCTTCATTGACAGAAGTGTCACTATTTAGGTGCAGAGGCATACTCCCCATATACGCACGGTGTTTAACTGCGTCGTTGGGTTGTAGTTCATGACGTTTTTTGGAGCATAACAGCATCACGTTCGATTATTTTGGTCCACACAATTTGCATACACTATTTCGTCCGTCAAAACAATATTCTTGCTTGCTGGCTGCTTGTAGGCATTGTATTAGAAAGAACACAGTTTTGCTCAATCTTGATATATTCATACCGTTCTTACATGAATATAAATACGTAAGCCTATATATAATTGAAATCAATTGACTTTGATGAAAGCATTGGAATCCTGAGATGGAATTACAGGTCTTTGAGGTCTGTCAAGATTGCCGAGTGATATACTTCACCTTTTAAGTGCTTCGTGAATAGGTGCCACAGTGGTGGTGGTGGTGGTCAAGGGTTCGATTCCAGCCGGAGGCTGTATGATGTATCCCCGTGTGCTTGGAGAAGTTTCCATTCTTATATCAATGTATATAGATGTATGAAGTTTGGTCCACAAAATCAGCAGTACCCAAGCCAGAATTAAACCGTGACCCTACAATTTGTCAAGAGCCACACTGACCCATTTACAAGTAGTTACTCCAACTGGACCAATTTAATCAAAAGATTCTCTATCAAGACAAGACAGGCAACTGGCCCAAACTGGTCTTATTACATAGGTGGTTAATTTGTGAAGGCTAATGATAGCATTTCTTATAAAAGTGTGGAAAGGTATACAAGGTGATTCATGAAATGAATGTGATCTCTTTACATTATGGTTGTAATTGTAGTTTCTATTGTATTCAGAACCTGATGCTGACATGTGGAAATGTCATGTAAATTCCAAATTCCCATGTTGGTGAACATCACTATTATGCTAATCTATGACTGGACACTCGAGGTTTGCAAAAAGCGAAACGACCCAGTTTCTTGCTTAGCATCCTACGTAGATCGTCGTCGTAATTTATACATGCATGACTTAAATGACCTTATATGACTGTGTGTGGTTACATTTTGACAGGCCTATAAATGTGTAATGCCTGCTGGTGACTTTAGAGTGTTCATTTGGTAGCCATGGATTTAACAACAGTTAAGGTAAAGTTCCATTTCTTGACATCTGCAGATCACTGATACTAACATTACAGTCTAACTAGAGCTTAGCTTATTTGATTATCTGCATTTCAAAATGTATTTAGTAAAATACATGTTTAAATCAAATCCTTTTAATTAGTATTGGTGATGATTAGAAATGAAATACTTAAGTTGTTCATGCTTTTTTCCCCTCGGGCGGTTGCTTTTTGCTTATAAACCTTAGTGAATTTCAAGTATTGCACGATTCTGTAGCATTACAAGCTACTTTGGATATAAACCTTTACCATGGAAGTACACCACTTTAATATACAATACATGGCATATTATATGGATTAGTCACTCAAAGTATCATATCCAAGTAAGTCCCATACATTACAAATTAGTTGAAATGATCTGGCTTCAAACTACGAAGCAATTTCCACCCAGTGATCAAAATTGTTGTATTCCAATGGTAACTAACAAAATAAACATGCCATATTCAGTAAAGTCCACAATTCTATGAAAGCAAAAAAATGATTGCCACTCTAAATAATACACAACTCTTTGTTGACGGATTAAATACGTTCGATTATAAAAACTTTGTATGCCCACTAATGTCACAATGAGTATGGATTATTTTAGGAAGAGTTATTACAGAAGTAAAGGTGGTGTTTAACATATTCGTTATTTCTAGCCTTCTATAGTCTCGTTCCCGTCTTGTAGCATTTGTTAATTGTCACATTACATTGTTTCGTCCCAAATATTTTATTTTCCAATGGAATTGTATGTATCTTCCACGTAAGCATTTTTCACCTCGAGGTATACAGTAAATTGTGGGCAAAAGTATTTGTAAAAGGTCAGACTGGGGTCTTTCTGCTTGTTGGTGTCATGTTTCGAGAAAGACAAAATACCATTGTTACATGGTTTATTATGTGGCATGTTTAAATGACC
>CM032667.1:20980633-21092816 GCA_019095985.1 Streblospio benedicti | reverse complement strand
ATCTAAGACTGTACAGCGGAACTCCTACAATAAAGTTGAAGTGTTCATTGAATACATGTACAGCAGAACCTCCAATTCAGACCACCTCTCATGAAGTTACCGATATGAACCTCTGTATAGAGACCACCTCTCTACTGAGACCTCCTGAGACTGGTCCCAAAGATGGTCCTAATAGAAAGGTTCTACTGTACTTTAAGTACGCTAAATGCATAAGTGAAGAAGTTTTTGAATGTATGAAAAACTGAACAGCGTAACCACTACAATAAAAGTTCAAGTTTTCATAGAATACATTACAGCAAAACCTCCATTATTATTAAGACCACCTCTCTATTGATACCACCTCTATAATAAGAACAATTTTCACAGTCCCAAACCCTTCATAAAGCTACTAAAATGAACCTCTGCATAGAGACCATAGCGTCTATAGCCTCGATGAAAATCCATTCACCATCATTTTGCCCTAAATCACCAGTCACCTACACATTTCATTGTCTTTCACCCTAAATCCCCAGAAATTGTAATTGAATAAGTTGCACCACATTTCATCACATTTCACACACTTAAATGCATCCAATATTTAAGGCAAATCACCAATGACATTTTTGCTACATGGCCCCTGTTGGCAGGCTGCTGTTCGGGTCGATGCTGCCCACGTGGTTCCTGTCCATGTGGATCTCCAACACAGCCACCGTGTCCATGATGCTGCCCATCACCGAGGCCGTGCTCGAGCAGCTCCATCCCCACCAGCTCCACGACGAGGACGAGGGTACGTGGGTGGTCAGTTTGTTATCAGGAGTGGTCAGTGGGCGGGCGGTCAGTTGGCGGTCAGGGGGTGGCTAATGGGTGGTCATGGGGATGGTCAGTTGGTGCTTAGTGGGTGCCTAGTGGTGGTCAGGGGATGGTCAGTGGTCAGTAGGAATATGGATATACGCTTGCTTTTCATTGTAGACTGCCAATACCAATAAATTGATTTCTTATTTTGGGGCAATAGACTGGGTGCTCACTCTGACGTGCACAGAGATTATCAGATTTTTCATATAAGCTGAAGTTAATGAACTAAATAAAGGACCCTGTCTGTGTCTTAACGACCATTCAGTATTTTTGACCGGGTGGGGTAGGAGGATTTTTGGGCGGGCCATGAACTTTTGTCACAATGTTTGGAGGAAGGGGGTGGGGGGGGGGCTATCAATTCTTTACTGAAAATTATCCCCCCGTCCACTTTTTAGAGATTCTGTTCTAAAATTTACTGTTTTTATATTATGGATATCCATCAAGTGGGATTTGGGTTAACTGACAATGATTGCGTTAACTGTTAGGGGTGGGGCGCATCAAATTTTTCACATGAAATTGTGGGGTGGGGGTTACCAATTTTTTCACGGCTATTAATTTTTTCACATCATATTTTGGAAAATCCTCCTATCCCACCCTGCCATAAATATTGAATGGTTCTGTCTGTTTTCGCACCAGGCCTGGTGATGCCCAATGAGGACAGCCATCCAGGCCGGACACCACCAGCCTCTACGCCTCATCAGTCCACCTCGACAGGTGAGGAGAGCGGCGTCTGTAGCACTAGTTCCCTGTCCTCACAGGTAGAGGCGGGGAGTGAAGCACTTCCATATATCCGTTGACTGGTATGCTCCCCACGAATGACCCTCCTTTTCATCTTCCCTAGCAGCCATGAATGGGTAGTGAATTTAGGGTTAGGTTGGGGGCTGGTTGGGATGTACAGCACCTATGAAATAGCTAGTTTTTATCATGTCCAGCTATGAAATAGGGTTTGTATTATGAAAGCTAGTTATTAAATTGCGCATCAAATTTTCTGGTGGAGCATCCCCATCTGATATTATTCTATTTCACTAGCAGTAAAATATATATTTTTTTTTAAAGTTTCAAGTAAAATATGTATTTAAAATACACCCTTACCCTCTCAGATGTAACTGGCCCGCAAGGGTGGGTAAAATGACTTTACCAATATGCATAGACCATGTTTGTGACCTTTTAACCATCTTGAATTGAGTTCATTTTACTATTGCAAGCTTATTTGCATATGCTGCACTTGTAGAGATTGAAATGCATAGTTTGAGTTTAAAGAATAAAATAAATATGTTTCTGATATGATTTCGAGGGTGGAGTGTGAGAAAAGGGTTATCATATTGGGTTGGTTGTGATATGAGAAATATATCATATCTGTAAGGGACCCACTCGTTCGCTGGCACTCACTTGTGGGTCCCTACAGATATGATATTTCTCCTATCACAAATATATAACCCTTAAATCTAATAACGTGAGATCCTCCAAATAAGGCGACCTTCATAATGAAACCACATCTATAATCAGACCACTTTTCTCAGTCACAATCCTATAAAATAAACTCAATGGGAACTTCCATATAAAGAGCACCTCTCCGTTGAGACCACCTTTAAGTTCATCTCACAAGTGGGCTAAAAAGAAAGGTTCTACTGTGCATGGAAATAACTTTTAACCCCACGCCAGGAATAAGACACAATGATTCCTTGCCTCATATTGAAATACTCTATAATCATGATACACTGTATGAAGTTTAATTCTACTATCACTGTTCTGCCAAAAGCGCCTACCACTGTATTGACATAGCTGAAGAGACATCTTCCATTTTACTATATCAACTGCAAGCTGCTTGGGCTGATGGTATCATTCTGGTCTCAAAACCTTGCGGTCGTGAGTTCAAGTTCCATCAGGGAAGACGTCTCTTCAGCTATGTCAATACAGTGGTAGGAGCTTGCTTGGCAGAACAGTGAGAGACAGGTGAATTCACAAGCAAACTTGGGAAAAATATATATACAATTATTCATTGTATGGAGTTTGTTCTGTGACACCAGATCTACAAACGCATACTACTTGTCAATGGCTATGTAACCACTGTATTCCAGGGAGGAATTGGACAAGAAGGAGGATGAGGACCGGGGCCTGACCATGGGCCGGGTGCCCACACGCTGCAGCACAGGCATCCAGGTGGGCAGGAACCTACTGTTGCTGTTTTTTGTTCTAGTATACTGTATTGTACTGTATTATCGCTATAGTGATCCCAACTGCAATTCCCACGGCCACCCTCAGATGGAGTAAGATGGGAATGTTACATAAGTAAGTAAGTAGCTAAGTAAGTAAGTAAGTAAATAAGTACTTTATTAATCATTATGCATGAATGTCTGATACAATACGAAATGTGACCAATGCACGATATTGCAGAAGGCCATATCCAAGGGGACAGTGGAATTCCTTACGCTATTATACAATTCCGTCATGGTTTCCTGGTGGTGTTTGCAACATTGTGCAGCTGACTTTCTTCTCAATGTTTTTTTTCTAGTTTTCAATCTCCACATTCTTCCTAGCCTTCCCTAGTTGGACTGGTACCTACACGTTAATTAGGTACAGACAGGTCAGGCAAGTAAACGCTAATGTTGGTTGATTAGCATGTCTGCGCTAGGGTAGCGATGTGCTGTATGCTCCCCGGGCAGTTCAGAAAGATATAATGTGACAAGGATGCTGCCAATGACCTGGTGTAGATGTAAAGTTGCAAGAGTACGACAAATTTGTGAACTGCGACAGTAAATAACCACATTTACATTTTTTTACATTGTGCAGCTGACTTTCTTCTTAATGTTTTTTTTTCTGAGTTTTCAACCTCCATATCCTTCTTTCTAGCTTCGTTCGTGCATCATGTACATCACATAGACAAACGTAATCATTATAGTTTTAATCAGTATAATACCTGCAATTTTTACACTAAGCTTTCAATAGTCTCTTTTGTTATGTTCACAGTGATGACGTCAACAAAACATAAAAGAATGTTGAAAGCTTAGTGTAAAAATTATTTGTTTTATCCTGATTAAAAACTATAATGATTAAGTTTATGTATCAAATCCATGAAAAATGAACTTCCATCAGAACGTTTACGTTTACATGTTATTTCCAGTGTGGTGAGTCATCGATGGAGTCTGCCGCCCTCCGTGCTGAGAAAGCGCGTCTGGCGATGGAGGGAAGAGAGGACGACAGCAAGCTCATCAAGGACTACGAGGACTTTGGGAAGGTGGGCAGATAGAATGGTCGTGAGTTCGAGTCCCGTCAGGGCCACTTGATATAGTCAAATGGAAGCTGTGGCTTCAGCTATATCCAGTGGTAGGAGCTTGCTTGCAAGAACAGTGAGAGTAAAATTGAATTCACCAGCAAACTTGGGAAAAATATACATACAGTTGTTCATAGATAGAATGCTGTTTGTAGGATTAAATTTCTCTCTGAAGAGGCCAACAACAAAGTCAACAACAAGATTGCTTGAGACCGTTATCTGAATTGAAAGGTTGTATGTTGTGCAGGTGCTGCTTTTGGCTGTGACGTTCGCGTCCAATGTCGGAGGCATCGGCGCTCTGACGGGCACCGGACCCAACCTCATCATGTACGGCTACGCCAACGAGTAAGTCAACGCTTATAGTACTCTACTGAGAGAAATAATCCAATAAAAACAATAAAACTTCATTAATATCAATGCATAAAACGACTAGATCTTACAATGGCAGATCCAGGTTTTTTAGAAAAGGAGAGGCGCGCACTTTCATGGGTTTCGTGCGTTTCGTAAGCGTGATTGGAGGACGTGTAAATTACCTTATGTAAATGAAGTATTTTGTTGAGAAAAGGTAGGGGGGGTGCCCCCTGGATCTGCCTATGATCTTATTCTATCTAATGTTATTTCTAAGGGCAAAAGGAGGCGTGTGGTCGTATATCATGTCATATGATAAATGTAAATTTAGTGGTCAACTTGATTGGTACACCAGTCTGTGCCTTGCGTTGCAGGATGTGGCGTTCCCACGGCCTGGGCGAGTCGCCGGTGAACTACAGCTCCTGGATGGTGATGGGGATGCCCATCGCATTCATCAACGTGCTGCTCGTGTGGGCCTGGCTCATCGTCTACAACATGGGCTTCAAGTGAGTGGTCAGTGGGTGTGGTCAGTGAGTGGTCAGTCAGAGTTATTTTGTTCCATTGACTACATTCAATTTATTATACGGCCCTCAAATGAGCGGTCAGTGTGTGGTTGGTCAGTATGTGGTCAGTCAGTGTTATTGTGCTCCATTGACTCTGTTCAACGTGTGTCTCATCATCTGCTATGTGACCTTCAAGCGAGCGGTCAGTGTGTTGTCAGTCAGTCTGATTTTGCCCGATTGACCTCGTTCACGTCATCTTTGTCTAGGAGTGGCTCATCATCGTCTATGTGGCCCTCAGGTACATGGTCAATGGGCAGTCAGTACGTGGTCAATAGGAGGTCAGTAAATAGTCTGCAGTCTGTCCAATATCATGTCGACCTAAATGTCTTATGATTTCTACTAACACAGAATATTCCCCGCGGGGGCGATTCAATATCCACCACATTTATCTGACATAAGTCGACTTATTGTGCTAACTCGCTAAAAATGGTGTCCCATGTGGTACTCCATGAAAATCAAGTGGGTGATTTTGTGGCCCTTTTATGGATGTAGTGTGTATGTTGTGCCATATAGGTTACAATCACCTCCCACTCACCTCCAGCCATGTCATCGACACTAACTGTTATCTCCTCACATTATCATTCCCTTGCCACAGACTTTGGCAAATCACTCTCATTAAATATTCATGATAACGTGTGTAAGGCACATTCTGACACGGGCCACATTTTGCAGCTGGATGGAAGAACAGAAAATATTATAGGCCCACGCAAAATTGCATCTCATACGAATCCGTCTCACCACTACAATTCTAAGGCAATAAACAAACACTGCAAGACTACGACTATATCATGAGACTAATGATAAAACAAATCATAGATGTGTAGAGATAAACCAATAGCCCTCAAGAGCAAATACTTATACTAATGACTTTTTTTAATTCACACTGCTTTATTATTTCTTCTTCATCTTCAGAGAGTTTGTACGGTAAGTCTTCTATACTTTGTTCAATTCAGTTATACTGTTGGTATGTTTGTGTTCATAGTGACTACGGGTACGGGAGCTCGTACCTTTAAGGGTTCTGCTATTGATACGGGACTAATTATGTAATACTAATAAGCTCGGCACATGCGTGGCTAGGTGGTTAATGCTATATGAGGTCAGCTGAATTGTGGGTATGAAAGGCAACAGACCAATATGCGCATGTTGGTAAGGGCAGGGAGGGTTTAAAACATAATTCCAAACAATTTCATGCATGTGTGTAGTATTTTGTTGCATTATATAGGAATTCATGCATGTGCCATTTGCATTGAAAATGTTGCAATGTTTCCTTCAACAATATTTCATTTAAATAGCTACACATTTTACTTACCCACGCATTTAATTGATTACCGGTACACATTTTCATCAATGGCGTCAACTATCAATGTACATTTGTTGATACCCTAGTACATAAATATACCCATTAATGATAAAAAGCTATGAACTTTTTATTGCAATCAACAAATCCAAGCACTATGACAATTTTTATTTCATCTATCATAATAGTATTTTGCATAGCAACATGCATTTCATCCATTATTGAATCATAAAGATGTTTATATTTCAAATTAAGACTATAAACGATTATTTTAAAGATATTATTTATGTTTGTAAATCAATTAACTATAAACAGTTATTTTACAATTAGTTGCTTTAACATGCTATGGCCTGAAAGGCACGGACTCCTGTACCTGTAGTTTGATAAACTACAAATCTTGGAACATTTTAGCCCATTTTAAAAAGCATTTCTATATGCTGCATTTTGTTTTGTAAGTGGACCCAAAAAGACTTTCTCTAGCAGAATTTTATAGTAGTGTGATGCAGGTGATGGGCAAGGGGAAGAGCCCATACCAAACACATTGTAATACGGGCATAAGAGATAGAAAACATGTTTACTCGTTCATGTATGACCATCTATTTGAGGGCCATATATAATAAATCTTGTTTTCATTACAGTATCACATAGAATACTGTAAAACTAGAATTTTTCGCGGCTATTAAATTTTGCGATACTCATCTATAAATTATTTTGTGACTATTTAATTTTGCGATTTTGGTCCATCCTGGACCTACTTTACATAGGCTATTAATGTTTGCTGACTATTTAAGTTTGCGGTTTTGCACCTACCCACAAAATTCGCAAATTAAATTGTTCGCAAAAATTTATAGTGTTACAGTAATATCCCTTGGGATAATACCCCATTGTTTTCATCCGGTGGTTTCAATAGGGATATCATTTTCATAGTTTCGCTGGTTTCACAAAGGGTTATGATTTTGGACCTTCAGTGGCACCCCGCTACCCATTCACCCCTGAAGTACCCCCCGAGAACCTCCAACTCACCTCCAGCCATGTCATGGACACTAACTGTTATCTGCCCACATTATCACTCCCTTGCCACAGATTTCAGCAGATCACTCTCATCAAATATTCATGAAAAGTGTGTAAGGCGCATTCTGACACGCGCGACATTTTGCAGTTTGATGGAAGGACAGAAAATAGGCCCACGCAAAATTACATCTCATAGGAATCTGCCTCAGCACTACAATTCTAAGGCAATAAACAAATGGTTGAAAGGCTGCTTGCAAGATTACAGCTGTGTTGGCTTCAAATATCGGTTGGGTATATTAAATTCGGAGTCAAATGTCAAACTGAGGAGATAACAGAAAAACACGTATCGGATTGAGAAATAGTTACCGATTTGGGAGGTCATAAAATGACATAAAAGGCGATTAGAAGATTCATTCGATGACTGGCATCCGCTTCCAATCCATCAAACCCCTGTATTGTTATCATAGACATATGATGCAACTAGCGAGCTTTCAAATTACACCACAAAGGTCTCTTCTTCCCCTACCTAGTCTGACACTCGCATCTTCAGAGTTGGACATCGCCAGATAATAAGACATGTAAGATAACTGAGAGTGATTATAATTTGCAAAGATTGCATTTTTGACCATTTTGGGAGGCAGTAATTTATAACCGGTCACAATTTATGTTAGTCATATTTTAGAGTCTTAGTAGGAGGTAGGGTAGGGGCCATGTGGCAAGAGAGAGGAGGTACTAAGGCACGGAAGTTGGGCTATATTGGATTGGAAAATAGATGGAATAAAGAAATATTTATAAATCTGTGAAAGATAAAAAACAAACACGTTAATAAACTATATTTTAATTTGATAATATCATGAGACTAAATATAAAACAAATCAATGCTGTGTAGAGACAGACCAATACAACAGCAAATGCTTATACTAATGACTTTTAAAAAAAACTTACACTGCTTTATTAATTCTTCTTCATCTTCAGAGAGTTTGTACGGTAAGTCCTCTTCTATACGTCGTTCAATTGAGTTTTACTGTTCGTATGTTTTCGTTCATATACTGACACGGGTACGGGAGCTCGTACCGTAAAGGATTCTGCTATTGATACAGGACTAAATATGTAATACTCATAAGCTCAGTGCATGCTTGGGTCGGTGATCAGGGCAATATGAGGTCAGTTGAGTTGTGGGTAAGACAAGCAACAGACCTATGCATGCCAGATGCATGTTGGCAATGACAGGGAGGGTTTGAAACATACATATAATTGCAAACAATATCATCCATGTGTGTAGTATGTTTGCATTATCTAGGTATTCAAGTACATTGTATGTCATTTGCAATAAAAATATTGTAATGTTTCTTTCAACAGTATTTCATTTAAATAGCTACACATTTTACTTATCCACTCATTCAATTGATTACACATTTCATCGATTGTATCATCTACTAATGTATATTTTGTTCTATATGTGTAGGGTTGATACCCTGGTACACATACACGTTTATGATAAAAGGCTATGAACTTTCTATTGCAATCAACAAATACAATCATTTACATGACAATTTTTATTGCATATATCATAATAGTATTCTGTATAACAACATGCAATTAATCCATTATAGAAGAATAAAGATGTTAATATTTTCAAATTAAGACTAAAAACGGTCATTTTAAAGATATTTTTTTATGTTTCTAAATCAATCAACTATAAAAGGTCAATATTGCTCACTTGGTCATAGTTGGATGACATTTAACATAGAAAAAATTAGTGTTGCAACAATGTGCTAAGCTAAACGAATTTGAATGTGAAAATGCGATTCCTTATACGCACCACAACTATTTTTAAACAAGTAGAACACATTTAACCCAACATAACTATCTTAGCACAATTTAACAAGAAGTCCTATTCACTACCAGAAGTGCACAAACAACAAACACATGATAACCAATGTGAATCTTAATTAACAAAATATAAGAAAATGATTTGGAGATGCAAGAACAAACATATCCATATACACATCAATACCTTTCAAATCCCTTCTTATACTTCTTGTATAAACAATTTGTAGTATAAAATGTGTAAAACAAATAAAAAATACAAAATATAACATGACTCGAATATTGAAAAAAAAAGAACGATAATTCTGGTAAATACTTGACCAAGATATCAATTGCAAAAATGTGTATTGTCAGCAATTTTAACCTTGAAAATGATAAATGATTACTTTGATGTCAGTCAACCAACAGAAAATGGCAATAAAGATAAAAATCACAAAAATATGTAAGTATATCAAAACATGCGAAAAACATGAAACTAAAGTCAGTACTACTGTAATACCAGATTTGTTTGTGCACAAACTTAAATAGTCAAACTTAAATAGTCAACAAACATTAATAGCCTATAATAAGTAGGTCCAGGATTGACCAAAACCGCAAATTAAAGTCAGAAAATAATATGTAGATGAAAACGGTTTGTTCCTATGAAGAGTACAATTGGAATCAACTTTGTGAAGACAAATTTCAAAATTATCTGTTAGTGCTCTTGGCAAATACATTGAATATCATCATTCATATATTTTTTTATAAGAGTATCTGAATGAGATTTTAGTCTGAGATGGATAATAATTATACCAAATATACAATAAGACTTTCAGTTTAAATTGGATGTTACCAAGTTATTCAAGTAAACATGCACTAAAACAAGGAGACATGATAATCAACAACAAAAATGACACAAAATCTAGGGAATGGTTCTCGAGTATGGTTACCTAACCTATTTACAGTAAAATTATATACGGCTACTTAAAACTTAAATTACAAGTAAATTTTGCATTTAAATTCATACAGTCTTATTGAGCAGCATGCAATTACAGTTTCTAAGTGCATTTGCTTTAAAAATAATGCTTCCATCCAAAAATAGTTTATACTGCTTTTTTCAAATATTAGTTCTTATTTTGAAGTCTATATCATACAGCCACTACTTACAAATGCACACTTTCTTCTAAGACTTCATCTTAGTTTTTAGCTGCACAAAATAATTTTTTCTTCGTTTATACATATGCACCAATACACATATTTTATAAAGTTTATATGCAATTCTTACACAAACTTGTGCAGGTGTCTGTTTTGGATGCCTAGTTAGCACGCAATAATATTATGCCTAATGTGCTGACAGCAAGTTCAGAACTACACATTTTCAATCATAACTAAAAAATGGTAATGAATATCAAAATAAAAATTATAGGAATGAAACGGCTATTTTTTTGCCAGATCTACATTGCAATTTTGATTATTCTGATTGGTTTACATAATAGTGAACACTTACATGAAAATGGCATTTTTCTAGTGTCTGTGAGAGACAGAGTCAGACATTTTGAACAAGTCAAAATTGGGGATTAGGTAACAAGATTCAAACAGCAATGTTTATATCTTTGATTTGCATACACATGGGTAGTCACATAATTGGTAATACATAAATGTGTATGCAAATCAAATATATAAACAAACTTGGCTGTTCCAATCTAATCCCTAATCCCACTTGTTCAAAATGTCCGACTGTCTCTCACAGACACTACAAAAATGCCATTTTCATGTAAGTGTTCACTATTAAGTAAACCAATCAGAATAATCAAAATTGCGATACAGATGTGGCAAAAAAATAGCGTTTCATTCCTATAATTTTTATTTTGATATTCATTACCATTTTTAATTATGATTGAAAATGTGTAGTTCTGAACTTGCTGTCAGCACATTAGTGAGAATACTTGTTCTTGTGTACAAATAATTTTACCAAATTTTTCCATGTTAGAAATTTTTCTCTTCTAAAATATTTAACAGTGACTGTGTGGCTTTGCACTAAAAGTTAAACCCATTATGAAATCTAAAAATTGAGCATATCACAGTACACAGCACAATAACTAATAACTACATTCAAATTATATTTGGAGTCGAGTACACTTCTTTCACACCTCATGGTCTGCATGTACATTTAAAACATAATTATTTGCTGAATTTCAGCAAGATTCATTCAGTTCAACATATATATGTCAAAAAGTGTTTGGTACATTTGTGCCTATGTGGAATTTAAAATTGGAAAGAATTTAATCTTTACAATAGGATACCAAACTTGTATTTATTATAGGAGTATAATTTAAAAACAAAAACAAAACATTTACATATTAGCAGCTGGATTTATAAAATTAAAAAAAATCACCTTATTACATATTTTTGTAACAGAATCTTTGTTTTTTCCACAAATGGCATTTATATAGACAGTGGCATTATGTGAATATTTAGGGTACAATAACCTGCAAATTTCATTCAACCTAAGAGTAACAATTTCAGAAAGCAATAATGAACACAATTTCAAAGTAAAATTTCCATATAATTATAATGCAGTCGATTTACATTGTAGTAAGAAAATAAACAAGATACCCTGAATTTTAAAGCAATATCAATGTGGCCAAACTCATCTGCAGAGAACAGCTCATTAAAAATGCAGGTGACCTGATTACGAATACAGGTGACCTCATTTGTGTCATCATCATCAGCACATGAAATGTATTTTGTCAGTTTGGCTTCTTTGCGGCTGGGGGGCAGATGACAATTTTGATGGGCTGACAGTTTTTTGGATTCACAGTGTAACAGACTTGATTAGGTGTGGGAAAATCTTGCGCTTCTGGAGGTGGCATCATCTGGACTGACGGCTCTGGAGTTGAAACTCTAGACGATATTCCTATGGTTGGGGCTGGAGTCGCGGTGGTGCTTTGCGGAGACATTGCCGGCAGAATCTGGTTTGAAACGGCAGGTTGCCCCAGGTTTAGCAACTGGCGGAGTATGGATGGAGGTGGCATGATAATCTTTATAACCTTCCCTTGGGTTCCACTTCCAGACTGCGCTACAATCGAGCTGGAAGTGGTGCATATTGCACTGCATGACATTTGAGGTGAGATCACAAGTTCAAAAGGTCTTGTTTGGTTTTGTGACTGGCTTGAAGTTGCCGGTGGGTTGGATTCTCTTTGCTGGTCATTATTGCAAATATTTGTCGAAGTATTTGTAGGCATTCTCTCCACTGAGGTAGCATACATAGTTTGAGTTCCAGATTTCTCAATTTGAGCATGCGATGGCCTTGGTATACTTTGTGTCACTGAAAGTTTAGATTTAATTGGATCAATTTGGTCATTTATTTCGCAATGAGAGCGAATAGTATCCTGAGTAAATGCAGTTGGAGTTTTAGGTAACGTTCTTGCGTCTGTAGTCAACAATCTATCTTGAGAACCCCCGATCATGGGAATTTTACTTTCACGACCCTGCGCTTCCATGAAGGATTTGGTCATAACATTTGTTACTAAAACAGGGGGCTGATTTTGTAGGGATTGACTTGAAGTCACATTATATGCTCGTTTGAAAGGTGTTGTTGAAATTTCACTTTTTGAACATCTTTTCATACTAGCATCTGCGGTCACTATTCTACTATCCTCTAAGCTAGAAATGTCCAAGCTGTCTAATTTTACTTTTGGGATTTTATTGAGTTTGCTATCATTTGTATGCATGGATGGAACTTGAGGAGGGGCAAAATTTGATGAACGAACAGTATCTGACTTTATGACTGCCTTTCGCAAAGGTTCTATACTTAGTGATGAACTGATAGAATCGTCAACCTCCAATCCATATGATAGCTCAGATTCTGAAACCGTAAAATATTCTTGATTTTGCAGGTTCAAATCATTACTACAGTATTCAAGTACACAATCTTGGTTCAATGAATAACTATTAGTTTTAGAAAAACAATTATCAGATTCTTTTGCCATATTCCAGGCAATTCCTTTGGACAAGTCTGGTTCGGATTTTTGACCATCACGAGATTCGTCCTTATTGCTTTGATGACGTGCACCTTTTTCACTCAAAATACTTTCGAAGGACAAGCCAGACAAGGCTTCTTGCAATTTGCAAACCTCATCGAAGTTACTGGACAATCCTGACACTTGTGAACATACAGACTCATTGTCCACCATTAAATTAGAATGATTGTCGAATACTACATTTGAATCAGCATCATCCTTGAATTTATCACCCCAGAACGCTTCGAAATGAGCCAGTTTCCATGGATCCATCTTTGCATGCATCTTTTCTTGTTGTTGTCTGATGCGCTGCTGGTTTTTATTGGTGAACTCTCCCGCTGCTAAGCGTGCAATCCATTCGTCAGATGCCTGATTGAAGAATTCGTTGGTACAAGCGGTAGTGCTAATTCCGAGTTCATTGCCTTTAGATATCTGGTCACGCGATGGTAAAAGTTTCAGGAGTCTGATCCTGTAGTCAACAGGCAATTTGAAAAATGTGTCCCTGTTAAGTATGGCCTTCAAGTTGGTATTCACCAGCACTGAACTAGGCGTCTGGAGATCCACACAACCCCTGGTCGTTAATTGCTCCAACTGGGCTGCATGGCTCTTATACTTGCGCTTGGGTTGACAGCTAAATCCTGGTATTTCAGCTAGAATTTCTTGCAGGCTCGGTGTTTTGGTCGATGGGGAAATACCGGCAATCCGGGAGAGATTGAGTTTTGCAGATTCAGTCTTTTTTGAGTCCATTACCTTTGTGTTATTTGTGCTGACTTTTTCCCCGTTTCCAATGATTGTCTTTCCTTCTTTTTTTTTCTTTGTTCTGCGTCTTTTGGTGTAGTGGCTTAACATTGGGTTCTTCTTTATTGCTCTGGCTTTACTTGACAATGGCTTTTTGACAACACTAGGTTTATCTTTGGACGTCGGATCTCCATTTGTGGATACCAGGGAATTTTCACCACAAAAACTTATCACGGACGAGCTTGCGGTTTCACTTGTAGTCGACGTAGCAGTACTTCCATAACACATGTCGCTCCTTCTATCAGAACTGCAGGTTGTTGTATCGTCATATTCAACATCTATCAGTTCAAGTTCGTCCTGATCATTTTCTGTTTGAATAAATGCTATGTCCTGACACTCTCCTGCTATATCTTCAAGCATACTGCTTTCAGTCTCATTCATAACACATACTTCACTGTTAAAATCATCCAATGACATTGGCAATGTCTCTGGCAACTTTTTAGTTTTTGCACTAGTGTTCAAATCACCCCGCAGTCCATACACGCACAGCTGGCCTTGAACTTCGTAAAATATACTCTCACTACCACTTGAATTGAAATGCAAACTGAAATTTAGAGATGCTAAAGCAGAACCAGGTCCACTTGCATGTTTATCTTTCTTCACTTTCAGACTT
Source organism: Streblospio benedicti (assembly GCA_019095985.1). Lineage (NCBI taxonomy): Eukaryota > Metazoa > Annelida > Polychaeta > Spionida > Spionidae > Streblospio > Streblospio benedicti. The sequence continues at coordinate 21,078,253 of CM032667.1, read as the reverse complement.
TTCTCTCTGATACTCTTTAATATTTCCATATCAGACATGGGCCCACATTGTTTCATTACTATTTGAGCTGCCTCGGCCCACGAGAGCTCTTTGCCCAGTGTTTTACTAGTATCCATATCTGTTAGTTCATGGTACAATATAAAAAAATAAAATCTTAACAGCAGGCTGCAGATATTCAAGCGTTTTATTAGATAACTAGATCAGCATCATATTGGCGACCAGGTATAGAAATATAAGACGGGATAAACAGGGAAATCACAATGCAATCATACATCATTTGCAATTTGTTTAATTTTAGACGACACAGATGGTCTCATTGTTGTTGTTTTTTTTACTACTTATTCTGTGTGTTTGGAGACAATAAAATTTTGGTTAATTTAATTTATTCTGACGTTTCGACACGTAAGTGTCCTCTTCAGGGAATATTTTAACAATTTATGAAAATGTAAAGATCAAGAAATAGCCTAAAACAATGACTAAACATTAAAAATACAATATTAAGAATAAAATGCACATTAATTGGTTCTAAGATGTCTAAAAGTGTTGGCTGATAACATTTAGTTACTAATAATAAATATATATATATTGTATCTATTTGTTAAAGGTAAGGTATAATTTAATATATGATTGTACAGTGATGACTAGATCAGTAATCTAGTCTAGTCATCACTGTACAATCATATATTAAATCATAAATTATAAATTATACCTTACCTTTGACAAAAAGATACAATGTATATCTATATTTATTATTACTGTTATCAGACAACACTTTTAGACATCTTAGAATCAATTAATGTGCATTTTATTCTAATATTGTATTTTTAATGTTTAGTCATTGTTTTAGGCTATTTCTTGATCTTTACATTTTCATAAATTGTTAAAAAAATCCCTGAAGAGGACACTTATGTGTCGAAACGTCGGAACAAATTAAATTAACCAAAATTTTATTATCTCCAAACACATCTGTAGAATAAGTAGTAAAAAACAACAACAATCATACATCAACACAAAGCCATGCAATTTTACTTCTCACAGATCAACCAAACTGAAAGAAACTTCACACAAAAAGAACGTACAATGCTCCCTTCAACTCTGGCCAATGATTTAGACACCATCAACAAAAAATCAAGACTTTCAGCTCTACAGGACCATACATACCATACTCGATTAACTCCACAATTAAGAACAATTAAAGATCTCGAACATCTAAGAGATATTGCACAAGACAGAGAATATTGGAAAAGCTTAACAGATTGTGAAAGCGAGGCAGGCAGAGGTGGCCATTGTCAACTCAGCGAACGCTTAATGAACTAGATCAAAAGTGTTCAAAGAACACTGCTTCGCTAGAATGACGTTGACTTATGGGCAATTAAGATATATAATGAAATAATGTATACTTTACAATCAAGAAATTTATGAATTTGAGGAGAAAACATCAGAATAAACCAGAATCAATATATCCAGCAAAAAGATATTTGTGTTGCCATACACTAGTACTGAATAACATTATGATAAGCAATATCAGTTTCAAGTCCAATAATCAATTTTGCTGTTGGTTGAGATATTGATTTTCTTTTTCTTGTTGGCTAAGTGCATTGAATATAATTGAAAATGTCATAAAAGCGCTTCTAGAAGGCAAAGTTTAACTGGCAGAGCGCCCAAATTCGAATCACTTTGGTGTCGCCTCATACCTCATAGTTGTTTAAAGTTTGACCAAACTCGGCTCCTCGGTACGCCCGCTAGCTTGTTCGGAGACATACATACAAACATAGTTACAAACGAACCAAACACAATGCTTGCTTCAGCAGCTGAGCGACGCAATGAATGAATGAACATCAACACCCTCTTTTTTGTTTCTAATTTGTATGCAGATTTTTCATGTATTGTGTTTGGATTTTTGATAAGGAGTATATGTACTGGACATTTAAATCAATAAAAAAATTCTTTCGGTGGTTTATTTTTGGATATCTAGCAGTAAATTAGAAACAAAAAGAAACTAGATCAAAAGTGTTCAAAGAACACTGCGTCGCTAGAACGACGTTGACTTATGGGCAATTAAGATATATACTGAAATAATGTATACTTTACAATCAAGAAATTTATGAATTTGAGGAGAAAACATCAGAATGAATTAAAATCAATATATTACATTACAATATATTTGATTAACAGCAAAAAGATATTTGTGTTGCCATACACTAGTAGTGAATAACAAGATGATAATCAATATCAGTTTCAAATCCAATAATCAATTTTGCTGCTTGGATGGAATATATTGATTTTTTGCTGGCTAAGTGTATTGAATATCATTAAAATGTCATAAAAGGGCTTCTAGAAAGCAAAATTTAATTGGCAGAGCGCCCATAATCGAATCACTTCGGTGTAGCCTCATGCCTCATAGTCGCGTAAAGTTTGAATGAAATCGCGCGTGCGGGCACGCACGCACGCACACACCCCCTCACACACACACCCCCCCCCACACACACATAGTTAGTTGGTTAGTTACAAACGAATGAAACACAATGCTTGCTTCAGCAACTGAGCTGAAGCGACGCAATGAAACCATATGCTATGTGCCTAATCAACAGAACATTGAACACCCGCTCTGTTTTAGGGGCCTGTTCCCGTGCATCTACAAGAAGCACATGAGCAACCGGGCGGCGGAGGCGCGAGCTACGCGCGTCATACGGCGGGAGTACACGTCGCTAGGCAACGTCAGGTCAGTGACGTCATCATCTCTTAGTCCAGTGATTTTATGTCATATGAGGCCTGAACACCAAATAAATTGCAACAAAAGGTTTTTTGGTGTGATGCATTTCAGTAAAGTGTCTAGAATGACATCAAAGTTTAGGAAGCTACGTGAAGTGGAAATATCCCTAATTTGCATACATCCAAAATGGCTGCCAATAGTAACTAACTTGCCATAGACAAATCTTATACCCTCTCCTATTTACAGCTGTTTTTGAATGCTAGTTTTTGATGGAATACTCTGAATAATTGTTTGGGGGCAGCATCTGTAATGTGTTTCACGATTTTAGGGGGAAAATGTATGGTGATCACTGTCGTAAACTATTTGCATACTAAATGCTACAGTAACATATTCACAGTGACTGTCAATCATGGTACCGTTTGAGTATTTCTTTAAGTGGGAGGATTTTGTTACCTCTTTTAATTCATGCCAATCATTATGATACATATATACGTGTGTGGCTTAAAGAGTTGTAATTATAATGTGCAAACTGATAAGAAAGTGATCAAAATACTTGATATTTTTTGTGTCTGGTAAAGATGTCATTCGCAATCTGACAACCTATCTCTATTTGATCCACTTGAATGGCTTTTTCACATCTTGTATCATCAAATTAGTTTAGAATTATGTATCACTATCTGTTCTTGAACGTCCGAGGCGGAGGAATCACAAACTTCCTTAATCTATAGGGATAAACAGCAATTATAGTACAAAATCAGTTTTCAATAGGAAACTTTGTGAACAGCTGCCCTACTTTTTATAATGACATAACTAGTGAATGCACATGTAAAGGAAAATAAGTATCTGTGTTCCCATTTTCAAAACATTTATAGCAATAATAAAATAAACTAAATCTAGGGCCAGACCTTGAGAATTGACTAATAAGTTCTAAATAAATGACGAAATTGGATTGATAATGTGCAATGAGATAATATAACATAATATAACTGACTTGGGTCTTCCGAAAATTAATTAATAGCAATAAATATCGATTTTTTGCAGCCGATGTAATCAGTGTTGGGTCAAACTTAACCATTTAACAAAGCACCCAATCATATATGTGTCTTATTTAGAATAACAATGTTTTCATTTCAAGAATACCACACAAGAATTAATAAAACAAATAAATAATAATAATAAAACATGTTATCCTGTGGGGACATACATCATTTGCTTTGAGAGATCTTCTCTTTGTGTAATATAACTCTTAACATTTGAACTATTTATATCACAATAACTCCTACCTTTTGAACTATTTATGTATTTATATGTATATATAAATCATAGTTTTCACTGGATTGTAGTGTGGGAGAACCATAAAACACTCTATTGAATAGATAATGTTTCCTTAACAAATCACTGTTCACGTCATCTGTCAGTATCTGCATAATCTACCTGGTTTTAACTATGTTTTATTCGTGGTTTCTCTCAATTAGTTTACAGACATCACGTTATTGGGCATACTATGCAGGCCTATGTAAATATACAAAGTCTATTTTGGTGCGCGTTTTTTTCTAATGTCATCTGATGTACACATGGGAAAAAAGCTCATGTCTGTGTCTGGCAAAGTGAAACTTTCCACAGGTCTGTTGCATTTAGGCAAATTGTGTGCTGTTAAAATGTATCGGTAAATAGTAAATATTGTACATAATTCAAGCTCGGGTCAAAGAGTCCCTGCCATTGGGTTTGATGAGGAATAAAATGTGAAAAAAAATGATTCTAAAATGCCCAAAGTGAGACATTTAGCCAGCGACTACAATAACACATTTTGAATGGCAATGTGTGACAACATTTTCTTTATTGCAATTGCATATCACACATTCCAACCATCACTATGCATATTTAACTGGAGGTAATTGGATACACGTATGTACGAGTAATTGAGTAATCTAAGACCAAGCTTCAGTCTAACAGGCCCTAATGTTATATGGAAGATGGAATATGGCAGGGGCCAGTTGGGGGGTGGGGGTGTTAGGGAATGGATTAAAGGTCATCCTTTCAAAACATCTCTTGTTCTACATTGTTCTACACTACAACTGAGTCAGCTTCAATATTCGTTAAGTCAAACCCTATTTTATGTGTTAAAACCTGGTCTTTTTTCACATCTTTGCATATCACCTTACATATCGCCATTCATGTCCCATAAGTGCAACAATTAGTGGGCCTATGCATACTAACTTCAGCAAAGTTGGCCCCGTGGACGTGTAATTAAGAGTGAAGGATAAGCCAAATTGCTTCATTTAAACATGACAATACTAGAAATGGATTACGAAAGATTAGATAGTAACCTTGCTGCGGACATCATTAATTGTCACATGAATATTGACTTTATTATCATCAGAAACAAAACCTCCACTACTATTGCCTATACCTCTCCTGTAACCACCAGGACAACGGAGTTAATCTGCCGTTGGAATCCAGTTCCTTGCATTTCCGCACACAGTAGACAAGCTAGTTATAGTATTTATTTCAAGTTTCAGATGTGTATAATGTTTATTACATAGACAGATCCAGGGGACGCTCCCCCATTTCCCACCAAATGCATCATTTTCATGGCGTTTTTTTACACGTCCGCCATCGATTGCATGTACAAAACCCATGAATCCCTAATGTGCGCCCCCCCTCCAAAAACCTGGATCTGCCCTTGTATTACCGAGATCCACGTGACACTAAACTCTTATAGCACAATTAAGTAGAAGTCTATAATTGGAGAACTGTTACGCCATCAGTCCAATCAGTCCTCAAAACTATTCTGACACGAAATTCTGGTAAGAACAGTTGTGACTTTCATACTGGAGCTTGGCATTGCTGCAAGTGTCTAGTTTGTATGTTTGTTCACATTTCCCCCATATATGAATGTCACTAATCTACGCATCATTGTAAATGATATTCTGATTTATCTCTATTATATGAAGACCACCATGCGCCAAGACTCCATTTAGTCTAGGCAGATTTCCAGAAAAAAGGTAATGGTGGAGGCATTTCATGTTTACGGCTGGCAAATAACTTTTTAGATGTATTTTTAGGTGCTAAATTGATCTAAGGTGTTTGCCCGGCTCGATTTTCAACCGTTAACCCGTAAACGCGAAAATTCAAAATGGCCGCCACTGAATGCATTGAAATCATGATCGAACCTTAAATATGTTCAGAAATCAAGATAATGACTTCATTATTTAAAATTTACCACTATTTACATGCATAATGTTCGGTCCCACCCTCATGCATCATTGGCTTGTGGCATATCAATGATATACATTTGATGCCATTTTTATTGTTTCTATCTGTGATATATGTATTTGTGTGTGATAAAAAAAGTCAAATAATGAAAAAAATCAAATGTCCACATTTTGTTTATTTTTATATTTTGTGTTAAAAACAGCTAGCAGCACGCAGGTAAGAGACTCCTTTTCATGTGGAATGCTGACATCTGTTGCTGTGTGTGTAACATTTGCAGGCCTCAATGCATGGTAGGCTGTTTTTTCTGTAGCTACACGCCCTACTTAGGCATCCTTTGCAGCATCCACAAGATAAGATTTCTGCACAGTCTTTTGGGATGGGCGGCAGGGAGAGTTAAGAGTAAACGTGGTTATAATTGACCATTTTTGCAATACCAATCAATTTCGGTAGTTGTGGGAAGAATTGGTGATGTTTTGTGGGCTTGTATCCACACACTTGTTTGATAATGACTCCTCATTATGTGGAAATGTGCTGCACCTGAAGTTGGAGGTAAGGCTTCCTGTGGTCATCCCATGCAGAACAGTTTCATTCTTGCTCCATCACATGTTTCCGCTTCCGGTACACCGTATATCTGGAAGATAAACTTCTCTGCAGATTTTGATATGTCATCAGTCAACTGGCCCCTTCCCAGTTGGCACAAATTTTCATGGTGCTCCTGAAACACACGCCATGCCGTCTTCTTGCTGTGACCACTAAATTGAGACACAGTGTCGCATCCAGTGATTGCGTGATACGTGAGTATTGATGATACTTGCTCATTGGGTAGCTGACGACGAATATCATGTACTGGGATATATTTTGGATGTTTTGATGTGCCAGCTTTCATAAGCAACTTTGAACATCCCATTTTGTCAAAGTGAGAGAGCACTAGCACAAGTACATCAGTATCCCGTACTGACACAACCATCGGCTCCATATGAGCATGGATACAATGTAAAATAATACGTGTATCAGCTTCCTCATGATCAGCCTCAAGCATGGATAAATTGAGCGATGTGTCCAATGACTAAACAATTGTAGAGTCTGTGAAGCCTCCACCAACAAGGCTGCACCCATTTTGTATACAGCTTCAGCAAATGCCTCAGCATATTGCCCAAACGTATCCCAGATGCCATAAATGACATAATACCAGCGCTGAACATAGGAATGGCTGGAGGACCACATTATTTGAACATCACAACTGAATGGTTCACACAATCAATGGCTGAATGCCCATCAGCAAAGAAAGCCCACGCGAAAGACCTGGTATTCATAATGACAAGATGTACTCAGGAACCAATGCCTTCTTTGACATTATTCAATCAGAAAACTAGCACAGTCAATCCAGAGCAAACATCAGTGGGGTACCTACCCATAATACAAACTCCTGCACACGATATTGACACACTTAACACTGTTGTGAGTAGGGTGTTGCATGTAGCTCGATCATTGAAACGGAATCATGTAGTTCTGACAGTGGATGAGGGCCTTTATCCAAGTTGATGGAACTTAAGTGGTCTGTTGATCAATACAAAAATATACTGATACCTTGCCTTGGAGGACTGCACATAGCAATGAATTTTCTTGGAGTCATAGGCCACCACATGGAAGAATCTGGACATTGTCTTATAACCTGAGAACCCTGATACCATCAAGATAGATACACTACAGAACATGATCAACAAGGATTTGGCCGGTGAAGCTATTCAGGAGTCTTTGCTTGGAGCAGAACACTTGGTAAAAAGCAACTTGCTGAGTTTGTTGAAAAACGTATTTGTGTAGATCCAGATAACCAACATGATGCTTTGAAGAAACATACATTTTGATGTTTTATTTATGTTTCTACCATGTTTAGTACCAAAGATATGGCTAAATGTGACTTCATGATTCGTAGGCGGCCATTTTGAATTTGTCGCTTTTACGGGTTAACGGTTGAAAATCGAGCCGGGCAAACACCTTAGATCAATTTAGCACCTAAAAATACATCTAAAAAAGTTATTTGCCAGCCGTAAACATGAAATGCCTCCATCACTCTTAATATGCACATTTTCTGAAAATCTGCCTAGTCTAATTGGTCTCCTCATGGAATAGGGCCGTAGCTACATATGCAGCAAGGGAGGCAACTGCCTCCTAAGTTTTGGGGGAGATGTTTTTTTGTCAAACCCTTTGTAAAACCCGAGTTTTTGGATATTTCTTTTAACTGTGACATAATCTCAGACATTAAGTAATTATGGCTACACTACAACCGTTTCTTGCTGAGTGTGGTCAGTATTTATCGATTAATACTGAATGCAGCGCGCCTGCTATTGTGACTTGCAAAAGTGCAATGCCGACCAATCTCATTATAAAGTCAAGCTTTATTTAGATAGAAAACCATAAATATCTTGATTTTTGTGTTAACACTTGTTTTAAGGGAACGCTCATAAATAATGATACCGTTGGCGGGGGGGGGGATGTTCCATTTTTGGGGCTCAAAGAAAAAGTTAACCGACCCCCCCATCAACATTTTAAAAAGTTGAGTGACCCCCCCACCCCCCACCCGCTAAAGAAAAAGTCCTCTATATAGTCATTACATTGCTAAAAGAAAATATTTGAAAAAATATACTGTAGTGTGATAAAAAAAGTTCTCAGCCCCCCCCATAAGGAATCAGGAAAGTTTGACGACACCCCTCCCCCTATTTTTTGGACGACCCCCCCGGTATCATATACCGTCTAAGTGCATATGATAATATACAATTATGTTTTATATAGATGTATGTTATACATCTGTTAAAAACTTATTTTATCTTTTCTTATCTTATCTTAGATATGCAGTGATGACATGTGGGTATGAGTTGTATTAGGAATATGATATTGTCCACAAAACCGTTCATGACTACAGGTTCGAATACAAAATATCGAATAACCAGTCAATAAGTTGAAATAGATAAATTAATAATTGTAATTTCATAAGTGTTTTACATAAAAAACACTATTCTAGGCTATTATTAGTACACCAGTACGTAATATTACAAATTTAGATTCTATACATAACGGTCTCAAACGCAGTGTTTAGGACACTGCTAGTAGTTAGACATAACAAAATATAAACTTTCTTTTAATGGAATATCATGGTGGCACACAAATTTGTTTCGTGGTAAAGTTACTGTTCAGAGCCAGCCTTAATACATAGTTCCAGCTCAGATGAAAATAAGCAGACTGTACTAAATAATAGGGCCTCTAGAGAGGCTGTGGCAGAGGCGGCGACCTCACATTGGCTTTCCTTCACTTGCTTCCTCGCTCTCCAGATTTCACCTCCTCACTTTTTTTCCAAAATAGCCTTTGCAGTTCTTGATAATCTTATTCCTAAATCACAATTTTTAGTGTAATTTAGTGTATTACTAGTGTAAAATCTGACAATTCTTACTGTGTCATCGATAATTAATTGCCTACCAATACTTTATTCTAATGATTTCAAGCATAATGCTTATCACTACGAATGATCAATTATAATTGCGTTTGGCGTGAACATAATGTTTTGGTTAGATTTTTTTTTTAAATTTCCATATATGACCACATTCTATTTATTTGAGAGTGTCAATTTTTTGGGGCTCAAAGAAAAAGTTAACCGACCCCCCATCAACATTTTAAAAAGTTGAGTGACCCCCCCCCCACCCACCCGCTAAAGAAAAAGTCCTCTATATAGTCATTGCATTGCTAAAAGAAAATATTTGAAAAAATATACCGTAGCGTGATAAAAAAGTTCAGCGACCCCCTCAAAAGGAATCAGAAACGTTTAACGACCCCCCCCCCATATTTTTGGACGAACACCCTCGTATCATTATTTATGATCGTTCCCTAATGATAATGATTATATTGACAGGCAAAAGAAATCACTGTATGCTATTGGATACAATGTAATTCGTAAATCTATTAAATGTTCTGAAGAAGTCAAGATACATTTGTTGCTATCGTTTTGTAGAAATCTGTATTGCTCTTCACAATGGACTAGTTTTAAATGTAAAGAACTTAATGATTGTTGAGTTGATTTTAATAATAGTTTTAGATAGTTGTTAAATATAAAAGGACGATGTAGCATTAGTTATAATATTTTGAGCCAATGTTACAATCATTTTGCGAAAAAATATCTTTAGTTATGAAACAAGACTTGAAAACTGCAACGATTCGCTTGTCTCATGCATTTTAAATTCTTTGTAATTTACTTGTTTTCGTTGTTTGTATTTAACTCATCTGTCCAATAGCAGTATTCTTAGCAGTATTTGATATACCGTCTAAGGGACGGTGCAATATTTAACAGGCGGGGGGGACCGGTGCATATCGAAAAACTTGTCTGAAAAAAGGTCTTGTCCCCTGCTGATGTGATGAAAAAGAAACTGATGTCCCATGACCTCTATTCATAAAAAAAAGTCTGCGTTCCCTCCCATGAATATTCGCGTGATTAATTTGTACCGATTCGCTCATGTCGAGACCGGATTTCAGCACCTGAAAAAAAGTACCAGTCCCATGCCCAACAAGAATGAAAAATCATCCGATCCTTCTACTTTGCACCTTAGAAAAAGTACCAGTCCCCCTACCAAATGCACCGGTCCCCCTTCCTAGTAAATATTGCACCGTCCCTAAGTGCATATGATAATATACAATTATGTCATATATAGATGTATGTTATACATCTGTTAAAAACTTATTTTATCTTATCTTATCTTATTGTAGATATGCAGTGGTGACATTTAGGTATGAGTTGTATTTGGAATATAATGTTGTCCACAAATCTGTACGTGACATACAGGTTCGAATATAAAATATTGAATAAACAGTCAATAAGTTGAAATAGATAAATTAATAATTGTAATTTCATACGTGTTTTACATAAAAACACAATTCTATGCTATTATTAGTACACCAGTACCCAATAATACAAATTTAGATTCTATACATAACGGTCTCAAATGCAGCGTTTAGACTAGGAAACTGCTAGTAGTTAGACATAAAAAAATATAAAGTTTCTTTTAATGGAATATCATGGTGGTACACAAATTTGTTTTGTGGTAAAGTTACTGTTCAGAGCCAGCCTTAATACATAGTTCCAGCTCAGATGAAAATAAGCAGACTGTACTAAATAATAGGGCCTCTAGAGAGGCTGTGGCAGAGGCGGCGACCTCACATTGGCTTTCCCTCACTTGCCTCCTTGTTCTCCAGATTTCACCTCCTCACTTTTTTTTCCAAAATACCCTTTGCAGTTCTTGATAATCTTATTCCTAAATCACAATTTTTAGTGTAATTTAGTGTATTACTAGTGTAAAATCTGACAATTCTTACTGTGTCATCGATGATTAATTGCCTACCAATACCTTATTCTAATGATTTCAAGCATAATGGTTATCACTACGAATGATCAATTATAATTGCGTTTCGCGTGAACATAATGTTTTGGTTTGATTTTTCTTTAAATTTCCATATATTAGCACATTTTATTTATTTGACAACATGTAAAGTAGTCATTTTGTACCAATAAAAAACAATTTTTCTTCATATTTCACAATAACGCAGACCCCCGACAACGATGCTGACTTGAAATGAGCAAATTTGGTCTCCTCGCGTTTTAAGCTCTGGCTACGGGACTGTAGGAGGTTCATCGTAATCTCTGTATGAAGTGTTCAGGAGACAAAAAGGGTCTTTTGTTAAGGTGGCCTTCTTCAAAAGATGGCCTCGTCTAAACAGAGAGGCTCTCAAATTTCCTACTATACTCTTCACATCCATTTTGTAATATAATTAATATGCTACCCTCAATCATGAAAAAAAAACACTATAGAGTTCCCATTCCTGGGTAATCGGACGGGGGATGGGGACAGTTGCGAAAGAGCGTTTATTAGTGACTGAGTGTTGTAAAATATTTGATTTGCATATTTCTAAGCTGGACTCATTCTTACAGAGGGTGCATTGTGACCATAATTTATTCTGACCCTGGTGATACATGTATGTTCCAGGTTTGCAGAAAAGGCGTCTGGAGCGATCTTCATGGTGCTCGTGTGTCTCTGGCTGTTCCGCGCACCAGGGTTCATGCCCGGATGGGCGTCCGTGTATCCCAAAGGGTAGGTCACTGCACTGTGGTGTGCACTAGGAGATCCATTTTTTTTTCAAAATGGATTAATAATTGGTGGATTTGTGTAGCTTTATAGTTGTGCCCGAAAGTTCTCGAAGAAGTCCAATACACAATGGAAATGGCAAGGGCGCGGGGGTTATCTATTCTACCTATGCATGGCATGCACACCGATTGTGCTTCCGTGGCCATGTGTATAGTGAGTGGACTTGTGAAAAGGTCGTGGGTTCGATTCCCAGTCGGGTCTGATGGTAGGTGTTTAGCAGACCTACCTCTAGCAGGTTGCACACTGCTCCGTGGTACCTACACGTTAAAAGGTGCAGGTCATGAGTGAATGCTAATGTGAGTGATTAGCACCTCTGCACTACGGTAGTGATGTGCTGTATGCTCCCAAGTGAGTTGAGAAAGATATAGTGTGACAAGGATGCCAATAACCTGGTGTAAATATGCCAAGTCGCTAGCTAGAGCACGAGTGGAGAGAGGGAATAGAGAATGAATTCCGACTATAACCACTTTTACATTTACATTTTCATTTGTGGACAGTGTGCATGTTGAAACCCGCGAAGAGGAGTAGATTGGTGCCTGGATCATACTCATAGACAGATTCATGTCTTCAGAAAAGGTGGTTGGGTGATACCAATGAATGTCATATATGACTCCCAACCCTTGAAGAATTCCTTTTAACCTTGTTTTGTTTCTCTCCAATTTCTCTAGCAAGCATGATTATTTCTACCATGATAGACGCAGACATAGCTGAAGACACGTTGTTAAAAATCAACGCTTCCTTATTAACTACATCAAGTGGCCTTGATGCAGGACTCGACCTTGGTGTAGATAAAATGGAAGCGTAAAGCTGAAAAAACACCAGTCTACAGCTATATCAAATGTGGTACAAATATGCTTGCTAATGCTGAGAAATGTGAGAAATAAAGGAAGTTTGAATGGACTGACTGTTAATGGTTTTGTACAAGCAAAATCTTGCAGGGATCAACGACCATTAAACCCTAGTTTGGGGAGAGGGTGTCGGGGAAGAGGATTTCTAGTCACAGCCAGAATGAGGGCATTGTGATTGATCCAATGGCATGTGAGGGCGGTTGGTGTAGTGGTTAGAACATCTAACAATATGGTGTTGATCAATAGTTGGAATCCACAATCGTCTAAATTGCCTTCAATAGGGTCCCTAAAAATTTCACATGAAGCTTCTTACCATTAAACAGCCTTTTACATCTGTTAGACTCTTAGTATCAAACGTATTTTTGCAGTAAGTTGCCACCTAAATTAATGGTAGCAGACATACAGTGGAACTTCTTTTTTAAGACCACCTTATGGACGGGTCTAATGTGGCATCAATGAAGAGGTGATCTCTTTGTGTGTAACTTAGGACTGAGATAACTTGTCTTATTATTGAGGTGGTCTCCTGATAAAGATGCTCTTGTTTGGAGATTGCTGTAAATGAAACGTGTATCCCCATGTGAAAAGGAATTACAGAACTCATACAATGAAATAATTACTCCACAAATTAGTGAATGATGTGTGAATTAAGATAATTAAGATAGTAATTACATGATGAACGTTATTACCATAGACTGAGATAAAGAGCAGTTATGTGACTGCTAAGACTATACATTTGCATTGCAAATCTTGATGGCCAGAATGATATACAACATTTCATTACCAATGCAATGTTTAATTCAAATACCAATGCTGTCCTCTTTGGTCCATAAATATTACATTAATTAATACATCTGAAACGTGACTCGGTGGTCTTGACACATTTCTGTAACCTTGAAAGAACGTGACTTCAATAATCCTGCAGGCCTGACAATTATGACATTTGGTACCAATTGGTGGCATAAATAATGATCAAAATGTTTTGTGAATACCAAATTTAGCATAGCCTGTCTTCCTGGGTCTGTGTTCTGTAAACAGGCGACATTACGGTTCAGTGATGACTTTGATATATGGTGGTTGCCCTTGCACCTTGAGAACATAAAAGTGAATGCCCCTAGAATGGGTCGAATTAAAAAAAAGGATGCTGTCTAGTGCTCCTCTGTATAAGGGACGGTGCAATATTTAACAGGCAGGGGGGACCGGTGCATATCGAAAAACATGTCTGAAAAAAGGCCTTGTGATGAAAAAAACCTGATGTCCCATGACATCTATTCGTAAAAAGTCCGCGTCCCCCCCCCATGTGAATATTCGTGTGATTAATTTGTACCGATGCGCTCACGTCGAGGCGGGATTTCAGCAGCTGAAAAAAGTACATGTCCCATGCTCAATGAGAATGAAAAATCATCCGGTCCCCCTACTTTGCACCTTGAAAAAAAACTACCTATCCCCCTACCAAATGCACCGGTCCCCCCTCCCTGGCAAATATTGCACCGTCCCTAAGTAGGCTTCTTAACATTTTAAACCGACACATTTTATAACCTACATGTACATGAAATATTAAAGGTTTGTCATAGCATGTTGATTGGACACTTAAAAGCTTGATGTGCAGATTTTTTGTAGCGACTTACTTTTTGAATTGGGATTCTAAACCGAATTTAACTAAAGCAATGACTCAATGATATCTCACAAGAAGTAAGTGAGTCAGTCTCATGCCCTAATCGTAGTGTATTAGTCTCTATGACGGACCAAAGAACTAATCTTGACCATATCATATATAAAGGGCGTTAACTTAACCCTAAATTCGTCCATATTTCATGTTTAGCGACATGTGTAGAATATGGCCTATTATAGGTTACAAAGGTATTGACCATTTCATTATTATTTTTTGTGCCCAGCCCTTTCCAATGGTTAGCCAATGAACTCATCGCATAATGGTGGGATCAAACGAGCTATTCATGACCCTTAGCTCTAAACCAATCAGAGTGCAGGATTCTGGGTCGTCATGTCAATGATATGTTCATGTAATTTATATGTTATTGAAGTACTTATTTGCCAAATTTTACCACAAGGATTATGACCGCCAGAAATGGTCTCGTTACAAACGTGACTTTCTTATAGAGGTGGTTCTTATTGAAGGTAATACTTTACTGTTAGGGATCGTTCACAAATGACGTCACCGCATTTTTATCGCCCCCCGCCCTTGTCACCTTTCGTTTGTTGCAGCACCCCCCACCCCCACCCCTTACATAGTTTTGCGATGACATTTAACACCGGTTGAACTGTGCCATCATATAAATACATATGTTCCTAATCGAAACATAATATTGCAGATGTAGTAAGGACATAAATCAAACATAGCAATGGTCATTTCAACTAGTAAATACATCTGTATATCACAACTCGCAGAACATGTCAGAAAGTAAGTTCAAATACCGTTAAACAAATATTTTTTTCTCAAAAGGTGACATAACCCAAGTGCTAGACTCCCCTGTCAACTTTCATCATGTTTGGCTACCCCCCATCTCCTGCTGGGTGACGTCATTTGTGAAGGATTCTTTACCAAACAGTTTAACATACCATTCTGTGCCGTGTGTTGCAGCTATGTGATGGACGCTGTGCCCGCTCTCTTCATCGCCTTCGTCATGTTCGCCGTGCCGTACAACGCCCCGCAGTGGGGGCCCGGCCATGGTGAGTGCTCCCTACTCCCCAATGTCCCCACCCTCCATAGGAATGTACGAGGGTGCCGATGCCCTTTAAGTGGTTAGTGGGAAATGGCCTCAGAATTAAGTGGGATCTGGGAAATTGGCAAAAACAAAGTGGATTACGTGGCAAGTGGGAAATTACCAAAAATAAGTGGTAACAAATTCTAATTTTAGTGGGAAACTATAAAAACATATGCCCGAGTAGGGGTCATGCACGTAAATTTATAACAATTCAAAAATGGTGGTTATAATATCGTGTCATTTTTGTAAAAGTAAACAAAATGTTCATTAAAGGTACGCATTTTAGTGGGAAATAAAAATATTTAGTGGGAAGTGGGAAATAAGCTAAAATTTAAGTGGTAATTGGGATCAGAACCCCCCCCCCCCCCCCATCTAGACCCTCATGTACATGCAAGTAAAACTGCCCCAGTGTGTGATAATAAATGCTAGAACATCGAGTCGCCCACGAGGTTCATTCTTTCATTGATCATGTAGACCTACATCAAGACGTTTACATGCGGAGAATATTTACAGTGCTGCTATGGAAGTGCGTGGTCCTCCTTGTCAATATTGCATTGGTTTAAATGTACAGATCTTAGAATCTAACAAGGTACGAAAAAGTATAATACGACAGCCAAGGCACAGACTGGACACCCCACCTGTGCCTAGGATGATCGATTTTAAGGTTTACCAGCTAATTCAACAGTTGCCACTAACCCGGCAGTCCGCAATCACACCCTCCGCACAAGTAAGCGACGGTACAATATTTATCAGGCAGGGGGACCGGTGCATATATAAAAACTTGTTTGAAAAAAGGTCTTGTCCCCTGCCGATACGACGAGAAAAAAAACTGTTGTCCATGACCTCTATTCATAAAAAGAAGTCTGCATCCCCTCCCATGAATATTCGCGTGATTAATTTGTACCGATTCCCTCTCATCGAGGTGGGATTTTAGCAGCTGAAGAAAAGTACATGTCCCATGCCCAACGAGAATGAAAAATCATCCGGCCCCCCTACTTAGCACCTTGAAAAAGTACCTGTCCCCCTACCGAATGCACCGGTCACCCCTCCCTGGTAAATATTGCACCGGACCTAAGTTGTGTGCATGATAATTCTCCATTCCACTGATCCCCTATTAGTAATGGTCTCATTCCACTTATGCATATTGGAAGCTGTACAACCAAGATAACGCCCCCTCCCTCCATTACACTATTGAATGTTGTGACTATAATTACCCCCCCCCCCCCAGGCAGATCCAGGGGTGCGCCCCCCTTTTCCCATCAACATACTTTATTTTCGTAGGGTGCTTGGTATCTTTGCTATCGATTGCGCATACGAAACCCTTGATATACCTTAAGTGCCCCCCCCCCCTTGTGAAATCCTAGATCTGCCTATGCCCCCTTCTACACTTGCATGTGACCTTTGATGACCCTTGCAGGCAGTGATCCAGTGCGGAACCTGCTGGACTGGAAGTACGTGCAGTCCAAGTATCCGTGGTCGGTGATCTTCATCATGGGCGGCGGCTTCGCTCTGGCAGACGCCAGCAATGTCAGTACCCAACACAGTACTCAAATGCAGTACACCATTAGCAGTGGGCATACCTTAGGGAGCGATCATAAATGATGATAGCGGCGGCGGGGATCCAGTGCGGTCCAAAAGGACTGGGGAGTGGGGGGTCGTACAACTTTTCTGATTATTTTTTGGGGTGTCGTTAAACTTTTTATCATGCAACAGTATATATTTTTTTAATATTTTCTTTTAGCAATTGTCCAAAATGCAATGACTCTAGAGGACTTTTGCTTTAGCGGGGGTGGGGGGAGTCATGCACCCTTTTAAAATGTTGATGGGGGGTAACTTTTTCTTCGAGACCCCAAAAATGGACGACTTCCCGGTATCGTTATTTATGATCGTTCCCTTAAATAATGGGTGCTTCCAAAACGATGCTATATAGTAATAGTTTTACAACTGGGTGAGTTTAGATAGTTGATTCTAAGAAAATGGTGCATATGGTAAAATTAGTAACGACACGTTAAAAGCAATGTTGATGAAAAATTGCTTTAAATAGATTTGAAGCCAGCAATTTCCGTACTCGACACTTTATACTGAAATATTAGTCAACCAGGCATATCCACTGCACACCCCAAGTTTAATAATTGGGAATGTATATGAATTGTAATTCATATGGGATGCTATTTCATTGCCATTTGCAGTGCAATGATAAGTGTCCTACATTTTGCACGAACAATACTTCTTCGATGTTCGTGACTCTTCAACTCGTGCCGTCTGTCCATTGTCCATGTTGATGACTGAGCACCTACTTATAAAGCTCCTAAAGACGTACACTGAACAATTGCAAGAAGCTAATTAGGATGAATTAGGCTAGACTTTCGAGTATACACGCAACACCCAGTCTAAAGAAAAGTCTTGTCAGATGAACACAGCACATACATGGCACATTTACTTACATCTGTGAGAGACATAGGCAGATTCAGTTTTTTGGAAAAAGGGTGGGGGGTGCACGTAAGGAAAGGGGGGTGGGTGGCGCACTTACGGGATTTCATGAAAAACCCTATGAAAATAAAGTATTTCGGTGGGAAAGGAGGGGGGCAACTGCGCCCCTGGATCTGCCTATGAGAGAGATCAATGCCTGACCCTAGCCCTAGATTCTTATGCCTAAGCCCCACCCCCCACCCCCGCCCCTATATCAGCATCCTGCTGATTGATGACTTCAATGATTCATAGAGAGCTAGCTGGGCAGACACTACAGCATTTGAAACATTTAACATGCTCAACCCAACAACTAACCTCAAAGCGTTTTGCCAATACACCTGGACTAAACGCAGTCTTAGATGACCAAATGACCAATTATTGTTCTTCCCCAGGCATGGGGCCTGTGACTGTGTTCAGTCTGTGTGTGCCTTTCGTGGCCGAGTGGATTGGCAGTGTACACTCGCCATTTTCAATTCAAACTGGCCATCCTTAATTATTAAAGGTGTTGGAATCAACCTAATCTAACAGGTTGCCGACTGTGGTACCTGACTTTGAAGGTCAGGCTAGCCAACAGCAATTTACGCTACAGTAGCCAAAATATGCGTGGCGATGCTCCCCAGGGACAACCCTAAGATAGTGTGTCGAAGGATGCCAATGACCTGGTGTCTGATGTAGAGTCGTTTGTCTTTCCCCCAAGTCGTCGGGGCTGTCCATGCATTTATGATTCTCTCTCTCCTGTTTCAGCGTCGGGCCTGTCGGTGTGGATCGGCGAGCAGCTGTCGGTGTTCGCGGCGCTCCCCACCTGGCTCATGCTCTACCTCATCACCTTCATGGTCGCCATGATCACACAGATGACCACCAACGCCGCCACCTGCACCATCGTCATGCCCATACTGGCTGCTATGGTGAGTGAGTGTGGGAGCGTAATGAAGGGGGGGGGGTCAGCAAATACTGTTGACGGGGATGGGGGGGTTGAGGAGGCATCACCTCAAAAAAGTTGACAGTGGCTGGGGGGCTGCATTAAGGATATATCAAACCATTGCACCATTGTGATGCCCGTATACTGGCTTCTATGGTGAGTGTGCGTGGTATGTGGTAGTTTGGCCTGAGTGTATGGGAAGGGGTACTGTTTACATAGGTATGTGTTGGTGCGTGAAGAGGCTGTGTGTTGGCTAACATGACCACGAATCACGCCACCTGCACCAGTTGCCACCTGGTATGTGGATGGTCTGAGGGGGCAAGGGGTAAAGTTTACACGGGTACCGTAATCGTTCTTTATAAGGGCAGCTGCCCCATTAAGCGCACCCCCTGTTTACACAGATTAAATTAAACAAACCTTACTCTTTTTTTTCAAGATTATACTTACCTGGCGCCATATTGTAAGCCTAACACACCAGTATTGTTCGAATAACCTCATAACTACACATACGCATTGTGAAACAATGTTCTCAGTTCATACATGTTGACATTCATCGTTCGAAGCGAGCGATAAAAGCAAAAAATGAATGAACCGCAAAAAATGTTGGGGTGTGCCAATAATGCATTTGTTGTACTTTTGTTTTTGCTTCAATTTGTTTTTTGGACGCATACTGTGCGCTTATTAGAACGAATTCGGTATGTGTTTCAACTTTGTGCATATAGAGGTGATGTCTCTAACATTATCACCCAAATGACCTTGGCTGCAATGGCAAGAGTCTTGTTCACAACCACAATTTCAGCATAGTTGCCACCAGCTCACTTACCGACACCTAACGAGCCATGCCAATGTCCTGGTGAAAAGAACACATCCCCAGGAGACATATTTGCCATCACCCCGAGATGCCACGCAGCTCTTATCTCCTCATCACCACCAAATGGAAGGAAGCATATTCTCTTTCATCGCTGGTTCATGGGCAATATCTTTTACACTGCCTATTTATAGCAGTCTAATAATATCACAGTGCATGTAGGTGTGTAGACTACGTGTGTGTGTGTGTGTGTGTGTGTGTGTGTGTGTGTGTGTGTGTGTGTGTGTGTGTGTGTGTGTGTGTGTGTGTGTGTGTGTGTGTGTGTGTGTGTGTGTGTGCGTGCGTGCGTGTGTGTGTGTGTGCGCGTGTATGTGTGTGTGCGTGCGTGTAAGAGGTGGGGGGTTACTGTGAATTTGTCCCATACAGATGCCTCTTTTTTCCCCACTGTCACATCACTCAAAAGTCAGCTTGATTTGAAAATAAGCCCTCATTACTAACAAACCTTATACCTGGAGACCTTCTGAAGCGCTAAGCGCCTAAGCCAATTAAGTTATTGGAGAAATTCTTCAGGGGAGGACATTCAATTTCAACGTAGAGAGTTCGGGAGGGAGTTCATTTTTTTTATCTCGTAAATACCAAATGACCGTGCCACCCGGTACAATTAATAATGCTCGCTCCCTTATACTGGAAGGCAGTAACAGTCATTTGAACAGACAAAGATAGTTTCTACTCACACCATGGTCCCTTGTTACATAAACATTGTATCTGCCAATATCGTTTACCAATTAGCTTTCTACATAGTCCTGATACACCAGCATAATGATCATGTCAAAGTAACTTTAACTTACTGTCCTAGCACTAATAAAGGGTAAGCCATTGAATAAGAGGTAAGTCAGTGAATGTCAAGCCCTGCTTATATGATAATGATAATGCTGGAGAGGAGGCTTATGGGTGACATTTTGTTGCTGTCTCTTTCTTTGCGTCAACAAGGAACAAAAATAAGGACCGATTTACAACCAGGGGCTTAATAAAAAAAGTCCCTTGGCAGATCCCTGTTTCGAAATAACATGTGACCTTCATCAGTGGATTTTGATGGGTTTTGTACTTGCTAATCCTCCCGATATGTAAAAAAGACCATGGGAGTCACATGATTTGGGAATTGGAGGAGGTTGGGGGCGCAACAGAACTATTTCAAGCATTTGATACGCAATTAATGTTATCCTCCAATTTTTTTAAATTTAACAATTTTCAGAAAAAAGCAAGAAGACCATGGTTTTGAAAAGATGCGTGTACGCTCAAATTCTCATTATAACACCTGTACATATACATATTTCGTAGTTTTGAAGAAAAAAATCATCGAATTTCTTGCATAATATAGCGTGGCTAATTTTGAGGGAAAAAAATCCTTTAATCATGCATGTCCTAAAATGTTCAAAAATCTAAATCAATGTAACAAAAACAGAGAGTCTCAGAAAACGAGAATTGTAAATTCTTGAAAATAATTAGACATGTAAGTTGTAAAAATATTTCTTTCGAAATTGGCACTTATTTACACCTCATGTCACACCTGACCCGGGGCCATGGTGATTTAAAACCATGAAATGTGAAGAATGACGATAAACATGAAGAATGTTCGTATATTTCTTTAATGAAATCTAAAAAACAACTATCACACAACTTCTACAATCTCAATTAAAACAGTACTTCAATCTATTTCTCGTAGTAAAATATTTAAAACCCGTCAAGCACATACATTCATGAGGCTACCAACGTGGCTAACTTGTTACATTCCTGCTTCTGTTACAGTCTGAGAGCATGGGCAAGTCTCCGCTGTTTCTCATGTTCCCCGGGGCCATCAGCACGTCTCTGTCCTACATGCTGCCCGTGTCCAACCCCACCAACGCCATCGCTTACACTTACGGACGCCTCAAAGTCTCAGACTTCGTAAGTATCAATTATTCTCTCTTTCTATAGGTTGTGGTTGTCATCGGCAGATCCACTGGTGGGTGGGGTTGAGTGGGCCAGTGTCTTTGCGAGCACAAAACCCAATAGACCCTGCCGCCACTTTTCCAAAAACCTGGATCTGGCCGTGACTGTGTTCGAATTGCAGTATAATCTCTTTATTTAGTCCACTCAGGTGACTTGTTAGATGACGGTCTTGCGCTTCAGAATCCCTGACTTTTTATCGTAGTGAATACCATATTTTCTCGAATATGCGCCCTGGTGCTTACTAATATCACACAGCTGTTATAGCTAATAATTTAAAAAGGCCGGAACTAATACAAAACCAGCATTTATTGCTGCCGGTTCTCAATCCCACCAACACCACCACCTACACCCACACACGGTGCAAGGTCTCAGTCTATCAGAATACAAGGATAAAGGAAATTAACAGACTCAGGTGCAACAATGAGACTTGACACTTACACGTATTTTTCCACAGCCTGAAGCGTGGATAATGTGTCTCAGAGACAAGCATAACCTGAGTAGATTTACTTCCGGTAATGTCATGATGAATACACACGCTGGGTATATATTCTTCAAGACTAGCCAATGGCAGATCCAGTTTTTTTTTTAAATGGGGGGGTGCACTTAAGGGATTTCATGAAAACCCTATGAAAATGAAGTGTTTTGGTGGGAAAGGGGGGGGCGTCTGCCGATGCTATCTCTATTTTATATTGAATATTTTAATGGTCCAGTTACTCTTATTATATATTTATCTTGATTATTGAGTATATATGTAGCTGCAGTGTATTTAGTTACATTGCACATGTAGAACCTTGGGAATCATCTGCATGTTCCCAATGTATATATGATAATGCGAAATAATAGACACTCTGTCATGTGTTCCCCATTGGACTCATTTTCTACTGAACAAGGTGTAGTCAAATTACCCTCAAAGCATTTTACTCTTTGTTCGTGTAACAGTAGGCCTAGTCTGTTTTAGCATTTAAATGTTTTTTCAATCCGCACATGTCTAGACCAATATAAATCCAGGAGTGTGTAAAGTAAGTTCATAAAGAAAAAATCTATTTTTAATACATGTGACCTTTTTTTCATTGCGCCTTGGCGTTCTAATAAGAATTACCGCACAACATGAAGAAAACCACTGTAGAGTATCATGCTAGGGTGGAACAGAGTGCCTTGCTCTGCATGCCATCCCATTTGATAACACTACTTTGAGCGCATTTGCCACCAGCCCAGCTACCTAATGAGCCGTGCTAATGATCTGGTGAAAAGAACATGTTGCCCATCTCCCTCAGATTCAGTCACGCTCACCTTATTTTCTAATCACCATCATTATGATCATGAAAGCCAGCTGATCTGTTTTTAAGTCTTGCGTCACTGATAGCGGCCCCCGTATGGGGTAAGTGTCAGATGACCAGGCCATGCTTTTTAAAGTTTTTCTTACCTCTTAATGATTACATCTTTAAATCTTCAACTAGCGAGGAAAAAACACGGTCATCTCTTCTAAACGGATATCATTTTTAAGTGATACATCAACTTTTACAAACATGCCAAACTTTAACCAAAGTCACTCTATATCAGATGTCCTGAAGAGACCTCTGACCTATAACTATTCTCATGAAAAATTCTGACCAATCACAGCCTGTTAATCTTAGGATATGAATGGGGTCAAGTGATCAATCCAAGCATTGCTAAAGATTTGCAGACTGCCAGTTTGCACTTTTCTATGCTTACAAATCACAAATAGAAGCAGATGTATCTTGAGTCTATCTTGCTGGTTTGAAAAGTATTTGTATAAAAAACACGATATAACTGTTAGATTAAGAATTAGGTCACATAAATTGATAAATTATGATAATCCAATCTCTGGTGAAACATTTCAGAAGTCACTTTGACATTCTGCGCATACTCAACAGGCGTGTCAAATGACAAACGGCCCATGCTCCTTTTTGAGGACGCCATGGATTAATTATTTCTTGGGACCGAATATTCGTCCTGGTCTCTTTTAAAAAGGTTTTTAATCCGTGCATCAAAATGTCTGTGACGCCCCATTTAGTGTAGATTTAAGTTATTTTAGTCATGATAGACCAATTTGCGAGAGGATTATATTCAAAACATCACCGTGATTTGTCTTCCACAAACTGATACTCAGGAGATTGGACTTCTTTTTTAATGTGTAAATTGTTATTTAACAAGACTAGAAACCTTGCACTCTATACTAAGATCTCTTGAGTCCTATCACTAAAGTTAAACCCATATTTAGAGGTAGACATGAAATAGAAATACTATGCATAAAAGCATTTTATGGATAAAAAAGATTATATACAGGCCTAAGTTTTCATTGGAATCTTCCCTACTAATCATTCTATCCCCGTAACACATAAAAACATGTCCCACTCTACGGACGACACGTGTGTTTCCCAACGCTTGTGCCTTCATTTCTGACCTTCTCTTTCACACTATATATGGCAGCTCATGGCATTTAGACCACGATCCCTGATGTCAGTAGGTGTCTGTGCAAGATTGAGCAAGTAAAAGTTCTAGATGGGCATGTAATTTCGCAATTGGTGGTTGAAAAAACAAACATGAACCATGAAACAGTCATCTGCCCTCATTAATTATTCATAAGAAACTAAAAAAGATACCTTTCTTGTCTTGTGTACTTCCGTGGCTGAGTTGAGTTGCTTTTCCCTCGTGACCAGAAGATCTGGTGATGGGTATTGAGCAAACCCAATCCTTACCAGAATGTAGTCGGCTTTATATTTCATATCACCATCCCAACTATTGAGATTGAAGGGTGGTTTAAAGGCCAAATCGTCATATGTATTAGATTACATAATTACTTCTGTATTGTTTTTCATATCAATTCCGCTTGTCACTATTTTTTTCTTTGTTTTCTTTCCTTAGATTTTGTTTTTATTTGTTTGCATTTGCAGAGTCTGACACTCGACACACTTGTTAATACTTGTCACATTGTCTTATGACGACCAAGTAAGGAAGAAAGAATAACGTATTTCTCAACTTCTGTGTTGCTGTTGCTTGTGCTGCATTAACACTCGTGAATGTCGTTCTGTAGCTTTGAAATCACAAAATAATTTTGATACATTTTATTCCAAATCTGACAGTCACAACTGTTCATTCCTGGAGGAATACTGTTCAATGGGAAATAGAAAATGGGAAATGAAATGCATTGGTGAAAAGATGAATCTACCTTTTCCAAAGTGTACAATAGCTTACAGTAGTTACAACACAACGACTTATTTGTCTTTTTTCGCCACTGCCTGACAGCAGCTGAACATTTACCATTTTTGTTCTGTTTCAGGCGAAATCCGGTTTCCTGCTAGTAGTTATCGGGTCAGCCACTGTTGCCCTGGCAACGTACACGTGGGGCTACGTGTTCTTTCAACTGGACGTCGTCCCCTGGGCTGTGGATGCCAGCAACGTGACTGAAGCCGCCCTCAACCTCACCCAGGGGATGGTTTAAGAGGGGGTCGCCCTGGCAGATCCAGATTTTTAGAAAGGGGGTTGAAAGAAGTGCTGAGAACTACAGATACGTCATTTTGTGGCAGGAGTACGTGTATTGCAGTAGAACCTCTCTATTAGGACCACCTTTGGGACCAGTGTTAGGTGGTCTAAATGGCGAGGTGGTCTCTACACAGAGGTTCGTTTTAGTAGCTTTGTAAAGGTTTGAAACCGTGAAAAGTGGTCTTGCTATAGAGATGGTCTCCATAGAGAGGTGGTCTCAATTGGAGGTTCTACTGTATATCAAATACTCTAGTTATATATTTATATGCAATAGTATACAATACAGCATAGTATAATATGTTATCCCGAGGGAGGGCATCTTGGATCTGGCAGTGCATGATGGAACTGATGACTGAACTAAGACTATAACTGTGGTGATTGTGGTAATTAGTCGTGAAGGTCTGGAAGTTTTCATTGTCTCAGTATGATGTGATAGCATTTATTCAATAGATGTGATTATTCAAATCTGTACCTAAATGTGATACTATGGTATGGTGAGTTTTGTTTATATGTGCTTATAGGCTGCGTTTGGAGACTTGTGCTATACAAATTGTTTTGAGCATGATGCTTGCAATCGTTACCGGGCATATAACAACATAACATCATAATTTACTAGATGTGAAGAAAATGTACATGCTCATTTAAATTAAATGGGCATCTATGGATTTGTGCAATGTACATTCCAACAGTGGTAATGTAATCGTATATATATATATTTCCACGTATAAATTAAAAATATCAATGTACTATAATCATGTATAATCATTTAGCAGAGTTTTTTTCCCAGATTGTTGTATATGGAAAGGAGGTGGGGAAAATTAAACTTGATCATGGGTTTTGTATGTTCAAAGGCTAACAGACATAGAAACAATATAAAAGAATGACACATTTTAGTGAATTGGGGATTATATGTTATGCCCCCTGCGTCCCAAATGGACCTGCCAAAGGACCATCATTTGCTGTAGCCAAAGTGAATACAAAACAGGCCGTTGCCACAGAAAAAATGTCACCAAGTCAGTGCAAACTGCCATCAACATACAGACTAGTCTAGATTGGTTCTTTGGGCATATATGTGCTTTCTAATGAACAGTGCAACCTATTCATGTGGACACCTCTGCATATTTCTTATTTGGTATCAGTTTTGTGCCATCTGTTAGTTCCTATATACATGTAGCTAAAATGATCAAGTGAGCTTAAATATAGTCATGCCTTATTTGTGCAGGTTTTCCCTGAAGTATTTACATAAGATAGGTTCTCTGTATTGCTGTAATGACGCTGAATTAGTATGCACCACTCTACTGAAGAAAAACCATGCTCATGTACACACTGGTAAATGACTGATAAATGGTAGCATAATCTCTGAACTGCCTAATTTGATGAGTGCCTTTTCCTGTAAGTGGGCTAGGCATGCTTGCTTATATTGGTGTAATTTTGTATCTGACTTGAATATTTTATGATGTACTGAGGGGGAAAAAGTGGACTTGTGTTTCTGTAGATGTCTAAAGCCTTAGTCCGACAGTCGTGAAGTTCATTGCGGAATTTTCACTGTGCAATACATAAAAATACATAGGAAAAAGATGATCCTTGTCTGTTTTAATACTGTCAGGTACCAATTAGCAAAATGATTCAGTATTTCAGCTAATTGGGCTTCAATATTCACAACAGTTAGACGCTGGCTTAACTGGATTCATTAGTTAGTTAGTTTGTTTGTTTGTTTTTCGTTGCCATTCCTTTATCTCAGTTTTACACAGTCAAACATTTCGATTCGTACATGTGTTGGTATTTAGGGCATGCCTTGAACTCATTGTTGTTGTGGCACTCCATTACCAACATTAGAAGCACAAGTCAGCATCAAACTACACAGAGAAGACAGAAGTTAGCAGGAATAAGTGAAACATGTATCCCTTATTGATTTAAACTGACTGATAGTAATTCTACTTGTACCTGTGCAGATTGGGTGATCATCGGGACAGTCAACCTGGTACATTGTGATTTTATCACACCACAAACATCATAACGTACCCTGAAGATTAATGACAGGGGCTAAAATTTGGGATTTATTTTGCAAAATTTAAGCTCGAGAAACATATAGATACATAAAATGAGCGTGAGTTTTGATGTATTGGGGTTGTGTTTGAGGAAAAAACTATATTGCTTGTGAATGGGGAATGGAATGGATGTGATTCTTAAGCATCTGCATGCTTATGTATACTAGGCCCAATAATATGTGTGGCCGGTTGGTAACGATTGGTGTAGTGGTACACCCCTGTATAGCAATTATAACGAATGTTTATCGCAGATGTTTTTACTGTGTGTTAGAGATTTCAGATTGATGCGGGGAAATGACCTTGCAAAAATGTGCCTTTGACCTGAAAATATGCCAATTTACTCACTACTAATCTGATCAAATATTGGGTAACAATCTCGTGTATGCATGATCTGAGGCAGTGATGTACCAATGTTAGACTTACAATATATGGCTCCAGATGGAGTGAAATTTGCCACTTTTTTGTCATCTTTTGCTATTACATGGGTAGGTTGAATCAGATTTTACATACCTAAATACCGGCAGTTCACAAATAATCCACACTCAAGATTTAGTGCAAATCTCCAGTCACAGTCCTTTTAATGAGCAGATCGCCGGCCACTGATAATAGGTAGGATCACATTTCACATAATTCCCCAAAATCTAGGGGAAATTACCAATTACATTTTTGCTAAATGACCCCCTCCTCAACGCCCCCCCACACACACACACACACACACACACACACACACACACACACACACACACACACACACACACACACACACACACACACACACACACACACACACACACACACACACACACACACACACACACACACACACAATCACACACTGCCTACTTTACCTACTTTGTGACATCACATCCTACCATCTTGAAAAATGTCATCGTGGCCGTGATGAATAATGAGTGGCATGTCATTGCATATATTTCGCCAGTAAATTTTGATTGGAATTGATTTATCTCAAAGTTGAGATATTAGTTCATTGGCAGTTAGGCTATCATTAAACGTGTGGAGTACATGTAGATTACCAGATTGATCTTTGTCTTGTAGTAAGATAGAAATTGATTTGACTAGTTGTAAACAGTATGCATGAAGGCTAAATTTAAAATGAAACAAAATATAAACCTTATGTTTACAACTTATATTTTGTTGATTATGAAATTATGTTTAGAAGATGAGCAGAACAGTCAGACGTGTTTAACTAAAAGAAAATTGCTGGAACTGGTGTAGTATACAGTTGCATCCTTTAGACTCAAGGTTGAAGTCGGTGATAAAAAATGTTCGAGTTATTGACATCTAAAGTTATCAGAATGATTAAAATTCTTACATCAAACTACGTGAAAGAAAACAGTTATTTGGTCGAGTAATCTATAAATTCCAGTTATCAGAGCCTGAGAGAAATGGGCCCTACTAGAATATAATTAAACGTGTCTAGTACAATGTGGTGCAGAAGTACGAATCTCCGATGATGACACCTCTCTATTGAGTTCCCATGTGTAATAGGACAACGTATCACAGTCTCAACTCTCCATAAAGAGACCAGCAAGGACCTTTCTCAAGAGACCACCTTAGCATAGAGACCATTCGAAGACAGCCGCGCCGAGGTTTTGAATGAAAGGTTCTACCGTAGTCCGTCCGTGGCCGAGTGGTTAGGGAGTTGGACTTGGGACCAGGAGGTTGTGGGTTCGATTTGCGGTCGGGTCTGGTGGTGGGTGTTGAGCAAACTCATATCATTGTCCCGTGGCACCTACACGTTAATTAGGTACAGGTCATTGGGTTGAAAGAGTGACTGAGTGATTGTGTGAGTGATTAGCATTGTGGGCTAAACGTGCTGCCGATGCAAGTCAGCAAGAAATTATCAAATGGTGATCAATAAGTGGGCCAATGACCAGGTGCGAATTGTAAAGTCGTGAGAGGAAAACTTGGATCAGAACTATAAACCACCACATTCACATTCGTTCAAATTCCTAGCTGTGAATGGACTTGAGTCTAGAGCAGAGACCTGTTATCTGGGGTTATCACACAGCAGCGTAACAGGCAAGATACGCCATCAATTACAGCAAAGGCTGCGATAAGCTCGTATCAAAGGGAATTGGGCTGCAATAAAGATGTAATTATTTAATGTAACGCTAGCAACAGACATTACATGATCCAGCTTTTTTTCTGGTTCCGTGTTTTTGTATGTGTGAACCATCGCGGAGATGTGAAAAAAAAAGACTTGTGAAAGAGGGGGCGCCCGCAAGCGTTGAGATCTGCATCTGCCTATGTCAGAGATTCCCGATTGCTTAAGAGAGGTCAATCGCTGCATTGCAGTTGCTGGTAATAACGACACTTCCTTGTCTAATCAGAAGCCCACCGTGTCATCTCAGTTCTAGTGTTGCTGTTGGAGACTAGAAAAAACAATGTTGGTGGCGGGGGTGGGGGGATTATTCTTCTACCTCTGAAGATAAAATATACCAAGTAATGCTCACTGCAAGACACCGCATGAATCGGCATTAACATTTGTGACTATCTGTACCTATTTTAGAATTGTAAATTTAAAATCCAGTAGACTTGGTTCACATCACTTTGCCTCATGATAGTTTTGCAATACAGACAAAACTATCATATTTTAGAATTGTGCCAACAGAAGATCCTATATTGGAGGCTTTGGTCGTACAATACAAAATATCATTGAGTTTACTTTGCTAAAGGTCATCCCATGACATCTACGATATGTCCGGTTGTTAAACTGCTCTATTGACCGCTGATTTCATCATCTGAGTAACTTGCCTTGATGAAAATCCAATCATTTCTTTTTCTAAATCACCATTCACCAATACATTTAATTGTATTTCGGCGGGACTTGTAATTGGAGAGGTTGCTTCAAATGTCTCACACTTAATTAAAGATAGTTTACAATTCACGTCCAAGATTTACGGAAAAGAACCCATCACAATTGCGTTATAAGACCCCTTCACTGACCAATACTATTTCATGAATACTTTAGTATTGTAAAATATCAAACACTGACAGTCTAGTTTAGCTGTTTAATGTGAAATACCGTCGTCGGTTTCCAGAATTTGCTTGCACACTACATACATATAGTTCATGGATAGAACAAAATATATAAAGCCCTAAATATATGACGATTGTGAAATAAACTACAGATTTATATCTTAAATATATTTTAGCAGGTATTGTAAATGCATGTTCATGTGTACACGAACATATAAAAATACTTAAAAGAAACATTATGTAATGTACATCACAATATGTTCGAATTCTTACATCAATACATCATACCTGTTATGACAAGCACGAATGATAAAATCTGGCACTTCTTTCACATATTGTAAAACCAGGTAGGCCTATATATCTTTGATTCCCTTTTTAATAATATACATATATTGCATTTTATAGCGAAAGATAACAGTCATTGAAACAATATGAGAGCAATTCAGAATTAGAATGTTATAAAGAAATGAGTAAGTTTCACCAACAAAGCACACTTCAATCACAACAATACAGGCAACAACAGCAACAGCCACAGTCATAAGCCAAATCATTTCTCAACTCAACTCAAGAATTATGTTCCCTCACTCACTCGTCACTCACTCGTCACAAATACCAAGTCCAGAAAAAACTCCCCTCTAGCCGGGCTAGGATAGCTAGCTAGAGTGTCGTAGTCACTTGGTTCTGGCTGGCCGCTGGAGCGCAGTTGTCCTCTCAAAAACAACTGGTGCTTTTTCGATTTCTGGATATTCAGTGATAAAGTTCTGGATTATTCTTTGAGGCTGTAGTTCTTATTTTGGCCGCCAGGTGAGTGCATTCTTATAGTACCTCATCAAAACTCAAATAGTTTCTATTGGTGAGTTTATAATAAATGCTAATAATGCGACACGTTTCCCTGAACCGCCTTTTAATGTATAGCAAGTAATATGTTTTCTCTATTAAATCAACTATGTTTTTTCTGGATATGTAATACATTTCTGGATTGCTACGCCAGGTGGTTAGTTGCGGGTTAAATAAACATTCCATCCAAAAGGAAAATATAATAGGCCAACTATGATTGATATTCTAACAAGTTCTAACCGTGTGACAGCTCCTTTACCTAGTCTGTATCTTCCATTACTCTTTTGAGCCTAGTAGGGACGTGGTGTATTCTTGCAAATACCAACACATCTTCAAAGACGGGCATCATAAAAACGACCTCTCTGGTCGCTAAGGTCACTATAAAATGTATGACAAAGTCAAAATTATCAAAGCAAATTAAGCCCCCCTCACTGAACCTGATAAGGTTACTGCTGTTCATGATGAGCCTGAGGCACATCCGCCAGTACCGCCTCCTTGCTGTTGTCTAATGCCAAAGACTTATGGAGGCTCAGTGCGTGTATGGGACATTGAAAATCGGGCGAATGTATGTTTTAGGCAGCATGGAGACAGTAGAGAAAGCGTCCACTATATAGTAATACATCCTATTCAGCAATCGGTTGGAGGTAGGCCGACTGTACTGAACTAGTACGTCAGGCCGTACGTCATTACCGTACTGCCAAAACGTCCGCGCAGTCGGTTGTGCTCCTAGTTTAACAGCCTATGTTTGAAGTAACTGAAGCTACGTTAGAGTGATAATCTGATTGGCAAATGTCTAGCTATGTTCCAGTAAATGTATGGACGGGAGGCTATTTTTTAATGAAGTGTATATTGAATCGGGAGTCTAAAAATATGGGAATGTCGAGCAGGTGTCCAAATTTAACAGGTCACCGACACCCTTCTTAAGCCCCAATACTGGTCTTTGCCATTCTTTGCATTCATTCACAATCGCTGTCTTTCTACTAATTTGAATGAGTGCTACTCACGTCACATATGTAATACGACCGAGTACGTAAACGTCATCAGTTTGAAGGACCCGTACGAAAGGCCGCGGAGGTTATCAATCGGCAATTTCAGTGTTACAAGTTAGAAGAGCTTGGTGTATACGTATGTCATTTCTGATAGGTGCTCGAATGCTTGGTGACCTAGTTTATTGGGGAAAGCTTGAATAAACATCATCTGAAACTATGACACTCACGACAGTGGCTATTTTGTGTAGCAATATTGGGGAAATAGCATTTAACTCGAATAAATCGGCAGACGAGGGGGCACTGGAGGAGCGTGCCTCACTTAAAAAATAACACCATGTTTAAGTGATTTTGCCTTATCCCTGAGCATGTGAAATCTACCTAATACGCCAGTTTCCTTCTGTGAAAACATGGATCCGCAAATTACATAGATACACTTACTGGATCAGGTCAAAAAACGTTGTCAATGGTGTGTTGTTTTCAACAAGAAAGTAGATCAGATTGTGATCGTCCAGCGTGACCTCACAAGAGGTCAACTCCCGTCAGTACACTTCTCAGATCTACACCCACCTTACATAACCTGCATATCCCGGCGACACATTCCGTATCAAACTCTCCCAAGCCAGTGATCAGAGGTAAGCCATCGTCTGACAACCCCGATTATTGTAGTCGACAGTGGTAGTTTTGTAGTCAATGCAAACTGGCACCCTGTCTCATCACAGCTGGTTGCGTTGTCTCTTGAGCATATGCCCCATCTGGACAGTGGTTTGGTGTTTTGTTTAGGCTAACAATCGTAAATGTCAGACTGGGGCTTAAGACGTTGACGAATGATTATCGTCCTGCACTGAATAAACAAGGAAATAAATAAGCCACAGGACAGCTACAGTGATTTGACAGGTGTCATGTAACCCTGGATACTGGATGCTGGAGGAAGGTCGTCAAAAGTCGTATGTTGGCCCTAAATACTATATAGTTGACTTATAGCATACTGCACTATTTCATGAAAAGGCAATACAGTCTTCTTGCACACATGAACAGATTCCCAGCTCAAAAAGTCCGTAATTATGCCATTTGAGGACTTGTTAAATGGGTCATAAATGTTAACATTTAGCCGTGGAAATTGCTTTCAAATTGATAAGTGGCTAATTTGTAAATTTAAGTGTCAAGCTGGAAATCATCTATCCTATTTTAAAGTGTTCACGTTTGACAAAAAGAAACTGTTAAAACACTATCTAGAATTTAATATCATGTCACGTTAACAACGCTTCCCCCAAAAAGTCGTTTTCCTTGTCGAATAGAATCTCACGATTTCTATCATTGGTTTCATCTGAAAAGCCAATAGACCTAATATGCAATCGAATATCCAGTATATCCATCCCAAAGAACAGATGGTCCGACACCTCGCCATACTGATGAAATATTGTCCCAAATGTGTCTAGTTCAGCGGCAGTAAAAAAAAAGTTTGGGAACAGGGGGATCTCATGGTTTTAGTATAAGGGTCAGCTGACGTAGAGATTTTTTAAACAAAACACAATGGTTGCTTTAGGTGCCCCAGTGTGGTTGCAGCCTATAAACCAGACAGTGCAGATCCCCGGGAAAGCTGTGTCTGCCACAGATATATTAAAACAAAAACGGCAACCCATTTCAATATAGATGTGTTTAACTTGATTTGAAAATTGACGGTGTGGTAAAAGATGAGAAATTCACAGAGGAAAAGATCAATGACATTTTGAAAACTATTCTGTGAGACACAATGTTCCAATAAAACAGATGACTACAATTCAGCGAGTGAACAAACCCGACTTCAACAGTCGGCACCGTGTGACTGCAGCTTTACACATTGTTACGATCAATAACGACTAGATGAATTTACACACTTGAACTTATTGCTATATTATGAGTATCCGTTCAATCATTGGCATGTCTACGCGTTGCAGTCACTATCTATATATGTCTATGATATTCATTTAGTTTCACATTTAAGGTTAATATTAACTGTAAACGATTAGATAACTTGATTTAACTATATTAATGACGGATATCATGCATTATCAAATGCAGTTTTTGTGTTTTCCTTCCAGTTTTATCATTCCAAACAAGCACATTAAATTTGTCGTGTGGTAGAAATTCTCGCACACAAGAGGTCGTTGTGCAAAGAAATATTTTACAGCAAAAACGAATACATCAACAACAAAAAACACACGTTGCATGCTGTCGTTTTATTTGCATTTCCATCTAAATGCTCAACAGCTCGATAATAAGCGGCAAACAATATAATCCTCAAGTGATAATTCTCAAGAATGTGCTAGCCAGTACGCGGCTAGCAGTTATTTTTACTAGCGCCGGAATGCCAGCGCCGCTAGCGCTTTCTTCTAGCAACTCGAATGACAAGTTCTCAT
This sequence comes from Streblospio benedicti, assembly GCA_019095985.1. Classification (NCBI taxonomy): domain Eukaryota; kingdom Metazoa; phylum Annelida; class Polychaeta; order Spionida; family Spionidae; genus Streblospio; species Streblospio benedicti. Next base: position 21,043,612 of record CM032667.1, on the reverse strand, counting down.
TCACCGCTCCGCCGCGCGTGTCAAGGTGGACACTTGTTGAAAGTGGACACCTCATAGATACGGGACACTTGATTACGGTGGAACCTTCCTTTATGTACTCATGTGTGCAGTGTACGCCTGTCATTTGCAAAGTGATCACATCTGTATATTGTGGACACTTGTTGAATGGTGACACCTTGTTATTACGGGCATTTGATTACAGTGGAACCTATCTATATATACTCCTGTGTTAGTGAAAGCCTGTCATTTGTAAAGTGGTCACTTTTGTATAGCGGACACTTGTTGAATGTTGACACCTTGTTATTACGGGCGTTTGGTTACAGTGGAACCTGTGAATATGTACCCCTGTCTATTATGGACGCCTGTCGTCGTCATTTTCAACTCCTGGATTGTGTCGGGTCTTTTTATGTGACCACCTCAATATTTTGGACATTTGATTATTACAGTGGAACATGTTTACATGTACGCCGGAGAATAGTTGACCATATATGTTTACATGGACACCTCTTGCCTCTCCAGAAGGTGTGGTACATGTACCAAGACTATGTAAGACAGGTTTTACTGCATGGTATAATAAAACGTGTGCACTACGGACATCAGTGTGAGTACAGAAAAGAGTCACACATTGCTGAAACATATTATGCGTTTGTCATGTATATAAAAAATACTTTAGTGTCATTGTGGACATTTGCTTATTGTGACCACTTAGATATCGGGGCCGCTTGAGTATAATCAGAATTTGCTTTGTTCACCACTATCTAGTGGGGAGTGGTGTGCTCATATGACGTATCCGTCACTCGTTCCACACTGTCCAATGGTGTCACCTGCACACGGATGGTTATTAGGTACAGATCAGGCGAGCGAACGCTAATGTGACCGGTCATCACTCTGAGCTATTGAAGGTTTTGACCACTTGATTGGCGTGTCAATCGCCGGGTAAATCAGACGTCGGAGCATGCTCAATTGCACGCCGCTCGACCAATAGAGTGGTTTACTGGCGGTGATTTTTGCACGGAATGATGGAATGTAGCAACGTGCCGCATGCTCTGCCTGTGGTTGAGATCATGGGAGGGGTTTATGTGGTGTGTTTACTGTCACTACTATGGTCTACAAACACTTACCATACATATTACTACTATAGTTATTTGGCCATTGTATTGTCAGGGTATGCTCGGTTTTGCCAAGTGTATTTCTTATCAACCACACAGGACACAGTCGGAGAAACATTCATGACGGTAAAACTATTCTGTGTATGTTGCTCAGTGCTTATTTTATTCTCTTTTATTTTGACTAGTTTAATTTGTGGTGTATGTTTAAAGGGTCAACGTAAGAAAAGTTCATGGCACAAGTTAGGTACAAATTTTGTGGCCTTGTTTACAAACACGCTGTTTTTAATTGCTATGAGCAGACGATTTGTGTCATTTATAATCTAAAGATACTGACGTATGTACTCAGTATACGTATATCCTGAGTACACCAGGTAGACATAGGAACAATTAAATATCAACATCACTCAGAAAAAAAAAAAACATTGTGTAAAAAAAGCCCGATATAAACAAGTAATAGAAAACAAGTGGTATTTCAACACCGCGACCACTGTCAAGATTAAAACCCAAGGCAGACTGCCACTGATGTTCAGCCCGAACGTTGTATAGAAACACAATCCATTAATATGACACACACACACACACACACACACACACACACACACACACACACACACACACACACACACACACACACACACACACACACACACACACACACACACACACACACACACACACACACACACACACACACACACACACACACACACACACACACACACACACACACACACACACACACACACACACACACACACACACACAATGCAATGAACTTACACATCAAATCTTAAGTAACTATCTACGAGAGTTCCATGACTATTATGGATAATTTTGTACAGCTAGTACTAAACCGTTTGTTTTTATAGTTGTGTTGTGTTAGGCCTATCATTGATTAAGCCGTTGTTCTAATTTTTCATGTGGCCTCGATTCTCGCAATCTTTAGAGATCACTAAGCATGAGAACATTGTGGTATGATTTATTCACTAATAAAAATGAATGGGACACTCCTAGACTAGAGTTTGAGACATACATTTTTCAACACAACCACCACTGTCTAGATTAGGCTGAATACAAAGTGAAATGCCAAGAGTTGTTGAGTGTTCTCCACTTCCCACGTTATGATGTCAAGGACTTCACTCATAGTCTATTGTGTTAATTCTAGTCACAGGGAATACATGTTTAAGCTACCTTTACTAGTGGCTACTTTTTAGCATGTTGCTGACTTCTGCTCATGATTTATGCAATGCTACATTGATACTAGTTGACTAGATATTAACTTACAGTAGAACCTCTCTATTAGAACCATATTTGAGACCAGTGTTAGGTGGTCTCAATAGAGAGGTGGTCTCTATACACAGGCTCATTTTGGTAGCTTTATTACGGTTTGGGACCGCGGAAATTGTCTTATTGTAGACTGGGGTGGGTGACATTATGATTGCATCTTAAAACAACGCTTCTGATGAAACAATTTACCAATGAAATTGGCTACAATGTCATGACTGGTTCGGCTTCGATATTCGAGCATTATGGTGCTAACATCAACGGTAGGTGTACTCCAATTCAGCAAGTTTGCATTAGTGAGTTATAACAGCTACACTCGTGTATCGCATATCACAAAATAAGCTAACACGTGGCTTGGGTTATTTGCTGACCAGCCAACTGTTACAATATGCAACTGGTAGAAATTGGCGACCACATGGTGTGTCTATTTGCCTGTGTAAAGACTCTGCTTTTGTAGAATATGTGCATCAAGACTATGTTTTGGACTGCTTTCACATGGTCTCTACACGGAGGTGGTCTTGAAATGGAGGTTAACGATCAATGCCAGATCCAGGTTTTTAGAAAAGGAAGGGTGCGCACTTTAGGGATTTCATGGGTTTTGTACGCGCGATTGATGGCGGACCCTATGAAAATGAAGCATTTTGGTGGGAAAAGGAGGGCGCATGCCCCCTGCACCCCCCCTGGATCCGGCTATGACGATGGTCTGTTTATGAAGGTTTGGGAACGAGAGATTATAGAGGTGTTCAAAGACGCGGTCCAAATTAGAGGTTCTACTGTACTGCATTAAGAAAAGAAGACTACATGTGAAAACTACTTTTAAGTGATAATTAGAATACACTGGGTAACCATAGGCAGATCCAGGGTGGCGCAAACGCCCCCCCCTTTCCCACCAGAATACTTCATTTGCATAGGTTTTTTTTACACCTACCGCCATCAATCGCAGATACGAACCCATGAAATGCCTGAAGTGTGCCCCCCCCTTCCAAAATCCTGGATCTGCCATTGGTAACTGCAAATTAGGGAGGTACAACCTGGCGAGTGGTCACCAATGTGTGTGATCAGTCCGGTTGCTCGACAGTTGAGAACGGAAATGACCCAGTATGGTTTCTGTTAAGTTGAGAACGGAATATATAAGCCATTCATTCACGTGCATGCCAGTGTAAACCGCAGTACGACTTTTTATTATGCTCTCCAAATGTCAACACAGCACATAAAAAGTAATTGATTTGTAAAATCCATTGAGATTAAGTACCCAATGACCTTTGGATATAAAGTGCGTATTAATCTATTCAATTTACATTTAATATAGTCAAAAAGTACGTTTGTGAGGCAGAACCACCTGGGTCCGAAAAACCACTGCCACAATGAGCCTTGTATAGAGACCGTAGAGAGTACATGTAATAACATAGAGCAGTGAACTCGTCGGTCCCCTTCAAACTCCCTCACAGCAACTTCTTCTCACTTCACCATCACAATTCGTACGGAACGGCCGTCTTCACGCCATTATATCATTCCATTAGGGACACGACCCTAAATACTACATTTTGATTGGTTCAAAGCCAAAAATCAGCAGTCACGAATAACTTCCAAAGCAATATAGTGTCCCCTGATCTTGCATTATTCTATCTTTTTGAAAATGAATAAATCACAGAGATACCTGTGTTTTGTGATATGATGACTATAGCTACTTGGCTTTCGTACACTATTCTGAGATTCGAAGCTCTGATGTGTTGAATATTGCCCTAGCTTGATTCTGGATGTGAAAATCACATACACGTAGCCCCATAAAACAAGTAGATATTTCCTATATGACATTGACTACAATACCACGAACTATTAGGCTGCAATAATCGGGTATATCAGACTCCAGAGTAAATCATTTGTCTCTGTCAAACGTGCTCAAAACACATTCTCACTCAATCAACACGATTTTCAGCTTATAGTTAACATTCTTGCGACGTACAGTGTACGTAGTGCCAGACTTTGACATTGTCGTTACACGTAGCTTATGCAATCGTGGTCTTAACTGTCATACATCCTCACTTGATGATTAATACATTGCGTCCTCACGAAAATGTTGTTTTTGAGACAGAATCACACGTCTCACACATCATGTGTCATGTGCCTTTGTAAACTGTCGTGTACAACATTCGTTGTAGTGAGACTCTGGCTTAGGCCATTTGTCCCCGTCTCACTTCCTCACAACATGTGCTCACTATATCATCATAATTCTGACCGAGAGGAGCTTGTCTTCAGTATTCAGCCCAAATGTCGGCCAATAGTTTATGTTCGAACACCCATACTTAAATGCCATCGATGTTTTACGTGTATCATTTTTCAAAATGTTGCTACATAACTATTGTGTTGGCGTATGACCATGTTATGCATAGATGCATTGTTATTGAGTGACCTGGGTCCCGGTGTACGCATTATATTGAGATTAGAGGATTGTTTTCCAATTCCATAAAGCTTTCTATACCCCTACCCCAATGCGATATACATGTAGCCTTATAGGCTTGGACAAATGATTATTTAATGTCAATAAAAAGTCACTCACAAATCACAACTCATATATTTTCTAATAATATATAACCACACGTTTCATTGTTTCAAATGAAAAGGCATTGGTTAAACTATATTTAATGTATGTATGCTAATGTACTTCTAGAACTAATGCTCTATATAATTTGGCTACCAATTCCGATCGTCAGACGAAATGTACGTGTATGTGTACGGAAACCAGGAAGTGTTTTGATGTTCTAACTTCTAGAAATACCAATGCTTCAAATAGGATACCAATCGAAGGTGCTCCTGTTGATATCTTGACACATTACATTAAACAACCCGGATATTTCACACTCATGTCTGGGCCTGCCAACAACTAGCAAATATATATTTATATAATGATATGGGACTGAAAGACTCTAGATACTGTTTTGTAGCCTCTTTAAATTTTAAAAATACCCGAGCCACGTTGCCCCAAACACCGTCAAGTAACAACATTCTTTAAACACCAGCTTTCTCCAAGTACTACCAGCTTCAAGAACAACCATTTTTGTCAAGTGTCAATATGCTTCAAGTACAAAGTTGCTTCCAGTACTTTTTTTTCCCAAATACATACGAAGGCTACCATCTCACCCCAAGTAATACATAGTTTTAAGAACCAACTTGCTTTATAAGTACCGAATTGATTCAAGAACTAACTTGCCTCAAGGACCAACTTGCTTTAAGCACAAACTTACTACAAGTACAAACTTGCTTTGATCAAGTTCCCACTTTCCCCAGTACAAGTTCTGTGCAACTTGCTTCAAGCCGAGGCTCCTAAATGGGCTGAAATGACATGGCGAAACAGGTGTTTATGACCCAGTTTTAGGTGTTAAGTGTAATGTTCTTATCGGGGGTCAGACGACACAGTAACGTGTCTTCTATGTACATCTATTGTAGATATGATCAAAAGGACAGACGTTTTGAACAATATTGGACGTTTATGTCCCTTAAGCGGCCCACGTATAGAAACTGTAAAATACACTAGCACATGGATAGTTTCTTCATAGTTTTCTTCATACTTCAAAATGTACTAATCGTTGGCTGGCAATTATTCCTATTACTGTAGACACTCATGAATGTGAAACCCATTGTAACTCGAATAGCTTGAAAACGTATTGTTTGCCAAAATAACTGGGTTTCAGAACCCGTGGACGTAAAACGCATTGACCTTCTTCTAACAGAAGACTGGATATTTACTGGCAGGAACTTTGACAGGGAGATATGAGCAGGAATGTCTATGAGCTATTGTTCAGGCGCGTGTGTGTGTGTCTGCTTGAGTTTGCATTCGTTTGAAGGTTGTCAAAAATCAAAGTAGGCCCTATAACTGCAAATGTGAATGTGTTGGTTTATGGTCTTAATCAAGTCCTCGCTATGCATGCTCAGACTATCCTACATCCACACCAGGGCATTGGGATCAGTGGCAGATCCAGGTTTTCGGAAAAGACGGGGAGCGCACTTGAGGGATTTTATGGGTTTCGTACGTGCGATCGTTGTCGGACATGCCAAACACCGTAGGACAATGAAGTATTTTGGTGGGGAAAGGAGCTACTGCCCCCTGGATCTGTCTATGTCGTTCTCGACTCCGTGAGGTGTATACACATATATCACAGATAAGCTTAGCATTTCCATCAGCGTTCACTTGCCTAACTAACACGTAGGTGCCAAGGATCAGGGTGCAAGTGTGTATGGGTACATTTGATGGCCTATGATAGACACCAGCTGCTCAACCATCATCATACCTCAATGATGTATGTACGCAGTATATAGCAGTTATTGCAACACTGAATATATGTGTAGTGTAAAAGAAATTTCCAATGCTGCTCAACACCAAACACAAAACCCGACCAGGAATGTGACCTACTACCTTCTCTCCGCCCACTCCGCCACTGGAGTATAATATATTGCATGTAGCTACATGTATGTTCACATGTGCTGTCGATTGTCATGGCATAGTGGGTAGCAAGTTCGTCCCGGTCGAACTGGTGATAGGAGCTGAGACAACTAATCCATGTCACATATCATTAATAAGCAAATGTCAGGGGTCACTCGTACCAGATCTAGGAATGATGGGCACTATACACTATGGTTGCAAAATTGCAATGTACTACTGTATACTCCTCCGAGAGTTAGAGGTGAGAAAGACGATATACTGGGAAAATGATGCCAATGCCCTGATGAGTGTGTAAAATGAGCTGAACGCTTGAGAAGTAGACTGCTAAACGCAAGTGTTATAATTACATAGCATTAACTACACATGTAGATGGTTGCTCACGGGAACATCAGAAATAGATCATACTGAGGTTCATTATGGTCACGAGCACGTTATGAAATCAATCATTGTAATTGCTAGCGAGTCTTGGGTGTCGTGCCATCTGATTTTTTAAAAACCTAGTAACATTAATTACTTTCACAACATCAATTAATAGGCTCACCACAGAACAGGAATTTGGCTACAGTTACTGTGCACTTAATCATTACGGTGGTTCTTGAGTGGTCGTGTCATCTGATTTTTTTAAACACTTTATGAGAGTAATTACTTTCACAACATCCATTTTTGGGGAGTTTATTTTACAAGTTACCGCCCAACATTAATATATACTATACCATCGTATGGCAGTAGCGAAACATTACCCTGAATCTTAATTGCCCAATTAGGAAATGAGAAATACATTCCCGGGTGAATTGAAAATTTTACATACGCTGTGGAACAATGTGCGCAATAACTACAGTACAACAAGGAAATCGGCTACAATTACTATCTGACCCTAGCTTTAAATAACACAATTTTATACATACCCAACAACAGCTCATCCCTAAATACACATTCTATTGACATTAAAAAGAGATAAACATAAACAAGTCAGTGCATTGTATAATAAAGTCATCCCTAAATGCCAGTAGCCGTAGTGTACGGAATGTCAGGGTGCATGTCTCAGTAGGGGTCCAGTGGCTGGACTGACAGCAGCACCACAACCAGGGGAAATGGATAATCGAGATGGATCTGGCACAGTGGGGAAGGTCACGGTAACCTCCACCCATAGGACGGTACCAGCATAAGTGTGTCAGACACTCCCAATAATTATAATCACTTGCCCATTCGTCATTTCGTTGACGTGCTGTTGGCTTTATGTATGTGTTCATATGTGTATCATATGTTTTCACGTTTTTCGTCTTATGTTAGTTTTTTATATGTTGTTTTCTTCTCTTTTTTATTTCTATTTTTTTCTTTTTTTTCTTGTTATGGTTGAAGGGGGGGACTAAGGCTAGATATTTTTTTTATATCGTTCACAATTGACGTCACGAAGCAAGAGGGTGGGGGGTGTAGCGAAACTTCGGATGACGAACAGTGACGGGGGAGGGGGGGTCAAATCACGTGACGTCATTGTGAACGGTCCCTCGCCTGCGCTTTCTGTGTTTTAATTATTCTAGCGAGATATGTGTGCGTGTAAAATCTTCATATATCTAATATAGAAGAGATACAACAAAATTACATTCAACTCACAATTTAAAGAACACTACTCATACAAGCAATTATAGTTTAAAGTTGATGGATGTCAAAGGCGCCCATGATACTCTAATTGTGCCTAGCTATACAAGATATAACCATGGCTCATTTTCAAAATAAGGCATACAGCTTGTACTATTGTGGAAAAGTATGAAATATATTGTTCTAAGCAGTTCATGTTCTGATAGTTAGCATCTAGGTTAATCGTGAATAGAACAAAGTAAGTGACACTGGGGCCACTGGCTTGATTTCCTCTCGCTGGCTTACAAAACGTTTCCATCAGGCAATTATCGCTGTTACGCCAAGTTTTTATGCCAGTGTTGAGACGAGCGTGTAAACCGTATGATTGGCTTCTTTGGGCTTCAAAGAGAATATATTTCTTTGATATTCAGGTAGCAGAGGCGCCCATCAACTATAATCACGGTCAGGTGTATAAACTATTCAGAGGGGGTGGGTGCTGGAAAAATCAACTTTTTGTGTTTGGTGGATGAGGTTGTGGGTGGGGGCTTAGAAATACTGTGAACACACCTTTATGCTTTCATGGTATCATGTTACCCCCAAACCCTGCCAATCCCAACCTACACATCCGGAATCGTATTTATGTTTTGCATAGGTCAACGACCCACTGTGTGTGCATGTTCATGCATACTGTACACATATGGACGTACAGCACCAAGATCAACTACTGACAGCTTGACGGTAATCTTCACCGATCCAGATGTGTACGTCTAGAATCCTCACCATCAAAGATCCATTCACGATTCATTTATTTGTGACAGGCATCATACCGTGAAGATCTCTATCACGTTTCCACCTTGAACACGAGGTCAGGTCTTTGATGATGCATTATAATCATTTTGTACCAGAGTCATTGAAGCCCCAGTCTGACAATCGCAAATTCATTTCTGGGTGCTGTTACTATGCGGTAGCAGAAGAAAAAAGATGTATTGTGAAAACATGTTTACACCCTTTAAGATATATCTTTAATGGGGCGTCAGCATTCCGGACTGTCGGACCCTGCATTTGCATAGTTTTGAAATTTGCTGCTCCATAGCACTACTGGAGAAAATAATTACATGAAACACACTGAGGAAATGGTGGTGCTCCAAAAGTGTGCTGATTTCTATCACGTGTACAGTACTTGTATGTACAGCTATAATGTGCATATGTGTGGTGAATATTATATTATACCGTTATCTAGAGCAATGACAACATTGTGGCCAATACAAATACGTTTTGGCAGTCTCATATCAAGGCAATTGGGTGACGATTTCAAGCTCAGAAGACTGTACTCTTTACAAGTAGTTGCGATGTCCCTGTTGGTCGGTGTCGATCACCCGTTCAGGACTTAAACTATTCTACTTTTAAAGTGCTGAACATTATTGTCCCAGTGTTTAACATATCATGACTGTATGTTAATGACCAATGGGGTCCAACTAAATACAGTCGAACCTTGCCATCTCAATATTGCTGATCTCAAACAGTCTATAATATCGAAGTTAGTTTCATTTTCCTTTGACAACATTAAGAGCACATATCAAACTGGTTATCTCGAATAACGCGATTTACTGATATTCTGAGCATTCTGCCACTCCCTCAGTACAAATTTGAGATATCCAAGTTTTACTGTTATCAAACGAGCCCAGACATTCTTTGTTTATTATATATGTTGATACACTAACATTTTGTTAGGAACTCAGAAACTGTGTATTTATGTTGATACGTTTCAAGAGCATAAGCTCCCTTCAACTGCACAAGAAGCCAGTTGAAGGGGGCGTGTGCCCCTGAAACGTAGCAACGTAAATAAACAGTTTCTGAGTTCCTAACAAAATGTTAGTGTATCAATATGTTAAATTCAGAAACTATAAAACCTCTTCTGAATGAGACCTTGTTTGTTGTTCTCTCAGGTGACAGATGCACTAGCCCACAGCCGCCTCCGCCACCATGTCGACCCCCGAGGTGGACAACACGAGCTACCTGCACACGCCCAGCCAGACGCCCTACACAGCGCGCACCCTCAGCCAATGCCTCGACACACAGGTACGTGTCCACGCACACGCACGCACGCACGCACGCACGCACGCACTAACACGCCCACCGTCAGCCAGTGTCTCGACACACAGGTACGAGCGCTCGTGCACGCACGCACACATACTATCATCTACTTGTATATGTTTAACTCGATCTTGGGTGCAGAAAAAAATATCTTCGTGATTATAGTCATCCAACATTTCAAGTATACAGAAGATTAGGCTGATGTAGCAGGAATGGGTGTTGTGATTTGCTCGAGTTATCCATAAATTTGACTTATCAAAGTTGATAAACTTGACCATACGGGCACGTCAGACCATTTTATGGTGATATATGTGTGCTTCTTCCCTGGAACGATCGCCAGATTCTGGTCACTGACTGAGAAATTGTTGTACTGTCCTGTCTCATATCTATAATGTAGATTCCAGGTGAATAATTACTATTATATGTATCCATTGATCACATTGGACTGACAGTGTACGCATGGAAAGCTGGAGTCGGACAATGGCGGTGAACTTGGAGGGTGAATCCGCCGTTCGATTGTAAACTTTTTTATTTGGCACATTGGCACGACAAAAGCATTCAGATGTGCGTTGTACATCATACAGCACAATAGAAATTCAGGGTTGAACATTGTTGATCGGAGTGGGACTTAGTTAAAATTGACCATCCCCAAAACGGAGACCAACTGTCAGAAATACCTCTACAGTAAGGCCTTCTTCATGGCACCCACAAACCTACATAAATAGTCCATCTTCCCCATAAGAACACTGGAGGCCAGCCCCACTGAGGTACCAATGTTTGGGTTGAGAGAAGAGGGTGGGAGGTCATAATAAGGAAGGAAATGAAATGCTGGGATAAAATGCAAAAAAATGTCCGTTATCATGATACCCCCGCCCCCACTCTACCCTCGCCCTGATGTCAACTCTCATACCCCATTGAGGGATCAGCTCATGGAGTTGCGAATATAACAAACCCCAGTTATGACAATTGAGGGGTTTTGGCAGCCATTATGGACGCCATCTTGAAAAAAACACTTTTCTGACTGTCCTACTTGGGTAAACTTTTAGTACTTTATAGACAAAAATTTAACAATGATTAAGATTAGATGCAATAATAAAATTTTTTAAATAAATTTAACAAATTTTCAGCATGTACTGCCTTTTGAAATGTTCGGCATGTACTGCCTTTGATAAAGGCAGTACATGGCGAAAGTTTGTTAAATTTTTTTTAAAAAGTTATTATTGCATCTAATCATAATCAGCGCAGAATTTTTGTCAAATCAACAGTATGCGGCACCGCAATTACTACATTTATTTTAGTACTTTATATAGGATAAACTAACCTCTACTAGAATCAGTTGAGGAACCTTTTGTAGCATTTTTTCTGGAGGTTGGGGGTAGTTTTGACATATATTGACACAGCTACGAATGTAACCAATCACTGTGCTTCAGGCTTCCGAGCATGGAGACAAGGAGGCGTACGTGGTGCGGGCGACGGGCGCGCCCAGACAGAGCATCACGTTCGCGCAGCTCAAGGAGCAGGTACGTCACTACGTAACTCTCGTAACGTAAGGTGCGTAACTCTCGCCGCCGCCTGTCGGCTGTCTGAATGGTTACAATTCTTAGACGTTTATGGATATTTAAAGATGATTCTTAAAAATTGTAAGTAAATATCTATTTAAAAAATAATAATAATAAGCATAATGACATAATGGTTATGGCACTGACTGGCCTGATGTTCGACTTCAAGGGTGCGTTATGTATCCGCACAGCCAGTGGGTTACATTTACAATCAGTGGATGAATGTTGTTAGAACCTAAAAGCTCAAAGAATTGTCAAACGCCTTATGAAACTGATATCCTTTGTATGACGGGGTTTTCTCCCCCAGCTGATCGGGTGAAGAGAATGAGTTTAAAGTCTACTAGATAACGTATGCCTATGGTTTAATATCCATAATGCCCATGGCACATAAGGCCACAAGTTCAGTCTACTGTCAGTCCACTGCCAAAACCTTCTAAGACCGTAACGATCAGTGTGTGTGTGTGTGGGTGTGTGTCAAGGGGTCAAGTACGGTGGCCTCAGAAGTTTGGCATGCCTTCTGCTACGACCAGTGTGCTTTCTAATTTTATTTCACAGTGGCTTGTATTCTAACTTTCTGGGAGCAGTGGAAACGTCCACATCTAATTTGCTAAACTATCTATGTGATTCGGACACTCTCCATGTTGTTGGATGATGAACTATTTTTCTCTTTGTACAGGTCGACCACTTAGCATCATCGCTGATTAAATTAGGATTGAAAGAAAGATCAAAGGTGAGAAGGATGTGTATTTTATTATTCTTGATTAAAGTGTAAAACTTGTTCAGGATTTCTAAAAGAACGGTCAATTGAATGTGAACATCCTGCTGGTCACACCGTATCTCTTAACTTCTTTTTATAACACACATTTAATCAATAAGGACATTTCTATTATATATAAAATATAGTAGACTATTGCACAAAATATATATCCACTATAAAATTACTGGATTGTGTATACAATCGGTAAAGTCTGAACAGTTACAATTCTTAATAAAGTTGATAAATGGATATTCTAAGAAATTTGAAGACTGCAAGTAAATGTCTAGTTTTTAACAAAAAGCAAACTGTTATATCATATGTATGCATGATAGTATGAAAGATTGCTCTACATTAACAGTGTATATTATGGTAGACCAATAAAATTCTCGTATCTTCTATCTGGCATAATAGTTGTGGCATTGACTGTCCTGATGTTCAGCTTCAAGTTTGCGTTGTGTCTGCGTGTAGGTGATTTTGTCGGGCGTGTCGAGCATCGAGTACGTTGTGAGCGAGTTGGCCATCATCCGCGCCGGCCTCATCAGCGTGCGGACCAGTCTCACCGTCAACCAGATCTCTCAGTCTCACAGGTAGGTGTGTCAACCAAATCTGTGTGTGATCTGCGTCAATGGCGCTCAGCAGGTGCGTGCGTGCGTGCGTGCGGTGGTGGAATGGCATGATTTCGTAAGCGCGAACGATGGCAGACGTGTAAAAACTATAAAAATGAAGTATTTTGGTTGGAAAACGCCCCTGGAGCTGCCTATGGTGTGTGAGCATGCGTGTGTGGGTGTTGACGTGCGTGGGTGCATGGGGGGGGGGAGGTTGGTGGGTGTTTGGTGAGAATAAGACTCGTGTGTGTGTGTGCGATCAGTGCGTGTGTGTCCTGTGTGATGAGGTGCATGGTGACCCATTTATGCGATGCGTGTTTTATCACCGATCAGTGACCAAACAGCCTTTGCTGAATGAACCAGATCAAACAAGTTTTTTATTGCTATACAGTGTACATTATAGTATTTGTTCTCCCCTTTGCGTCTTTTCTACACAGTCCTATACAGTGATACGTTTCACGTGGACTCCTCCCCTTCACAGACACCTGTCATACAGTTGCTTGTGCAGGCTTTTCACGCCTCAAGTTTTCATTTTTCTAGTGTATCATATATAAAGTGAGCCGCTTTGTTTTATGCCGTCACTTTTCACTCTCGCGTAGGTGTCCACATGAAGCAGCTTCCAATGTAGCAATTACATTTAGACGTTTTGATATCCAGCTCGATACTTTTTTCGTCGTGATGGAGTGTTTTAATGTAATGTTTAAAAAACGTATTGCATATCATAATGCCTGGAGGCCGTGGAGATGTGAGACTCGTATCAGCTTACATGGTGAGAGGTGTGACTAGGAGAACATGAAATGCCTTAAATGTGAGAAATGCGTGCTCCGTTACATCCCCATTTCACATAGCCTATGCTAACTCCAGATGCTCTAAAAGACGCCTGAAATGAGACAAAAATATTATCAGCCTTATTAATGTGTCTCGTGTGCATATTGTGTGGCCAACACGCATGAGATCTTCTGAAATAACAATCTGTCAGTTTGCTGCTGGACTGGATTAAAGGGCAGGCTGTTTGAATCATTCGAAAATAGCACACTATGATACGGGAATATCTTTATGAACATCCTCAGCGAAGCCACATTAAGCAGAGAGGCCTTCCGACGAGCAAAATGATCCAGAAAAGCAAAAAGATGATCCAAATCAACAACTCAATAATCCAAAACCGAAGCCCACAAACCGAAACAAATCAAAACGACTTATCCATAGACATGATAAATATTTCAGGGTCAGTACCCGTGTGTTATTTCCTCCATGAAGACAGCAACTTAATCATGGAGCATCGTGAACAACCCAACTGATGGAAAAGGTGCTTTTGTTTCTTGCTTCCATTGATGCAGATTGTAATGGTAGTGCCTTTCATCTGTCTACCAGACATCTTCCCAAAGCAGCAGACGAGGCCACAGTTTGAGGCCAGAACACCCACGTCCACCTTGACATGACTCTTAAGCTTCTGACTTCTCCTTGAGCATTTGGAGCTAGCATCGGAAAGGGAAATTGGTGATGGTGGGGTGGGGGTGGGGTGTCAGCTATACACTCGTATGAGTTATGTAAGTGATTAGAGAATACATTAGTTTCTGCTCTAGGAACAATTCTATATTGTACCCTTCGTAAAAGTGATTAAGTACGACTTAATTATAATTATAGGGATGTCCTCGGAAAATAAAAGTGAAGCCTTGAGATGTACACATGATAAAGATGTTGTACAGTAATTAATCTCTACTTTTGTTCGTCACACAATGAAAACATTCCATGGTAACACCAACTTTGCAAGGTGGCGCCGTGTGTGAACACACACATGCCATCCAGCTGATCTCAGTTCCCAAGGTCATTTATTTTCTTTGTAGCCTGTTCATGCTCAGTGTTAGCAATGTTGGGTTTATAAAAAGTCGAACATTTCCACCAAGTAAAGACAAATCAGCCATTGTATTGTAACCAGTTATATTTGCCATATTGTTCTGCCAATGACGTTTTGTTAGTTGCAGAATAATGTTCACCACTCGCCCACACCAGGTCCCACTGTAAATTGTTATTAACTAGCTATCAAGGTCTCCATCATAAATTTTAACTTACAGATACATAACGACAAACTTTAATCCATATGGTTTTAATATCAGTTCATGCTGAATATAATGTGGTGCTTGTGTACATTATCATAAATAACGATACCGGGGTGGGGTGGGTGGGTGGTCGTTCATTTTTTGGGGCTTGGGGCTTGGGGCTTGAAGAAAAAGTTAACCGACCCCCCCATCAACATTTTAAAAAGTTGAGTGACCCCCCCCCCCCCGATAAAGAAATAGTCCTCTATATAGTCATTGCATTGCTAAAAGAAAATATTTGGAAAAATATACCGTAGCGTGATAAAAAAAAGTTCAGCCACCCCCCAAAAGGAATAAAAAAATTTGGACGACCCCCAACCTTTTTGGACGACCTCACCTGCCCCCGCCCGTTATTATTATTGATGATCGTTCCCTAAGTTCGTTTGCGGTTTGAGCGTACTGTGGATACTTCAATTTAGTCGTTCTGAATGCCTCTGTGAAGGGGAACATGGATAGATAAAATACAGTAAAATACAAGATATGCAACAAAATGTCAACCTGTGCATCAAAACAGTAATCTGTAGGCCTTGATAATCTACGTCTCGTCTCACACCCCGCCTGGGGCTAGTGTCTAATATAGCAAAGCACAGCAGACAATAGAAAAAAACATCACTGCCATGCATTAATCATAGATATTGCTCACGTTGCGTATAAGCATCATTCACAGTATTGAAATACCCTCCTGAAAGGAAAGCTTTGAGTACTGAGATATTAAGGGCCACGCATTTAGCATTCTTGCATCAAGAACATGGCCATCAACTTTGAGTAGCCATGACTGAACCTGTGTCCTGATAGGACTAGTAGAAGGATGAAAGATGGGAAGCTTATAGATGATTGAACAGAACAGACACATTGTGTGCAATCTGAGTATCAGGTGTCAAGATATGACCTCTGAAGCAGAACCATTGCTCATTAAAAATTCTGACCAATCACACGCTTTTTAATCTAAGGAATTGAATTACGTCAAGTGATCAATAAGACGATTTACAGACTCTACACTTTTTATGGTTATAACGCTGAGAGCAGTCCATATCCATATTACATGATTAGTTCTATGATGCTTATGAATTAAAATCTAGTAAAACACAACGGCACAGCGTAAAATTAAGAATCAGGCCACATAAATGAATAAATTATCATATGATGATTGATTATGGAGAGGGGTCATATAGCAAAAATGTGATTGGTGATTTGCCGTTAATCTTGAGTGTGAATGGTGAATTGCCTGGATTTAATGTGTGAAATGTGATGAAAATGTGATGCAACCTATTCAATTATAAGTCCCGGGGATTGGTGAAAGACAATGAAATGTGTTGGTGACTGGTGATTTAGGGAAAAAGATATTGGTGAATGGATTTTCAGAATGATTGTGTGGCTGTGTAACTGGTCTTCTGCCCCCAAAAAAATCAAAAAAATCCACCATCCCATTATTTGGCTACTGTGACTGACATTCTGTGGCGTTTCAGGATCATCAACTACAACTCGGCGGGCTGTTCCCCGTACTACCGGGCGGGATGGCGAGCACCAGGATTAGGTTACCTGGAGAAGATGTTCCCCGCACTCCGGGCGGGAGAGTCCACGGGGAAGGTAAGAGAGGGCGGGAGAGTCCACGGGGAAGGTAAGAGAGGGCAGGAGAGTCCACGGGGAAGGTAAGAAAGGGCAGGAGAGTCCACTGGCAAGGTACGGCAGGGCGGGATAGTCCACAGGGAAGGTAAAACAGGTTGGGAGAGACCACGGGCAAGGTAATACAGGGTGGGAGAGTCCAGGGCAAGGCAGGACTGAGCAGGAGAGTCCACGAGGAAGGTGAGACTGGGCGGGAGAGTCCACGAGGAAGGTGAGACTGGGCGGGAGAGTCCACGAGCAAGATAAGACTGGGATTCAAGGTCCACCGGCCAGAAAAGACTGGATGCAATAGTTGAGACGCAAAATAAGACAGGGTGGCAGGGTTTAGAGGCGACATACAAGTAAGGTGTGGTGGCAGGGTCCACAGGCAAGGTGAGACAGGGCGGGAGAGTTTAGACCCGAGGTAAGACTGGGTGAGGACTGAAATCCGTAGGCAAGATCTAAGAGTACTGGAAAAGTCGACAGGCAAGGTGGTTGAAATTGACGTTAACATGGGGTAGGAGAGTCTGCGGACAACAGAAGACGAGGCGTAAGAGTGGAAGAGTATAAATCATCAAACACCCTCTTTCATTTTGCATGTTACTTTACGTATGTTACTTCACAATGGCGTTTGTGTATTTCTATGAATGTTTGATATAGCTGTCTCACCTTCTTTCCTTGGTCATGCTTCAGGTTCAGGTGGAAACGCTGCCGACTCTGCAGTATTTCATCAACATGCGCCGTGAGCCCAGCGACAAAGTCATGACCGTAAGTACTTCAAGGACACTTATCACAATAAAACAACTAAGTAAAACAAAACAAAAAAATCCACAACTGTAGATAACAGAATGCCCAATTATATTCCCCTCTCTCATGGAACCACATAAATATATAGGCCTAGAGAAGCGGTCCCTAACTTCCCTAATGCTAGAACGAACCTTCATAAACCTTGACAGTGAACTCACTTTATACCAATACCATGGTGGTCTTAATGCATAGGCAGATCCACAGGGGCCCAGGGGGCGCTCCCCCACCCATTTTTGTCCCACAAAAATACTTCATTTCCATAGGGTTTTTGGCATATCGCCCATCGCTCGCTCGTACGAAACCCATGAAATCCAGTAAATGCACACACACCCTTCCAAAAACCCGGAACTAACTGTACTAATAGAGAGGTTACTCTGTAATTGCACTACAAGCTATCCGATGTGTACATAAAATGTTTAGCCGTAGAAAATTGTATAGAAGTAGATAAGTGACTTTTAGCTACGCAAAGCATTACCGGTTTATACAACGTCATACAAGGAAGGTCAAAAGACATTCATGAAATGGATCAGCATATACTAATATTAACTGATATTTCAAAATATAATATGCCAGTCAAACTTTAGAACAAGGTGTCAAAATAAGCCATTACATTGCTGGAAGATATTCTTTTAATATGATAAATCGTACATTCTATCATTCCGTACAAAAATCTCCGCCAATAACCCACGCTGATTGGTCAATCAGCGTGCTCAATTATGCGATGGAATGAACGCTCCAGAGCGCGCAGAGACCACTACTACGGCGCTAGTCTAAACTCCTCACATTATCAATACAGCCGCTGACGTCGCAAGGCGTGTCCCGTGTAGCGGAGAGCAAAAGTTTAGACTAGCGCCGTAGTAGTGGTCTCCGCGCGCTCTTTTTTGGCAAAATTGACTTGCAATGAGAATGTTATAATATGATTTATTTTAAAATAAAATGGATTTTAGTCATGATAGAATGGTGATTGACCACTCGATTGTCGTGTCAATCACAAAATTGAGCATGCTGACGTCTGATTTACCCTCACTTTGAAAATCATCAGCATGCTCAATTTACGACACAATAATAAACAAATAATAAGCAAATAACTAACTGTACCCTGTTACTCCCCCACAGGTGGGGAACTTGCTCCAGCAGCCTGTCGACCCCAACGTGGTGCGCATGCGCAGTAACGGCATCGAGGCAGACGATATCGCCACCATCACGTGTAAGAGACTCGTATAGAATACTATAGCTTAGAAGTAAATGTAATAAATTTAAACAATTGAATTTTCTTTGTTGACTCATTTTATCGACTGCTTGACTAAGTTTCCATCATTTACGCTGGTTGTGGTTGTGTCGGTTGTGGTTGTGTTGCACTCATTTCTTGCTCTTCCTGTATTTAGTCGATATATTATATTACATATAACATTATGAAATAGGATATCGTAGCTTGTTGTGTAAAGATGTCATTTCTTGGAAATCGTCTTGTTATAGGTAGATTTCTATATTCGGACTCACACATATCCATTTATTTTTTATTTTTATTTTTTTTTCGCAAAAATTAATCAAAGAAAATTAGTGGGATGATGGACAAGATAAAACCCTGATGCTAGATGTCCAATAAATGGGATATGGGGGAAGCGGCTGTGACAAAATGGAATGCTAATCCGGGTAAGGAAGGGCTGGTATGTGGTAAAATCCGCGGGTAAAAGGACCAAGCGTGGATTATCCACCTACTTTCACATTGTAGTGCTCGACAGAAAAATAACTTAATATTTGAATGCACTTTATTTGAATGCAACCACTACCACAACGTTTCTACAAAACAATAACACCATCATTTAGAGAACATCAAATATCTTAGCAATTTAGAAAATACAAATTAAAATACAAAATTGACTGTTTTTGACCTTGCAATGTCGAGAATGAAGATTAAAATGACCAGAAAGAAACAGTACTTAATAACAACCATGGAATGACTTAGCAATTAGTGAACCATGACATTTAAAAGTTAGGCTAAAGTATGCACGAAGACCTGGTTTATACTCAATGAATATGTAGCGGTATATAAGCATAGGTGTGTCTAGACACATTATGTAAATGTAAATGTGATGGTTTATAGTCATGATCTAATTATTGTTCTTACGACTTTACAATTTACACCAGGTCATTGGCCCACTTATTATTCATCAATTGATCATTTCTCATATGCTTGCATTGGCAGCACATTCAACGCACAATGCTAATCACTCACACAATCACTCACTCACTCTTTCAACCGAATGACCTGTACCTAGTTTACGTGTAAGTACCACGGAGCAGTGTGCAACTATTTAAGGATGAGTTAGCTCAACACCCACCACCAGGTCCGGCCTGGAATCGAACCCGCTACCATGGTCACCAGTCCCACTCCATATCCACCTGACCACAGAAGCACACATTATAACCTACATCTCTCTACCCGTAGACACGGCGGGGTCGGAGACCAAGCCCAAGGCCGTGCCTCACACACACTTCAACTGGGTCAACTTCTACCAGCGGGTGTTTGGGCCCATGCTAGAGACGCCGAATGACAGGTGAGAGCTGCTAGATCACTATACTACTGCTGGACATATCAGCTGATGATGCCAGATAAGTGATTGTCATTGATGAAAAACGATACTAGATATTAAAGTCTACAGCCAACGCTAGTAGAGATCATATCTGAAATACCATACATTAGAACCAAGCATTGCTATCTTTTGTTGCACTGACTTTTAAATCCTCAAGTTCCACACTGACCACTACTTTCTCAAGTTTTCAAGTTCCACATTGACAACTACTTTGTCGAGTTCTCAAGTTCCATACTGACCACTACTTTCTTAACTTCTAAAGTTCCACACAGAGCATTACTTTCTCAAATTCCACACTGACCATTACTTATAATTCTCAATGTTGACATTGACCACGCTGCTGTTGGCAGGTTCTACACTGACCGCTCCATGTCGTGGTTCGACGGTTTTGTGCACCTGCCGGTGGTGGCCGGGGTGACCGTGGTGTGTAACCGGTCAGAGACGACGGTGGCCCAGCAGCACGCGGCGCTCCAGCACCGCGTCATGACGGAGGAGCACTGCAACGCCGGACTCTTCCTCCCCTACTTCATCTCAGACCTCGTGGAGGCAGTCGCCATAGTGGGTGTACTTTAAGATACCTTTTAAGTGGTTTACGTATGTTTGTATGTGTTGGGAGAAAACATAGAACTAATGCATAAAAAATGAAGAGTATAAACAAGCTGAACTATTGAAATGAAAGTGTACACATTGGCAGAAAGAGGCTACCAATGTGTCAAACCAAAATGATGAACACTTATAAATATATTAGCAGAACTATAATAAGATGAACATAAAAGAGTTATAGAGGTGGTCTCAACGATGGCATGAACCCTCAGGGTTACATGTGTATGTGACAATCCAGGCCTATACTACTATGATTACCTTTTTAAACTGACAGCATGCGACCAGCTTCAAAAGTTCATATCACTTAAGCTGACCTTTTTGTACCTCATTGTATCGCAGTCTCCGTACAAGCGGTCTGCACCTCTGGACTGGGGCCTGGTGTGGGGCGACGTGGCCCAGAAGGCCGTGCTCGCGCGCGCTGCCGGACTCGTCAAGAGGTTCGAGGTGGCATACGGCAGCTCCGAGGTCATGCTCGTCTCACATGTTCGGTGAGGGTGACCTTAGTCATTCATAAGGCTTTTTATTATCTAATAGTTTCTGTTATTAAAACAGGGTGACCTTAGTCTTTCACAAGGCTTTTTATCTAATACTTTTTCTGTTATTAAAACATGGTGACCTTAGTCTTTCACAAGGCTTTTTATCTAATACTTTTCTGTTATTAAAATCCTCCTGACCTTATCTAGAAGCGACGTTTCTGTTGGACGTTCCACCTTAGTCTTTCAAAGGCTTTTTGCGACGAATTCTGTTGTTTTTCCAACTGCATCATGCCGTTTTATTATGGAACCAGGATGATGGAATGTAGAATTTCCCCATTTGGAAGTTTTAAGAAGTTTTGACACCATTTTTAACCGCCTTTATTGATTAAAGGTTTAGTTAATTTTGAAGTTTCTGGAACCTATCTTTTATTTTCTGAAAGTATCGCTTCAATTGCGAACAGAATTTATGTTAATGCATCTGATAAATTTTTTAATAAGTATAAGTACTATGTTGAATCCAGATGCTAAGAAATCACTACTAAATGATAGGTTACCTTAGTCTTTCACAAGGCTCTTTCATCTAATACCTTCTGTTATTATAACCAACAACACTCACGCTAATGACCATATTGCACCAGCTTTAAACTCTTATAGACTGTGACAGTTTTACATGTACTTCTGCAGGTGGCTGTCCGGGGATCCGGCGTCCCAGGCCATGAAGCTGGGCTGTGTGGGCGCCCCCGTGCCCGGGGTCGAGGTTAAGGTGGTCAACAACGGAGGTGAGGACGATGTGATGACCATTGGGGATCTGTATTCCAACTGTTCCTCCTTATTGTTCTATTGAACAGTAGCCGATAGTTGCAAAGATCATGAAATAGTCCATGAAACTGTAAATTTAGGAGTCCAGACTCCACCGACTCCCATATATCATCTATTTCCGCCTTGTCATTCATGACACATTTACAAATTACTGAAAAATAAGAGATATTGTGTCACCGGATTAATATTTACCGTTAAAGAGATTACGGTAAACCTAAGATCAGACTCAATCCCACGAAAACTCATTATTACGGCGTTTTGGCATCTTGGCAAGCTGTGGCATGTGCAATACCCAAGATACCCAATAGCTACCCATAGGCAGATCCAGGGGGCACCAGGGGCACGACCCCCCCCCCCCTTTCCTTTCTTACCAAAATACCTTATTTTCATAGTTTTTTTTTGCATGTTCGCAATCGATCGCACGTACAAAACCCATGATATCCCTTCCCTTAAGTGTGCGCCCCCCCTCACTTTTCTGAAAACCTTATGAGTTACCAACTTCTGCCTACAGGTCGCAAGCTGTTGCGTGGGGGCTACGGTGAGGTGTGCGTGCGCTCGCCCTTCGCCTTCTCTCTGTACCACGATACAACAGAAGGCATGAGACGGGCAGTCGACGGATGGGTGAGTGAGCGAATGCGTGGCTGATTGGTTTGTTGGTAAGGTGTGTGGAAAATCGCATAAAGTAGGTCAAATAGTTCAAGGATAGCATCATGCACAATAGCAGGAATGATATATTGATAAGTTGCATACTTTGGACGATTATCAGTTACAATTACTCATTCTTATAAGTCATATCATTAATCTAGTCAGCACTATGTATAATCCTATATCAAATTATGTTCAATGTTTGACAAATACACATGTACATAGAATGTACCGATATTTATTATTATTACTAGAAATTGTAAACAAAATGTTATCTTGCAACACTTTTAGATATCTTAGAACCAGATAATGTGCATTTTATTTTCAATATTGTATTTTAATGCCTAGGTTTTTAGCTATATCTTTATTATCATTAAAAGGAGGACACCCACGTATCATTCTTCAAAGTTTAAAAGTTTTAAATTTCTAAGAAAAATCTAACTACAGACTAAGATGTAATAACCAACAATAACAGGACACCATTTCCTCCTTTTACGTGCAAATTAAGAACCTGGTTTTGTTGCAGGGTGTTGTATTACTCTACATTTTGTAATATAGCTGGTTGCAAGCTCAAAAGGCAACATGTGATTTTGAAACACACCAAAGTCATTTAAAATGAAAATAAAACCTGTAGGATAAAGCTCTATTTCTCTTTCTTTTACTGGTTTATCATGGATTTATTGGTGATCAATTCTGTTTTACCATGAAATAAGCTCACATTTTCTTTGGTTATCTATTTTTAATGATATTTAAAATGCTGTCTGCTTACCTAATTTTAAAGTTTAGTTTTAGTTTAGTCAGCACGGGTTGGCCTGATCTCACAACCTACTCATTCCATCTCTTGGACACCCCCTCCTGCTAGATCTTAAATCATGCCCCTGGATTGGGAAATAGACCCTGCCCCAAGGGCCCATGAACAGATGTTTATTAATAGTTGCCTATTTCTTCATTTGATTTGCACCAATCATACACACAGGTGCTGACTGGTGACTACGGTCTTCCTTTTTTTCTGATTTACAAGGATGTATTGTTAATCCATTTTGTTTTACCCTGAAATAAGCTTACCTTTTCTTCGGTTATCTATTCTATTAATCGTAATATCGAAAATGCTCTCTGTTTACTTTATTGAAGTTTAGTCGGCACGGGTTGGCCTGATCTCATGTATCATAACCTCATGATTCCATCTGTTGAACACCCACTCCTGCTAGAGGGGGTTATATACCCTCCCCCCTTGATCTCAAAATCCCAATGAATTATTGTTCCAAATCTCAATGCAAAAGCCCTTTTCTCAAATCTCAGTCTATTGATCTCAATAAATTGAAAGGTCAAATCTCAATACTCAATGAATTAAAAACCCAAAGCTCAACTCGCACTAAAGTGTATATACCGCCCTCCTGCTAGGTGCTGACTGGTGACTATGGGTACGCTGGCCGGGACGGAGCCCTCCACGTGCTGGCGCGGCGCTCCACGCTCATCAACCGCCCGGTCGCCATCTGCTGCCCTGCCATCGTGGAGGAGGTGCTGGCCGGACACCCCGCCGTGTGTAAGGTGCGTGTGTGCTTCTGTGAATAGGGGGTTAAACTCGTGACCAGAAGGTCGTGGGTTCAATGTCCTGGAGGGTCTGGTGGTGGGTTTTGAGAAAACCCATCCCTAAAGCAGTTGCATACTGCTCTGTGAGACCTACACATTAATTAGGAACAGGTCATCGGGCTGAATGAGTGAGTGAGTGAGTGATCGTGTGGGTGAATAGCATTGTGCGCTGAATGTGCTGCCGATGCAAGCATATGATAAATAATCAGTTGATGATCAATGAGTGGGCCAATGACCTGGTGTAAATTTCAAAGTCGTGAGAGCAAGACTTGGATCACGACTATAAACCACCAAATTTACATTTACATTACGGTGCGTGTGTGCCTGTGTTCAAGAACGCATTGGTATGTGGTATGCATGTTCTAGTTGTGCGATCTGCACTTTTGTAGCTATCTACTGCGCAGCCATCATTGTTATCATGTAGAGAAGGTTCTTGTAAGGCGTTTGTAAATTCTGTGTTGTTTGTGCAATTGTAAATGTGAGGTTGTTTGTCTCTTCTGTGCCCCTGATCATTATGTGGTGTAGACAATATACATGTACACTCGATTTTTTTTAAAGTGACACCAATCAGGCTCACTGTATAACTCCTTTCATATCGTAGCAATAGAGGAAGGTGGGATAATGATATGTGAAATACATGACCTACTGAAGGAATGTGCTTTGCGTGTTTTACATTACTGTTTTAGTCTCTGCATGATCATGATCATGATCAGTATCCATACATTTACAACAATACTGTCACAAAATCATCTCACTGAAGGAGGACGTTATGAAAACTGCTTGGAGGTTGTATGCACACATGAAACGCTGTACGCCAAACGCTGTTAAGAAATACGCTGCACGTTTCAGACGTTTTCTTCTTTACGTTTAATACTGCACAGGTGCTTTGGTTATCACCTTGGAAATAGGAATTTTTTTAGGCAGCGAG
This sequence comes from Streblospio benedicti, assembly GCA_019095985.1. Classification (NCBI taxonomy): domain Eukaryota; kingdom Metazoa; phylum Annelida; class Polychaeta; order Spionida; family Spionidae; genus Streblospio; species Streblospio benedicti. Next base: position 21,018,031 of record CM032667.1, on the reverse strand, counting down.
GGTTTTCTTGAGAATTTTTATATGTCCTTGAGACTGTGGACGTGGATACGTGATACATAAGTGCAGGGCTACCATCGGTGTCAGTTATGGCCACGTTCCAAGAAAATCTGAGGAAAAAACTCTCTTGTCCAGCGTATGAAGAGGCATTTAATCGTGACGAAAGATTGCCAAAACTTTCAAAACTTAAACTGGTCTTAGTCTTTCTCACCTCCAGGTACTAGGAAAAATGTTTTGCATTACAACAAGGTGAGCGATGCCATCATGCACAAGTTAAAGGTCTGCCATGTTTTCACAGCCTGTGTTTACACTTACAGTATGCTGTCTGGGCAAATATTTCAGAACAAATCTAGAGAAGAAGTACGCGTATCTGTGCCCCATGGAATAAGCCATGTGCCAGGCCAAGTTCTGTATTCAAGAGGAAGGAACGAAATTCATCTCTAATAATCCAAGAATTATGGGAAAGCTAGAACTCTTGGACAGCCCAGACGATAAAGAAACTAGTATGAAGGAATGCGATCAAGATAACAAATTAAAACTTAGATAAAAGATAACAAGATTGACATTCCAAAATGTCATGACCATAGCAATGCCGTATGTCATTACATTGATCGTCAACACTGTCACGGTGATCTTTACTGCAAGCAATGTATGGTTCCACTTTGCACAAAATGTATGACCCTGAGCAAAACCCACAACCGCCATACATTGGAAGATATGGCTTCAATGACAGATATGGTAAATACTCAGAGGGTAAATACTCATATTGAGAAGATCATAATGGGGTTCAACAAGATTGTGAGTGAATTTTGCTTGTATGTGATGACACACTTTCTGACATTTTCAGCGAAGAAAAAAGACATTTTGTCTAAAATCAACGAGGATATCGCAAAAGAAGCTGAAACGTAACGTGTTTTTTTTTCAAAAATCTAAAGATGAAGTCAAAATACATTATTTTTCTAGAGTTCTGTAGATTCACCAATACATTTGATGAGAACAAAAAGAAGTTTGAAACTAATTTGGATAAATACAAAGCCAGTGAAGGATTCCATAATGCTGAAAATGTTGAAGAAATGAAAAATAAACTGAATCAATTGGAGTTGTTCCTCTGAAACTTAAAAACTCTTTGCAAATGACTTTATTGTATTTTCGGGGCTTTTTGACTGCTCCCCCCTCACTGTCATTGTGCATTATGATTCTTTGCCGCCTCCCCGGGTGTCGCTAATGGCCACGTACCAAGAAAAGCTGAGGAAAAACTCTTGTCCCGCGTGTGAAGAGGCGTTTAATCGTGACGAAAGATTGCCAAAACTTTCAAAACTTAAACTGGTCTTAGTCTTTCTCACCTCCAGGTACTAGAAAAAATGTTTTGCATTACAAGGTGAGCGATGCCATCGTGCACAAGTTAAAGGTCTGCCATGTTTTCACAGCCTGTGTTTACACTTACAGTATGCTGTCTGGGCAAATATTTCAAAACGAATCTAGAGAAGAAGTTCGTGTATCTGTGTGCCATAAGCCATCAAATTGGACAATCATATGCTATGCCACGTTCTGTATTCCACACTTACATTAATATTTGTATGCTGTCTGTGCAAGTATTTCAGAACAAATCTAGAGAAGAAATACGCGTATCTGTGCCCCATGGCCATGTGCCAGGCCAAGTTCTGTATTCCAGAGGAAGGAACGATATCCATCTCTAATAATCCAAGAAGTATATGGGAATGCTAGAACTCTTACACAGCTTAGACAATGAAGAAACTGGTATGAAGGAATGCGATCAAGATAACAAATTAAAACTTAAATAAAAGATAACAAGGTTGACATTCCAAAGTGTCATGACCATAGCAATGCCGTATGTCATTACACTGATCGTCAACACTGTCACGGTGTTCTTTACTGCAAGGAATGTATGGTTCCACTTTGCACAAAATGTATGACCCTGAGCAAAACCCACAACAGTCATACATTGGAAGATATTGCTTCAATAACAGATATGGTAAATACTCAGAGGGTAAATACTCATATTGAGAAGATCATAATGGGGTTCAACAAGATTGTGAGTGAATTTTGCTTGAATGTGATGACACAAGTTCTGACATTTTCAGCGAAAAAAAAATGACATTTTGTCTAAAATCAACGAGGATATCGCAAAGTAAGCTGAAACGTAACGTGTTTTTTTTTCCAAAATCTAAAGATGAAGTCATAATTCATTATTTTTCTAGAGTTCTGTAGATTCACCAATACATGTGATGAGAACAAAAAGGAGTTTGAAACTAATTTGTATAAATACCGAGCCAGTGAAGGATTCCATAATGCTGCAAATGTTGTTGATGAAACGAAAAATAAACTGAATCACTCGGAGTTGTTCCTCTGAAACTTAAAAACTCTTCGCAAATGACTTTATTGTATTTTTCTGGGCCCACCCGTTACTTTTGACTGCCCCCCCCCGTAACTGTCATTGTGTAATTACTTCTACCATTATAAACAGCGAACAGTATCTAGTACATTGCTATGGCACAAAAATACAATATTCACAACATATTGATGATTTGCATTTAATGCAATTCAATTGGAAAATTATTAAAAAGAACAATTTTTTTCGTCTGCACCCCACCCCCACCTCCAAACTCTGCGATGACGTCATTTTTCTCTGGACAACTCCCAACTCCGCCCGCCCCCTCCCCCCACCTCCCCGTCATGTTTCATCTTTCTCCGAGCCCCCTTCCCCCAAACGCGTGATTACGTCATTTGCGAACGATCCCTAGAGATTAAGTCAAACTCCAAATCTGTGTATGACTTGGATATGGAAGGAAGTTTGAAACTAAAAACTAAAACAAGACACATTTGGCAGAAACTAATCCTAATACATCCTAATACAAAATAAAGTTTTACTGACCTCATTGCCCTAACTTGTAAATAGTGTATGTTTTTACTTCCTCTACTATGGTGTATGTTTTACCGAAATAAATACTTACATACTTAATTAATTAAGCTTTGTAATTATTAACGTTTATTTTTACCTGTATCATGTATTTTATCACTAGATTTATGTAAATACTTTATGATTATGATTTGTATATACTATGTCACTATTATAAATAAAACATTAAAAAAAAACAATACATTTTTGTGACAAATACCTACATTGTATATGTATGTGTTTTATTTTTCCTCTCCTTCATGAAGAGATTGTACACATGTGTGCACTTAAACGGTTGTTATACCAGACCACAATACACGAAACAAATAGACAACTATTTACAAAATATGAATACAAACGGTCACATGTTTGAATACAATGTTTATAATTATGTAACAATTCCAAGATCCCACACAGGGGTTAATATCCTTTTGTGGAAACAATATACGCTGTACAGTATACTTACGAATGGCATCTTGTAGTTGAAGGTGTTTTTAAAGAATGTTAAACATTCTATGTATGTGGAAACACAGCACCGGGGCTCATTGTGAGTGTTTTTTCTTTGCTGCTGTGATTATCAAAAAGAGAAAATTTTGTTTCGGATGAATATACTAATTTAGAATTTTAAACGTTTTCAAGCACATGAGGCTCATTTTTCAAATAAACTATACATGAAGACTAATATACCAAAAAGAATTGTAGTACAAGACAGTCAGTTACTAATCCACATATTATAATACAACATTATTACACGTTTGTAATCTTAAGGTCCAGATATACTATTCACTATTCATTAAGATTTTTTATTTAGAATTTTTATTTTGGCAATTAGTTAGTAAAAATGAGTTTATTGAATTCAGGTTGGAAATTGCCTAATTTTGAATCAAGAGTTATGTCACATTTCATTCACAAAATCACAAAAGTGTCTCTTTGATAATCACAGCAGCAAATAAAACCAAACACCACAATTATCTAAACAATGATTCTTGATGTGTGCATTCCTCAACTCCAACAGGTGGCAGTGTTCAGCGTGCCCTCGGACTCTCCGGCCATAGACGGGGTGTGCGCATGCGTTTCGGTGACCGCCGGTCAGCAAGTGGACGCCACGGGCCTCACACAGTTCATGTCTCAGTCTCTGCTCTCCCCAGATGTCTGTCCTGCCCACTACCTCTTCTCGCAGTCCTTCCCCAACATGAATGGAAAGGTGAGAGCCAATCACAACCCCCTACAATCGCCCTAAATCACACAAAGTCTGATTAGATCAAATAGCGGATCTCATTCAGCTAGTTCTAAAGAGCGTGCTTGTTCCATGATGCTGGAGTTCTACTGCCTTGTAGAAAAAGAGTATGCATAACTTCTAGGTAATAACTACTTTTTGTGCCTGCAGTCTTCTTTGATCATTATGTAACCAAAATGTCAAAAATAGAATTGTTGACCATTTCGGGCGATCATTGTGCTCATCAGAAGGCCTCACGTTATGAACATAGCAACCACATATATAACTATACACATTACTAAACATGCCTGATTTTCACCCATTGGAAAGAGGGTTCAACACTTTCAGGAGCAAAAAATGTTAATAATGTAACTTAATTAAGCAACAATTGTCCAATGTACTTGTGCAAGGTGTGCTCCATGAGTGGTTGTCTTCTGTACCACGCATCAAGCTTGTCAGCCACTATGACTACATGTATCTAAGGATCATAGGCATTAACTTCCTCTTTCAAAATATGTACATATTGGGTTGGATAACAACCTAGTTACAGTTGTACATTTTCCAGTCATTGACACTGTGTGACCTTGCAGGTGGACAAGCGGACGCTGCGCCAGTGGGCGACTGAGAAGCTGCACCGTCAGCAGATCGCGCCGCAGAAGGTGGCAACAGAAACATTCACACCGATTCCACAGCCAGTCAAACCGATTGAACAGCCAGTGCCACAGGCTGCACCTGCACCACAGGCGGCACCTGCACCTGCACCACAGGCTGCACCTGCACCACAGGCTGCACCTGCACCTGCACCACAGGCTGCACCTGCACCACAGGCTGCACCTGCACCACAGGCAGCACCTGCACCTGCACCACAGGCTGCACCTGCACCTGCACCACAGGCTGCACCTGCACCACAGGCTGCACCTGCACCTGCACCACAGGCTGCACCTGCACCACAGGCAGCAACTGCACCGCAAGCTGCACCTGCACCACAAGCTGCACCTGCACCACAGGCAGCACCTGCACCTGCACCACAGGCGGCACCTGCACCTGCACCACAGGCAGCACCTGCACCACAGGCATCACCTGCACCTGCACCACAATCCGCACCTGCACCTGCACCACAGGCTGCACCTGCACCACAAGCCGCACCTGCACCTGCACCACAGGCTGCACCTGCACCGCAGGCAGCACCTGCACCTGCACCACAGGCTGCACCTGCACCTGCACAGCAGGCTGCACCTGCACCTGCACCCCAACCTTCAGTTCAAGTAACTACCGCTTCAAAGGCAGTTATGGAAATCAAGTTAACATCAGTATCAACAGCTCCAACACAGGCTCCAACAAACGCAGCACCTAAACTAGCAGAACCTGCACCCAAACCAGCAGAACCAGCACCAAAACCAGCAGAACCCGCACCAAAACCAGCAGAACCCGCACCAAAACCAGCAGAACCCGCACCGAAACCAGTAGAACCCGCACCAAAACCAGCAGAACCTGCACCAAAACCAGCAGAACCCGCACCAAAACCCTCACAACCAGCACCCAAAGCAGCAGAACCAGTTCCTAAACCAGCAGAACCAACAGCCAAAGTGGCTGAGCCAACGCCCAAACCAGAAGCACAAAAACCCGCTCCTGCAACAGCACCTAAGCCTGCTGCTAAACCCGCCCCACAACCCAAAGTGACACCAGTACCAGATCCCAAACCCCCAGCTCCAGAGCCCAAAGCTGCCCCAGAGCCAGCTCCAAAGCCTATAATGAAGACTCCACCTGCTACAGCCCCAAAACCAAATGGTCCAGAAGCGGCGGTTCCGCCTGAAACTCCGAAGAAATCTGTCCGTTTTGGCAAAGCAGCTGCTCAGAAAGCAGCCCCTGTTGATCTCACACAGATAGCGTCTGACATGAAGGACGCCCCAAAGCCCGGCCCGCCTCCTGTAGCGAAAAAGCCTAGTGTGGCCAAGCCTCAGGAAGCTGCAGGTGTTGAGAACGGAGCAGCAAATGGAGCAGCGCAGAAGGAACCGCCACCTGTGGCGAAGAAGCAGTTTGGTGCTGGAGCCGCTTTTAATAAGTTTGGTGCAGGAGCCGCAGGCGCAAAAGGTGCACCTGTCAAGAAAATCAATCTTTTCAGATAGAAGTGCTTTTGTGTTGTGTGGACCAGATGCACTTATGTGAAGATATGTAAATTGTATATAGTATACATAGTTGCACTACCTGAAACATTTATCAAAGAGTCCACAGGTAGCAATCTTCTCAGCAATCTCTTCCATGGCAATGCCGTATTCATTTTGCCCAGCCCACGTACGTAAACGCTCTCCTGGTTACTTGCCAGTGGGTGTTTGGATGAATGTTTCGGGTGAGTCAACAATGCACAAATCTGTGATCACATTAGAAATAGTAACTTATATGCTTTGTTCCCTTTTTGTTAATATGTATTAGGTTTACCATCAGGAAGTTAATTAGTAGGTAGAGATGTAGGTAACAGGTTAGATGATTGCAACTTTCAATGAAAAACATACCACTGAAAGTATATGATGGAGTATGTTGCGGGGTTGAAGTACAAACTCTAGTGCAATATATGTGTAGGATATTAGTATATAACTTTTAATACAGAAATGATTTTCTTGTCTTCCTCAATTGAATACCTTTAAGTGTAATGGTGTCATGGAAATTCTTTATTATCACATACCATCTTCACTACTACTTCTAAGCCACAAAGCCACAAAGCGTACATGTACAGAATTTTTTCTGAATTCAATTTCTATCTAATTAATAACGGACCTGGTGCTATTTGTGTGTACTATTTTAAGGATGTTTTTGTTTGAGTTTGTGGTGTACATGATATACTCATGCATGTGCTTTTTCAGTTCATAATTAAATTTATCAATAAACTACAAAAGCTGTTTCATGTTTGTTTTCTGCTCACTTTAGTTTCAGTTATTTTGCTCTTTACATGGTTATTCAAATGTAATAAACAATACACGCACAATGATCGCTTTAGAATGTATTGATGTTTTGAATATCGCTGTCCTTTTTCAATACAATACATTTAGAAAATTTCACAACACTACTTTGACAAACATAGACAAATAATAGAGGTGGGCTTGATTAACTCGAACTTGTAGTGATCAATCTTCTTTAAACAAGCTAACCAAAATGTGTTATCAGATGGATTTTTATTGCTCTATATGATATATGGCAGATCCAGAATCTTAGAAGGGGGGCGCACTTAAGAGATTTCATGTGTTTCGTATGCGCGATCAATGGCGGACATGTAAAAAAACTGTGGAAATGAAGTATTTTGGTGGGGAAAGCTGAGGGCACGTGCCCCCTGTGAGCCCCTGGATCTGCGTATGTATGATATCCGCTCATCGAACACATACGGTGAAAACTTTAGCAGTTGATATTCAGTGGGATCTCTACGCAATGTGACATGAAGTCAAATGATTATTTGATTGACTGATATATTCGACATTCCAATGTTCGAGATAAACGGGTCCAACCGTTGTCAAATCTTTCGATATTCAGTTTAAATTATTCATTTAAAACTAGCCATATGTTTTGACAAGTTTTATTTCGTACTTGGTTTAAGGTACCAGCAGATTTGCACATAACATGGTGACAGGACTGAGTCCATTATGTATTACACCACTTGTGAAATAAAACACTCCTAGATGGTAATAAACTATACTCGCGTATAACGAATCATTTAAAAACTCTTTGTAATTTACAATATATATGTAACAAAATCAAGCATAATAGCATACACCATACGCACTCACAGCACAAACAATATAAGTAAATACACAATGGCAGATCCAGAAACTTCCATTATGTTAATCATGCTGCATCACTGCTAGCAGATCACAAGTGGGTGAACCCAACAATTTTCTGAACATAAAACCACTAATTCAGATATAATGTCAAGTGGATTTGAAATGAACACAAAAAAACTGGCGCACTTCAAATATCTTGTAGCTGCACTTTCACACATCTAAGAAGTTTACTGCCTAATTTAATCGAATTTTGTAGTTTCCGTACAGCTAGTGGCACTGCAGTTTGCTCGGCTACTTCCAACATCTTCAAGTCTATATTCAACTGTTAATAGCTCACTCACAATTATTGCTGGGGCGTCTACTGTCCCCGGCTTGTTCCCTGTCCCAATTTGACGTGCTTCTGGCCCAGCTTGACTGGGTTTGTTTCTACATTGACTGTTTCCTGGCCCAGTATGACTGCTTGTGAACCCAGATTGACTGTTTCCAGACGCATGCTGATAGTTCCCTGACCCACGTGCCCACTTTTGTATGTTCTGGTCTAGCTACATCTTCATGTCCAAGCCGACCTTCGTAGCTGTGCTGCCCACCTCCAGCATGGTCTGACCTTGTCTCATCATCTAATTCCCTTTCATTGGTATTGAGATTGACAGGGGCCACTCTGTTACCGTGACCTTCTCCATTCTGATGTATTTGTCTTACTCTGGGTAATCTTTTTGTGAATATCTTAACAAAGTTCTTTCTGAACTGTTTGCTCGAGAGAACGTAGACAAAGAAGTTACACGAGTAGTTACATATGACCAGGAAATCTGCCACCTGCAAAGCAGAGCAATGTAGATATAAATGAGTTTTATGTAGAATTATGAGTTGTACACTGTACAAGTGGCAGTCAGTGAGGATTTAATCAATCAACTTACTAGACATAACTATCGATAGGTTGATCAACTGATGACATTGGGTCCAGAACTTGTTTGGGAATTTTTGAGATTTTTTTTTCAAAATAAATTACAATGTTAGGTGGTCTCAATAGAGAGGTTGTCTTTATACCGATGTTCATTTTGATAGCTTTATGAAGGTTTGCGACCATGAAAAGTGGTCTTAATAGAGAAGCGGTCTTAATTGGAGGTTTTACTGTACTTGAAATAGGATCACTGGTATGAGAGACGTTAGTTTTGATAAAACATAAGATAACAAGGATATCATATACAAGATTCACTTGCCTGTGCTGCTTGAGCATAACCCTTGGTTGGATTGGCCCCTCCCACCAGCACCATGCGCACAATGAACACGGGCGTGAGGAAGATGATGAAGAGGATGATAACCGCGAGCAGCATGGGCGTCAGCTTCAGCTTGTTCAGCTGCAACAGACAGCAGACTGAGCTGGCAGAGGAACGGCCCACCCAAAACAAGAGCTAGCCGAATCATACCACTTTAATATCGCCAATGGGAGTTACATGGGAGTGCCAATTGCATGGCTTGCCGCTTACCTGCTTTCTCTTGATCCACAGCTTGACCAGCATGAGACCAGTGTTGACCAGCAGCACCGGCAGAGGCATGATGATGTAGAGGACGGCCCACACGAAGAAGAAGGCCTTGACGGGCGGGTGGGTGGCGGGCTGCAGGCTGGGCACGCAGATGCCGTCCTGGGGTCGCATCGTACTCAGGGCCATGTAGCCGGCGCCCATGCTCAGGCTCATCACGCACACCACACTGAGAATGAAAACATATAAAAAATCATCATCCTATTATCAGCATTATGGTTGAGTCACATAGCCTCCAGCTTTGGTGGAGCTTGGTGCAATTTGTTGTTGTTGGAGCCCTCATCAGCCATAGAGATCGGTTACGTAAACGGGTTCCGTCAGGAAATGAGAGGCGACTGAATAAACAACAGCGGTGACATAGGTGTCTGTTATAAAAGGGGACCTTGTTTTCAGTCGCCGTGTCGTTGAGACATTTGCCAATGCCTGACAGTGAACCGGCTGAGCTACCTGACCATTAGATGCATTGGCAGATAAGTATTTGAACCCATGTGACGCCTTTGATGTCTTTATGGCCAAATGACTCCAACATGGCTGATGTCGTCTACATTTCTTTTCATAAAATCACCAACCAGCAACTAACGGCACCTTGTTGATGATGAGAAGCATTAATTACTCTAGCAGGATTCTGACAGCACCCAACCCTGTGTAGACACCAGCTCCAATTCTACCGTGTACCAGAGTTAGTTTATTAACATGTATTCTTACTTAACATGAGCATTTTGTCCCGAATTTTCAAAAGGGTGTTTACTAGCTACAGCGACCTGATATGACCACTGACCTGATGGACACCACCGTGTTCCGGGCGGTGTTGATGAGCTTGGCCTTGGTCCCGCCCCAGAAGGCGACCACGCGGTTGGCGGAGATGAGCAGGACGAGCCAGTTGGAGAGCAGGGGGAACGTGCCGCCGATCAGGCAGAAGAAGCGCGGACGGACCAAGTAGTTGAGCATGTAGCGGAGCAGGACCACGCTGAGAATTACATACGCAGTATTTGTTTCTACTCTCTTTGTTCTATTTTTACTGCTGTATCTTCTAAAGTCGTCTAAAGTGGTCTTAAAAGTACAAGAATATCCAATGTTTTTTTTATATTTGTAAATGAGACCATATGCTGTATACCGAATCAAAGAATCTTATATACATATGCAGTAGAAACTTGGTGTCTCGATATTGGTTCATTTTAGTACCGTTTTCTTTCTATCAGATGCTTCTATAAGTTCTAAATGTAGTAAGTTGGTGATTTAGGGTTTTCATATTGCTTGTTTCTTATACCACTAATGGCAATGTTAACAAGTTTGCTATATGTTTTTCGTATTATTATTATTATAAAGTTTGATATTGAAAAGATTCTCTGTAAACTATTTAAAGTGTATTGCAATGAATCATTCGCATTAAATGGTCCATGAATGCATATTTAGCAATCTATTTGACTTGTTGACATTTCAATACAGTTAAATCCCAAACCATACATATTGAAGGACTGCATCGATTTGCGACAAAAGTGTGTAAAATATTATCTTTTCAGTTTGAGAATTGAGTGCTCTCTCTCACACTTTGAATTAAAATTGAATTGAGCGTCCTCCCTTCTGTGACTTAAGAGATTTGAGCGCCCTCCCTCACCACATGACCCCCCCCCCCACACACACACACCCTTTACAATTAATGATGGTCATGCCCTAATGTTCTTGAAGACCTGACACCGTACACCACACCACACTTCTTCAGGGTGTGTTTGACCTTTATTAAGATAGAGCTCAAAGGATAATATAGTCAATTACATCCGTATTGTTACAATGTCAGACATACCCGGTACACATGGTATAATCACCATGAAGCATATAATAAGATGTTTGGCCCGTACTTCTGTATTCTATTTTTACACCAACGAACAAGATAACTCCTGAATTACCAATATCATCCATAGTTACCATGATTGTAAATTGATGTAATAAATGGTGAGATATTGTAAATTCACGCGTGTTTTCTCCTTATACGCAAGGACGCTTTTATTACGTAGGTTGTAGGGACATAGCAGGTTGTCAAATATAGTTTTTAGCAGAAAAGGCAATGGCTGTTGGATGTGTCATAGACAAAAGCACTTTCTATAAAAGGCTCACACTTCCTAACTAGCTTCCTAAGTGATAACTATAATACCATAATACATTAAATGTGCACTGTTAGGGGCCCTCCGGGGAGTAGGATTTTTTCCCCGCTATATGAAATAGGTGTTGAGATTTGCTCACCTGTCTGTTCTACCCACTTCAATGACGGCTCCTCACCTGTCTAACATAAAGATCACTCAGAACTTTCTATAGAAGTTTCACACTTCCTAACTATAGATCTAGCCATTTTGGACCCTTGAAAAATCCTGTAGGTGCAACGCAGCCCCCTCACCCCCACCTACCCAAAATAACAAAAAGACAACACAAAAAACATTCTGCCTCTTTTTGGAAAACCTGGATCTGCCAATGTATGTTCTACCCATCTCAACAACCTCTCCTCACCTGTCTGACATCAAGACCACTCAGAACTTTCTATACAAGGCTCTAGCCATGTTGAACCCTTGAAATCACATGAGTGTACCCCCCCCCCTCCCCATCCCCCTACCCACGCAACCATCACCACCACCCGCACAACTCTTTGTGTTTTAGTAAAACCTGGATCTGCCGTTGTATGTTCCCTACCCCATCGCAGGAGGCTGAAACCCATGGTATGTCCCACCCACCTCCTTGGCCTCTGCTCACCTGTCTGACAGCGCCAGCGCCAGTATGAGCGGCGCCACGGGCAGCCGGCGCATGGAGACGGCGACGGCGGCTGAGGTGAGGTTCCCGACTAGCCCCAACAGCAGCACGACGCCGCGCACCGCGCTCAGCCACGGCAGCGAGGCGCCCGGCGCGGGGAGGGCAGCGGGGGCACAGACAGGTGCTGGTGAGGGTTTAAAAAACATAAAACATTATGCAATACTATCTTTTGGAACTATTATTATTTTGAACAGGGTACCGTTGTACTGAAACATGTTAAAAGAATTTAATCAAAAATTGTATTATTGCATTTTAAGAACACTTTGGACACTTTAGAAGATAAGTCAGTTAAAAAATAACTAAGAGAGTAAAATCATAATACATTAGATCTGCACTGCCAAAACAACAAAAACAAAAACTCCACTAAAACACAGCGGTGAGGCGCCTGGCGGGGGGAGGGCGGCGGGGGCCCAGCCAGCTGGTGCTGGTGAGGGTTTGAAAAGTGTAATACATTAGATCAACAATGTTCTACGCAAGGGATGATTACTACAGCGCAGTGTTTGTACGTTCATTGTGCAAAGAACGCACTGCGCCGGTACTGTATCTTTCTCAGCTACAGAAGCGCGGCGCCCGACTGCGCGGGGCGGGGCGCAGGGGCGCAGCCAGGTGATACTGCTGAGGGTTTGAATAAATGTAAATGTGATTATTTATAGTCAAAATTCACTGTTATCGTGCTCTAGCGACTTTACAAATTTACACCAGGTCATTGGCATTGTTGTCACACCCTCAACACCAGCAGCGAGAGGGGGGGGGGGCGGGAGGCGGGGGCACAGCCGCTGCTGGTGAGGGTTTGAATATCGTAATACATTAGATCAGCACTGTTAGGGGCAAACAAAACAAAAACATTATTAATAGTGCATTGCTTTCTTTTACGGCTGTATTCTTGATAAGATAAAATTTTGCTTGAAAGTTTAATTGAATTTATTTATTAACGTTTTTGAGGTTCTAAAGGCTCCTTTTCAAATTAAAACACGTAAAGAAATGAACATATACAGTGTAAACGGAAGGGATGATAAACTGAAGGTCATCAGTTAAACGGATGACCTTACACCGTCATTATTTTCTTGTTTTAATTTGAAAAGGAGCCTTCAGAAGCTCGAAAAACGTTTATAAATAAATTCAAAATTAATTTTAAGCAACGTTTTTTTCATCTTATCAAGTATAGAGCCGTAAAAGAGACAGCAATACTTTAATTATCATGAGACCTAGTGCTGTAAGCCAGATATACAGAATATTTTTTAAAAAAAGGAGACCACTAATATCACCTCAGTAAAGTTAATTGGACATTGGACATTGGCATTCGTGCTTTTCAAGCATACATTGCGAGCACTTTCCTGTATAGCAGCGAAGTATGGACACTCACTCAAGACTATAATCACACAATAGATGCATTCCATTGATCTCTTTTACGTGGTATACTCAACATCAAGTGGGAAAAAGATTATCTTACAAAAAGCTACACCATCTCGCTCAAACTGGACCCTGGAGCATAACAATCAAAGGCATAGTTTCCTAGATCATATAATGGGCCTGGTCCTGAAACACCAGCTTGTAAGTACTACATACAATACAATACACAAATGACACAATACAATACAATACAATTTATATAGCGTAAATTCCACTGAATGTTTCATGTACGCTTGTAGGCCTCCTTAAACAAATGGTGATTTAGTTGTGATTTAAAGGATGCAAGAGTTTTGGATTGTCGAATGGACAGTGGAAGTTTATTCCATAATTGAGGTGAGTTTCTGAGACCAGTAACATGGATGGAGTGTATGAAAATGATCTGAAAGACTTTAACGTCAAACTAGACTATAAAAAACCCACAAGAAACCATACCCGCACTAGAGGATATTACACATAGCAGAGACAGTTGGCGCACAGAGGTCATACGTGTTGTGCTGCACAGCTAAGTCCAGAAAGGAGAGATTTTGGGGCTTACCGGGGATTAGGGGTTTTTCCGCCCTATTAAATAGGTATCAACCTATTGAGATTTTACTGAAACCTTTAATTTGCTTACCAGTCTGGTATGAAAGGCCATTTATGACATAAGTATCACTTAATATGCACTAATACCACTTGCACAGATTTCTTGTCACTTTTTTTAAATTGGTTGTCAATGGCTGAAAATCATTGCCACTCTTTCAAAACTACTGCTACTCATTACGATATGGTTACTCATTATGTATGCTAAGTAAGCCAGTATGCGGAGTCCAGCCAATGAGAAAAATCATACCATAAGTCAATATGTTGTTATGAATCACGCAGATTAAGGTCCAACTGCTAGTCACAATGACCACATCACCAAGCTGACCTTAGGTAACATAATGCTGACCCTGATGAACTCTGGTTGTTATACGTGCACACATCTAACTGCAGGATACTCTATTCAAATTCAAATTTATGTTCATATTGAACCGAAACCAAGCTACATTGGAAATTGGACATTGGACAGCAACATGGGAGCTACAGGGTTAAAATATAAAGGATGTGAAGCAAATGGCATGCTGTAATGCATCTGTAAGGTTAATCTTGATAGTGGTTGATTTATCATGGACAGTGTAGCTTCCCTGGTATCCTTGCATATTGTCTTTTCATTTGTTGAAGTAGCATTGTACAAGTCACACTGGCATTGTTATAAGGTCACTTAACCACGCAGTTCTCATTTTTTTCAGATGTCAAATAAAAGAAGAAAACGAGTTAAAGGGTCTTTATTGGAAGCTGATTATCATTTATCAAACAGGTATATAGACTGCTATTGCACTTTTGAAGAGGATTCTTGTATTTCATGAATTCCCGCAAAAGCCATGTTGAATCCCCATTTTACTGAGTGTCTTTCAGGGAATACATTGGACGTGTTTCAAAGAAGTGAAATTAGCTTTATTTAGATTGAAAGTAGATTAAAAAAAACATATTCATTTAGTTGCGGGGTCTTTTCATTGATGTAAATTATATGAGTCTCCTTCATGAAAAATCATGACATTGGAAAGTATTTGTTCTGGGCTGAAGAGTAAGTGTATGTATGGTTCACATCAAGAATGTATGCATTGCTTCTATTTAAAAGAAAGAACGTTCTTTTATGGTCAATGCCAAACATGTGGGACATTCGCAGTCATTGTTATACTTGCTTGTTACACCAAAAAACACTGGTTGCAACTGGGTTTAACCGGTAGAGTTATCCTGTCTGACTGTGGACCTGGTCCTGTGTGGCATCGTGACCCTCCCCCCCCCCCCCCCCCACACACACACACTTTTCCCACCAGCATACTTTCATAGGGTTTTTACACGTCCGCCATCGATCGCGCGTACGAAACCAATGGAATCCCTTAAGTGCGTCTCCCCACACACACACTTTTCCAGAAACCTGGATCTGCCATTGGGGGCCGACATGGCTTTCAGTTGCAGATATTGAGTCAATGTGTCCATTGTGACATTCTAAAAAGCCCAGGAGTCACTTTATAATGAATGGAATTTTATACAGAAAAATATGTCTCTGTGTGTCCATAGATAGATGACAAATTTCAAAATGTCCATTCTATATGGAACATATTGCCGACAAAAAACGGCTCTGTCGCCATGCTACTTTTCACCCATCTGGGGAAACCCTCTATAAAGTTCGTTTTGAAAACTTAGAAGCAGTAGGGCCCTACAACAGGCGATTGTATCATGCTCTCTAATTTTTGTTTAACCCTTTGCCTAATTTTAGTCGCCCAATGTGTCTCTCTAAGATGTCCCAATTCCAATGTAGCTTCATTTCGGTCATATTGGAACGGTTTAAATTGCCAGCCATGTGATCTTATTGATGGGTCCCTAGCCCTTATAATTGTTATACAGCTACTATGTTATTTCCTGTAAGCGGTCGGGTGTACAATTAATGTATGTAGGTCTACTATAGTAAGAAATTGTAGTTTATGGTCATTATGGCTATTTTGCATCTATATTTCAGTCAGATTAACTTGAACACGCTAGCAAGGAAATCCTAGGCCTATCATTATCATTAGTTACTGTCACATGATATTATAAGATTCTATCCATTAGCATATTACATCCATGTCAGGTAGGAGTCTAATTATCCGTGGGGCATCCGGTTGAGGGATAAACCTGCCATGTATTCTAGTTAGTTATCTCAATAATAAATCTAGAGATACAAGCTGTGAGTCTGAGTTGTGCTAGTGGTGGTGATGTCGGGGATTGAACCCGAGACCTTTCACATATTCATATTACACAAACGTTAATAAAATGATAAGTACATTCCAATACTTGAACGTGCTCATTGTGTTGATATAGAGCATTTATGATCATGTTTCTTTAACCAAGACACGATTTACCTTTATTTTCGCCAACTGCTGTTGGCATCACCAAAATGACTTACTGTGCATGAAAGTCATTTTGATGACGCAAATAGCAGTTGGCCAACGTGTTAATGAAACTAAAGTTAAATCGTGTTGTGATTAATGAAATATGAGCCTAAATCTCTTTATAGTACCAGAAATTGTTTAGATGTTTTACATTGTGGCTTTGCGTTGATGGAATATACATAAACATAAGGCGTGATACTATAATAGTATGTAGTCGTAACCTAATGCTTACACAGAATTTATCTGAATCATTTATTGAAGCATTGTATTATTTGCCACAAATGTCAACTGGAACACTTGAACGTGGTTAAAAACTATCATAGAAAACATACCTGGAAATTCAATATTAAATTTAATTCAACACCACTTCTAAAGTGACCTAACCAGTACTACAAGGTTACAAGCGACCCTTACACCCCCATTTCACCACTGTGCGGTAGAGAACTCAACATTGCAGGTATTTCTCCTGGCATCCGGAGTAGAGACAAAAATTCCAAACATTGCCCCCGACTCAGTCCTGAAGTAAGCAAAGGGGGTCTGTCGCATCCTCTATCCGGCTTACAGCTCTTGTTGTCCGAGGCGACGCACATGAAGATTTAAGAAGTTTGTAGAACAATAGGAACCCAGGGAGATCCAGGGGTGCGCCCCCCTCTCTTTCCCCACCACAATAATTAGGTATTCTGACCGCTTTTACACGTTCACATCGATTTCGCATACCAAACGCATGAAATCCCTGAAGTGCGCCCCCCCCCCTTTCCAAAAACCTGGATCTTCTATTGGGAACAAAGGCAGCAATTGTGTGTCTGCTCATATAGAAATCGCCCAATGAGGGGTACAATTCGCCTGTGGACGAAATGATGAAGAGTGACTGTCAGCTTCATTGCTGGTGCTAAAGTTGATGTTCTGCTTCTCAAGCCCGGGGCTTAGCCGAGTGTGGATTTCTTCTACGACTTCCAATGACATTCAAAAAGTAATAAAGTAAGTAGCTTTGTGGGTCATTTTCTCTTTGTTCTAGAATCAAGCTGACACAGTGACTGCAATCTTCGTTCAACACTTGAACATGGCCGAACTGCCCGGGTTTTGTTTTCTTTCTTTTGCTGTACACCGATGTGTGCTGCCTTGGTCCCATTTGCCGGCCGATTTCCGACCGATGACTGTGAGTTCATGCATGCATTTTGTGAATGATGTATCAGTTCCCTTTCGAAACAACGTCCATAAGTAATCTTTTTTGTTTGTTTGCACAGACGTTCACTGATGTCCCAGGGTTATCAGAAAATAACTAAACCCATCAGCCTCCACATCAGCCGGCAAATGTGACTATGCATTCATTCTCCACACCTGTACCTATTCCATGTGTATGTGCCACGGAGCAGTGTGCAATGTGATTGATAACGGATCGATAATATCTTCGCCAGATTACGCTCAATCTTTGCTTTTGTTAGAAAGATTGAAAAATATGACAGATTGACCGACGAAAGCCAGACAAGTGCCCCCTACTTCAGACGCACTCATGCCAAGTGCACTCACTTCAGCATGAATGGCCCAGCTTGAAAAGCCAGAGTACTGATGAGTGCGGGTGAGTGGTGGTCGACTTTTGTCACAATTAGCAGGTTATGGCTGACGTTAATGAACAATCATAGGCAGATCCAGGGGGCGCAGGGGGTGCGCGCCCCCTTTTCCCATCATAATACTTCATTTTCATAGGGTTTGTACACGTCTGCCATCGATCTCCAGTAAGAAATCAATGAAATATCCCTTTTCTAAAACCCTGGATCTGTCATTGCAACAATGAAATGGAGGTGTTACATCTCTCAGTTTTATTTAAGGCACGGAAGAAGCTAACTATTGCCAATCAACATCCGGAAATGCTCATAATTATGTCATAGTTGAACCTCCTGTATATCGTATATAGCCATGGAAATTGTGTTCAGCTGACATTGATTTTTTATTATGGAAAACTGCAATGGAACCTCTCTATTAGGACCACCTTCGGAACCAGGTGGTCTCAATAGAGAGGTGGTCTCTATACAGATGTTCATTTTAATAGCTTATGAAGGTTTGGGACCGTGGAAGGTGGTCTTATTATAGAGGTGGTCTCAAAATAGAGGTGCTCTTAATTTGAGGTTCCACTGTATATATACATAATTCAATATCGAATATAAAGCATCACAGCTTTGAAACTAGCTCTTTACTTAGAACCAGTAATCAATCGAAGAAAGGACCATTGTAATGTCAATTTAATTAATATATCTAATCAGATTTATACATATTAAAACAGTCCATCTGTGAATAGAAATGTATAATAATTAAAGTGGTATTGTGCATAGGAAGATACGTTTCCATTTGAAAAAATTGAGAATATTACATGATAAATTCAGTAAGTGTTGATAAGATATAAAGCGAGGGGCACATTCCACCTTGCGGCTGTAGTCGCCGCAAGGCGTGTCTGCGGCGTCTACGTCGTTTTCCGCAAGCATTGACAAAAGTACACTTGTGGGAACATCGGCACGGGCTCCATGCGTTATGAGTGCGTCCGCACAGGGAGTGTTTTTTATTGAGATGGCAATGAGCCCTCAACTTGCATAGAACGTGCGATGTACTCGCGTATAGCTTACGCCCTACGCACCGTGTGATTACAAAAGTACGGGATCCGCACGTTCATGGTACAGGCAACGCACGGCCCCAGTACTGTGTCTGTGTCGAATATGTGCGGGTAAATCCTCTGTGTTTATACCTGTTTAACGTAAGGTCACCGCACTGCCTCCTTACGGTCAGACCTTGACGTAGGGTGGTCGTAGAAGAAGTTTGGCATGCCAAACTTCTTCTTCGGCCTCCGTACGGCATTGAAAAAAAACGGACGTTTGCAGCACTGTACACTCACGGATCCTCACGTTTTCTATGCGTTTTTTGGCAGTAGACTGGCTGTAGACCCACCTTGCGGTGGAATATGCCCCTCGCTTTAAGGTATGATGGCCTGCAGTCATTTAAGTGACCGGAGTAATGTGAACCCCTAATATGATATCATGTTTCAATTATTTTAATGTATTTACCTGCTTATCTTTCAAACATTATAACTCTAAAATCCAAATTTCAAATATAATTAACTGGGCCGTATATCATAAATGCAAGCACATGATAATACCAAGTGGATAAAACAAATATCAGGCTGAAGCCAGAATTTTAAAAGCCACGAGGCCAAATTTGCTCATTTCAGCGTTTTGTGTCATTGTGACATATGAAGTAAAATGGTGTTTTTGTACATAATGAATACCTTTTGATAAAAACAAATAAAACAAGCTAATATATAATGTATGGCAAAAACAGAACAAAAACAAATTTCACACCAAACAGAATGATCCATTCGCAGTGAGCATTATGTTTGAGATTTTAAGTATATGATACAATAACAATTGTTTGATTTAGACTAGAAATACCCTACATCACACTAGAAAACGCGATTTAGCAATAAGTTTGTCAAGAACTGCAAAGGCTATTTTGGAAAATGAAAGGAGACGAAATCCTACGAGCGAAGAGGCATGCAAGTGAGGCAAAGCCAAAAGCTGACTGTAGGCCGTTTCGAGTGCCCAACATATTTGATTTGGACTAAATATGGTATTGTCAACTTTCACCATGTACACGATGTCAAAATTTATGAAACAGTCTTTAGTAAATCACGGAAAATCACAAACCTAGGTTGGAAGTGGTAGTTTTGTCATAAACGGCAATGATGTCATGTGTACATGACCTCATTGCCGTTTATGGCAAAACAGTGATTAACAATACAGTGATATTGTGTGATTTGGTAAGTCTAACCTGAGGTCCATGGGACAACAGTTGTGGTGCTGTTGTCTGGTGGTGGGTCGCAGGTTATGTTGAACAGGAACGTTGACAGGGTTGTCAGCACCAGCTCTTCTGCTGTTGTTTCTGCTGTTGCTAATTTTTCATCTGCTGTTACGTTTCCAGTAACGTTTTCCCACAGTAATGCTGGCAAATGTGCTATTGCTGTCGCTGCTTCAGAAACAACAATTGGTGCTGGTGTTATTGCTGGTGGTAATGCATCTGTTGTTTCTTCTGTTGTGTTTCTTGTAAAGGTGTAAAATGATGATGAATGCATCGTATCAGTTGGTGTAACCTCACCGGACAGTGTACTGCTAACAAACCAGTCGGCCAAGGTGTGACTACCAGTCTTCATGCACAAGAATCCTTTACCCTGGATTCTGTTATGCCGAGTAAATGACAGTTCCTAACAATAACTCGTGGTTTGTGTGTCTATTTGTTCATCACAACTGATTAGCATTCAAACAATGTAGCAGATGTTTCAATCAGTGTCCGTGCATGAGTAGTCTGTCAAAAGACGTTATCTCTAATTGTTTAATCACATAAAACCAACAGGATTGAAGGCTGAAGAACGGGTTAAAGTTGTGACAGTTCAAGACCTAATATAGCCAAGCAGAGCAGGTCGGATCCATATAATTGATCATGCATATTGGCACTTCCATTCAAGACCTTGTGTGATCGACTATCTGTGATATATCCAGGAAACTTAAAACATCACAACCACACACAGCTGTCCTATGCATTCTGAAGATACTTGTGCCATACCACTGACAAATATAGGCCTAAGTGCCGTCTGCCATATGAGCATAACTTTTCACTGCGGTATACAAACGAAGACGCTGCGCGGTTTGAAGTGAGCTACATGTATCTCCGCCCTCCCTTCTACATGGAGGTAGCACGGATATACTTACAATACGCACGCGCATGTCTTTAAAAAAAATCACCGTATTGTTTTAGGGACTTACCTTTTCGGACTACTGGAACGATCATAAATAATGATACGTGTGTGGGGGGAGGGGTTTGTCCATTTCGGGGGACTCGAAGAAGCAAAATTCCTCTACATCGTCATTGCATTTCTGGACAATTGCTAAAAGAAACTGTTTGAAAGAATATAATGTAGCTTGAAAAAAGTTCAACGACACCCCACCCCACCCACCCACCCACCCTAAAAAGGTAATCAGAAAAGTTGGACGACCCCCCCCCCCACACACACACCTTTTTGGACGATACCCCCCCCCCGATATCATTATTTACGATCGTTCTCTTAGAAACGGCGTGCAAATTCTTGGAGCAGTTAATGTTTTGTTTAACAGCTTTTAATTTTCACCTAAGCCAGTAGGATCCTTTAAAGAAGCGGACGTTCTTACATTTCAACAGACCATTCTTTACATAATAGCAACTGGGATGCTGCTTTGAATTTCAAGCTGTGTACTGGTGTTTCATTGTTGAAAACAAATACTGTACATTATAAAAACAAACTGAGCTGCAAAGGATACGTGCGTCGCATAAGTGCACTGTCGCCCCAAGTGCCACATTGAGCAATGTGTGCGTGGGCATACCCTTTATAAGCGTCTGGTTACCTCCTTGCGTTTAAATATGATTAACTAATGCTATATAAAAAAAGAACTATGAGTTTGTTGTTATACTGCTAGATTCTGACATTGCCGACAATTGAATCCGACACAACCATTGTTAATCGTAATGCCCGTCTGGCAGACATCGTATGGGCCTCGGGTGTTTCCGTAGATTCTTTAGAATGTTTCAATATTTTGTATCATCATCCGCATATGCAATACATAATATACCCATGTAATACATTTGAAACAGCCTGTAGTCAACAGTGTCAACGCCGTATTTTCACGGTATTTAATGTAAGCCACTTGTGTGGAAGGCAGAAGATGGGCTGTCATTAAAAAACATGTCGTTTGTACTTTGTAATAGGCATCTTTCAGATCATCCCAGGAGACAGTCTCGGATACTTAGGCTGGCTAATTAGAGGCCTGAACTGGTCACCCCTTTATGCAAATGTGTCGCCGGCGACATAAATTACCAGGGAACAAATACTGCCCTATGATTGGTTCTCGAAGTCACCGTAGCACAGTTACAGTCCAATCTCCTTTTAAAGACGTTGCCAATATCAAGGCAAGACGTTCCTCTTACGATCATTATTTAAGACACATACTTTTATTTCATGAATGAGAATGTGAATGATCCGTAAAATATAAGGAGAAAATAAGTCTAGAGCAAATTTTAAGATGTCCAGTAACAGAGGTTGCCCAAATGATGTCGACACGGCTCCTTCCAAGTCGCTGTAATCCAGGTAAAGTGAACCTCAGGTACAGCTCAGCCGTTTTAATATTAATCCCACCAAGATGAATCTAATATGAAGTTGAAAATCCTTTGGTATTATCATTGACTAGGACCGTGGCGATGTGGTTCCTTGTTCAATATGATATAGAAAATCCTTAGAGCCACAGGAAATAAAGTGTACCAGCGCTGAACACGTAGAACACGTGCATGTGATTTGAACGTAGAATTGTGATGTGGAGACTATGTGTCGAGCATGTGTTTCATTATATTATCCATGGGTATGTCAAATGCTACTGGACTACGAATTGAATATGACAACTTCGAATCACCTTGAGATGTAGACATACATATGTACGCCAGCCTCACTGTGTAAAGTACCCTCAGTGCCTCTATCCCACGGGTGACTTATGTCGCCCGCGACACAATTTGCATATTCAAAAGGCAACGTGTTCGGATCTCTCATAGGCCAGCGTAAGTAGGCGACGCTATCGCCTGGACGATGTCAAAGACCCCTAATAAAATCTATATGGTTTAAGGTTGTCATTTCAAAAGAAACACCATACCCAGCCCCAATTGCACGCAAGAGCAGTTCTTTTCAAACTTCGTTATGGAAGGTGTGTACTTGGTACAATTGAGCATGCTCACTTTATTTGGGTAAATGCTCAATTTTACAATTGTCACTCCAGTCTCGTGGTCAAATCCTACATTTTCTCTAGAAAAGTGTAGGGTGTTATCTACGCGCAGTTAGGGTTAACAGCACTTTCATCTGAGTTGTTAAGTTGTCTCTTTGGACATATTATCTAGTGATAGGTATTTTGCTGAATTTTCTATGCTCATCTAGGGATGCGAGGCACTTAACATCTGCATAGTTCAGTGATTTTCAGAAGAAATTCATAATAAATCTGAGGGACGTTCAATATTATTGCTTTAACGTCACGTCTTTCCTCTTGTAGTACTGTAAATAGCACACACTACA
Source organism: Streblospio benedicti (assembly GCA_019095985.1). Taxonomy (NCBI): domain Eukaryota; kingdom Metazoa; phylum Annelida; class Polychaeta; order Spionida; family Spionidae; genus Streblospio; species Streblospio benedicti. The sequence goes on along the minus strand of CM032667.1, from coordinate 20,994,316 downwards.
TTATCAAATTACCACGTCAAATTACCAGGAAATCATAACAGTAATTTGTCATACCGTGGCAAATTGTATCTTTTTCTTCAAAAAGAGGATGTGGAAGCTCAAACTTTCATAACAAAAATAAATGTTGTCGGCGTGACGGTTTTAGTATTGTGATTGTTGTACCCTACATTTTGCAGTCCCAGTGTAGGATATAAATGTATTTGAGAGGAGAATGACCGAGAATCAAATCAGTGTGTGTGACAAGATAATCAACAACTACAATACAATGGCCGTTTCGGCTTCAGCAATAAGCAATGTCTGATACAACACGAGTAGGCGACAATAAATAACTGGAATTGAAATGCTGATAAGAAATGCAAAGAAGGTTCATGTGATGATAGAATTTGATATTTAAAGTGGTAGTGGAATTTTGTATTTCGTGTTAAGTCCAAAGTCAGCCAAAAACCTCAAATTCGCACTTTCAGAGTGGAATTGGCTAGTTCACCTAAATGAACTTTAATACGTTTATCCATCACACATTAGCTAGAATTTAATGCTAGCAATGAACTACATTGACATTTGTCCTTGAAATGTATCTCAGTTGTGGTAGTGGAGTAAAAATCATGCTAAGATAACGCATTAACAGGAACAGGTGCATTCTTGAAATGATCCGCAAAGCGCCTACATGCCATTGCACTCTCTACTTGAGGCTTACATTTTCTTAAGTACTTGTTATTCTGTACTTTTCTTGAAATGACTTTTCTGTACTAGAATTATTTGCTTCATGGAGGAGGCTGTATTCTATAATTGGTAGTAAGTTGAGCAATTTGTAAACCGTTTACGGATCTATTATCCAATTCACTTATCTGCGTGTTAATTTATCGACATAATCAATGAACGGAGGAACCTCGAGATATGTTTATGATAGTGATGGTGAATTTACAGGTGTGCTATTGGTGGGAAGTTCTACTGTATAATGGATCTATTCTCAATCTCTCCCAATTTCCAAGCTTGCTCAGAAGACCACAGGTAGCCTCCACAACGTAACCACACAAAGAGTGTTTAAAAAGTATCAAAGACTACGAGCTTGATGTCAGTTCCCTTTGAGGTTTTGTAATGCCTCGTAAGATGAGATGATGAGTAGGGCCTACTGCTTTGTGCAACGCACATAACGACCATCGTTTCCGTAGGTAGACAATGCGGAGACCTTAAGCCAAGTGCCCTTTATGCACGACGGATTTAACCACACATTGTCGGTACAGATAGGTGACCTATTAGTGATACGGGGGGGGGGGCTGCCAGAGGCTGAAATGCAGCAGGCCCCCGCCCCCTCCCCAGATTTTGGCAAAAGATTAAGCACGTATATTGTTGATGGGAAAGCCTCAAATAATAAGGTGTCACTTAATATTTTTACACGGCCCAAATATTACCAGAATATTTACAAGAAAACGCTTTGGAACTCTTGGAGTATTTAGAACATCCCACGGTCTTTCTATTTATCTGTGGACTTGTCTGTTGCTTTAGGAGGTTGGGGAGCATTCACAATTGACGTCAACGCTGAAGGGGGGTTGTCATGAAAAGTTGACGGAAGATGACGAAGGGGGGTGTCAGAAAATGCCAAACTATTGGTTGACGTGAATTGTGAACGCTCCTTTGTATGGACGGAAGATGAAACCCTACGAGCTGCCACTATCTTTACAATATAAAGTCATAGAAGCATGGAATGGAAGCATCTGTTCCAAATGTTTGGTTGTCCATGATGCTCCATGATAAATGCGGTCTTCCTGGAGGAAATGGCACACTTCTGGCTGGTATTTGCCCAAACATACTCACATACTCTAGAGAAATGAGTTTGATTGTTTTCAGCCCGTGTGTTTCATTATGGGTTATGGAGTTGTTGATTTGTATCATTCATTTTTTTTTTTTTTTTTTTTTTTTTTTTACGCAGGGCTAACTCATTCATCCTTAGGTCTTTTTTGCTTTAAGGGTACAGGAATTAATTTGATTTCCTCTCTTATTATCAATTCTACTCACTGTTCTGCCAAGCAAGCTCCTGCTACTATATTGACACAGCTGAAGAGACATCTTCCATTTGACTATATCAAGGGGCTCTGACGGGACTCGAACTCACGACTCCAAGGTTGGGAGACCAGAATGATACCATCATCCGAAGCAGCTGTTAAAAGGTTACTCGGATGAACCGATGTCTCTGTAGCCCGCAGCCTACATACTTGGTCAATTATCATCTCAACCCAGAGGTTGTGGGTTCAAATCCCACCTGAGGACGGAATTTTTGGGAGGTCTAATGTTCCAGCCATGTTAAGGTCTGTGATTCTATGAATAACTGCATATATATTTGCTTTTGTATTCAATTCTACTCTCACTGTTCTGCCAAGCAAGCTGTATTGACATAGCTGAAGAGATATCTTCCATTTTACTATATCAAGTGGCCCTGACGGGACTCGAACTCACGACCCCAGGTTGTGAGACCAGAATGATACCATCATCCCAAGCAGCGGGCTGTTAAAAGGTTACTCGGATGAACTGATGTCTCTGTAACCCCCAGCCTACATACTTAGTCAATTATCATCTCAACCCAGGGGTCGTGGGTTCGCATCCCACCTCTACAGTTATTCATAGAATCTCTTATTATCGCTTCAATTGTTACAAATAACACCTTGTCGGTAGTTGTTTTTAAATCACAATTTGATTTAAACATTTGTTTATCGTGGATCCACCCGTGAAGTCTAGGCCACTGTATTACTAACATAGCTGAAACATTTCAGTGAACTCACCCAGCCGAGATTGTAAGCTGGCGACATCCCGAGTTACCATGGTATCTCATCAATAGATGTGTTCATCAGTAAAGACACCTGAAGTACTTTTGTTAGATCTGTTAACATGGAAATGGATTTGTTTATGACAGTCTATATTAGGGATCGTTCATAAATGACGTCATCACATTTCCGGGCATTTCTGCCCCCCCCCTTCCCCCATCCTCGGCATTATGCGTCATTATTCTTCCACCCCACCCCCACTCTGAAGTCATTTTTACCTAACCGTGCACCCTCCGGTCCTTACTACTACCGATATAAACAGTAAATAGCATCTATTACATTGCCATAGAACACCCCCCCCACCACACACAAAAAAAAGAAAAAAAAAAAGAAAACAATATTTACAACCTGTTTTTTCTTGTCATAGCTAGTTTATGAAAAGAAACTTAAAAAGTACAACATATTGATATTTTGCATTAAATACATTTCCACTGGAAAACTAATAAAAGAGCACTTTTTATGTCTCCACCCCTATCCCACAGTCCGCGATGACGTCATTTTCTCTGGAAACCCCCCCCCTGTCATCATTCGTCATGTTTCTCCGAAACCTATATGGTTTGCCGCTTGCCTATCATATGAATTGTTACCATCGTATGCTATGCTAATCGTAAAGTGGAGGTTGAAGACTATTATTGCAAGGTTTTGAACATGTTTCTTGCGCAAACCTCTGATTGTACCAATATGATGGTCATATAGCATTTTGACAATCGCAATGTTATTCATTGCTACATACAATAATTGCAATGCTTCCCACACAAAAGAAAATTGTATGACTGTAGGGTCGTATGACTTATATGTGCATGAAATGGTGTCTAGAATCATATGTAGTGCAACAATGCACTGCTCTTTTGTTTGGCTTGACTAACACTGTCTTGATAATGATGCTTTTTGTCTTTCAAGAATGTAACCTCCATTCAATGAAACTGGTCTATAGTTTACGCTGGTTAGCATTGTCCAGCATTGTGTCTCGTCAGACAGTTCAGGGATAGAAATGGTGTATTAGGTCTTCATGAACTTGCACAGACTTTAAAAAAGAATTCTGTTCGACATTTCAGGGGTGGACATTCTTTATGGGTCTTCATGAACCTGCGCAAACTGGATGTGTTGTGTTACATGAATATGACGTAAACGGAAATTTGTAATGAGCGTTGTGCACTTAAAGCGGTATTTGTTGCAAACATGTTATTGCTACATATCACATTCAGCTAGTAATCACACAGGTATACATGACTCTGTCTGTGTAAAGAGTGCATTGTATTAACTTTATATTTTTACATGCGGTTAATTAAGCACTCCTTTTTAAAATCACCAGGAGATAAGGAAGTGTTTGTTTTTTCCCACAGTAATACATGCATTTCCTTTTTCAAATATTATGTCACTGGATAGATTACGAACACATGTCATACGTATAATGGAAAAAGAATATGCGCTTTGCTTGTTTATTTGCTTAAACCATGATTTTTTTTCTTATGCGTGAATCCTTCAGACGAGATACATGAATAGCTATTTGAAACTAATAAATAAAAATGATTATTCACAAGATGAAAGAAAATGCAATATATGATACACAATGAAATCAAACTCTGTTTTTTTAAACGTTTTACTATGTTACTTAATTTAATGTTATATGTTTTATGTTGCATCCTGCTTTGTAAATACAATGTCCACATTTTTACACTGCTTAAACTCGTGTTTGCGTGACCTCCATGTACATGTACATATCAATAGCCTGCATCCGCCAATATAGCCAATACAGCCGCATTATCTACCCCACCCACCCACCTCCCCCACCCCCAAACGCTACGTTTGACGAAGAACAAAAAGCATAAAAATATAAAGAAACAATTGACCAAAGATACATACAATACATCCACACCACCACGACCCACCCACCCCATACAACCACAATCAAACACACATACACACTCACACGCACGCACACACACACAAAATCTAAATATCTTTCAAAGAAATGATTAGTATTATGCAATGCAATAATAAATAATTCAATAACCATTATTCTTTCCCTTTTCCCACTTGAAGCTTTCTAAATACGTTAGTCTATACAATATAGCAGATAATGGGTAGATTTAGCTTGTCCAGTTATTTTACATGTGTATGTATAGATAGGTCCACTAGCCATAAACATCTACTAATAAAAACACACAAGAAAACAAACTATTTCATAATTCATTACAGTCTTTTTCAGCTTTTTCATGTTCCTGCCGATTTCTTCTCCAATGGATGACATTCTTGCCGATCACTTCTTTCCTTTAACAATGTTCCTGGCAATGATCTCTTTCATGATCTCGTTCGTTCCGGCATAGATTGGATGAAGTCTCGCCGCTGTGAAAGCTCTGAAAAATGGAGGGATAAATTTGTAGGCACCTCGAAATTTATTGCGACACTTTAAATCTAGAATTTTAATATGTCCAAGATGACCTTGCTGTGCAGCAATAAACATAGTTTCATATTCATCCATCTCCAGTTGATAATTTACGTCTAGGGTTCAATCCCTGACATCTGACACACACGCACCCGGAACCACGTGCACATACATGCCTGCATATACCACCAACATACATCTGTCATTTCATGCACGCCCCCTTACCAAATGCTTACAAAAAGTATTCCCTCCCACGCAATAGGCAGATCCTGTCTCGATTAAACAGGAGGCGTCTCCCCCACCCCACTCTTTTCACACCAAAGTACTTCGTTTTCTTAGTTTTTTTTCATGAAATCCCTTAAGTGCCCCCCCCCCTTTCCAAACACCTGGATCTGCCATTGCACGCAAACCCAACAAACACCCCCACAAACATGCATACTTAATACCCGCATACATGTAGCCCCAACAGACACACACATTCTAACACGCGCACGCATGAAGTGGTATACGAGCAAGCCGTGTGCGTTTTGACCTATTTGGTGTACCATACACGTACCTGCATAGATGATGAGATCAAAGGAGGTCAGAGGTCACTTAATTATCATCCAAACAACATATAGGCAGTATTCTGATCTGTTTACATTGGCCATAGATAGCAGGTGCTAGAAATACTATGTGCTTGACATGTTGTCAAATAGACATGAAACTTAATATATAAGGTTATAAATTGAAACATCATATAAACTAAGCAACATGGAGTTGCACAGATTATAGCAAATAATAGCAAATAACCTAGTGCATCAAGGGCATTGTTAGGATCCATATGACATGAATGTATATTACTGCTATAATCAAATGGACAATGGTAGATTGTCACACACGTACCTGCAGATGTCGTACTCGGCCATGTATCCCCAGCCTCCGTGCAGCTGCACGCACGCGTCTGCCACGCGCTTGGACATGTCACTCGCCCTGGTGGACAGAAGAGAAACTAATGCAAACTGATGATTTTTTACTGTTGGATTTTGGACTTATTAGCGGCTAAATCAATAACTTTAGATTCTGCACTCTAGATCCATGTGTACATTCACATAGCGTATCACAAGGTCTTTAAAATATCTGACATTAAAAACTATTCTAAAAGCTTCTCTGTGATGCAAATCTTGCTAAATGTTTTGCAAAATTGACGCCATCACCTAAATGCACATGGTTTTCATTTTTAGAACAGAAATATATTTTCATGGTGCTCAGCTGTATAGTTGCTGTACTTGGATATTTTACACGTTCAAAAAGACACTTACTTTTACATTGTTTTTTTTAACAAAAATGAGAGCTGTTTACCCACCAGTATTTGCCCATGGAGGCAGCCTCGGTGTCGAGTGTTCCCTCGGACAGCGCCAGCGTGCACTGGTCGACAAAGGCTCGCGACACGCAAATTTCCGTCTTCAACTCAGCGAGTTTGTGCTGGGTCACCTGCAGGTACAGTAAAACCTCTCTATTAGGACCACTTTTGGGATCGGTTTTAGGTGGTCTCAACAGAGAGATGGTCTCCATACAGAGGTTAGGGTTAGTTTTGGTAGCTTTATGAAGGTTGGGGATCGTCAAAAGTGGTCTTATTATAGAGACGGTCTCAATACATAGGTGGTCTTAATTGGAGGTTCTACTGTATAGTAAAACCTCCGTCAGGACCACCTCTCTAGCGAGAACACCTCTATAATGATACATATTCAGTGTCAAACCTGCGAGAAGCAGCTACTGCGATCCTCCAAATTGATATGACAGTGAAGGTAAAGTTCTCCAAAAGTGGAAATAGCAACTGATACTACAGTGGAACCCTACAGAACAAGGGTCTGGTAGACAAGTAATAATAGCCAACCCAATCTACGTGGACTTTGCAAAATGAAATACTTTACATGTTCAAACTACAGACATTCACAAAACACATTTAGTTGCCTCACCTGTTATGCATTTAGCATTGTTCACATCGATTCTGGATACATTCAAACAAAAAACATTATATTTTGATAAACATTTGATATTACATTTCCTCGTAGCTACACTAATATAAAAATACCTAACAGGTGGAAGAACACACACACATCTGGTTTTATTGATTTTTAGACAGAGGGCAGTGCATGGGTACTTCCTTTACTAGATATAATCTAATATAATATGATATATCTAACACAATACAGTAGAACCTCCAGTAAGACCACCTCTCTATTGAGACCACCTCGTTTATAAGAATTTTCACGGTCCCAAAACCTTCAAAAAGCTTCAAAAATGAACACCTGTATATAGAGACCATCTCTCTTTTGAGACCGCCAAATAACACTGGACCCAAAGGTGGTTCTAATAGAGAGGTTCTACTGTATAATGTAACATAATGCAATGTAATATGAGACACCCACCTGCAGGTCGGCAATGGTCCTGCCGAACGCCTTCCGCCCCTTCACATACTCGCGCGTCGTCTCGAACATGAACTCTGCGTGCGCCTGCGCGAGGACGGCCACCACGTGACGCTCCTGTGGGCAGACGGGAAGGGTCATGCTGGGGCCCGAAAGCTGCTTTAAACCCGCTTTACACTATAGCGAATTCCACCAACGTAGCTCTACGTGCACTGGCGAACAGGCAAATTCGTCAGGAAATTTTGTTGACGAATATAGTGGTTGGTTTAGGTTCGTAACAAATAGTTATGGTGTGTCTGTGGATCGCAGAACGTTCGCACATATAAGTAACACTTCGTTTGGCTCAGCAACGCGTCGCACCATGCTTTTTTACTACGTTCAACGCCGCATCAATACGCCCAATGTGAGAACTGGACACTATACGTTCTGATGTGTTGCACAGATTCGCATCTGATCGCCTAATTGTAAAGCGGGTTTTACACACAGGCGGTCGTATGTGAAGCTGTGCAACGTATAAACACGATTTTGGCCAGGTTGTCCACATGGGCGTTCTGTGGCGGCATTGAACGTAGTAAAAATGCATGGTACGACAAGTTGCTGGTGCAAACGAAGTGTTACTTAAATGTGCGTGTGTTCTACGATCCGTAGACGCAGCATAACGATTTGAAGCAAACTTTAACCAAACTGAATGTTCGGTCAAATTTTTTGAACATGTTCAGAATTTCCTGCCGAATTTGCAAGTTCGCCAGTGCACGTAAACCTACGTAGGTGGATTCCGCTGTAGTGTAAAGCCGGTTTAAAGGTCATTTTCAAGTATCATTTATCGTATTCATCTATGGAAACACATTTGCGAATCGGACTTTGAGTAAGGTTTATGAATATGTAGTCGGATTATAGTTAGCATGAATATTGACGAAGATATGGACAAAAAACAGGTCTTTAAAAAAAATGTGAGACGACCAGTGACTGATACAAACTTCCGAGATTCACTATTATGAGGAATTCACGTCTCAAATAGGTGTAATTCCTTCATTTTCCAACGTTTATCAGCGTGGCAGCCATCAATTTTTTGTGGAATACACATTTTGAATGGTATAGCATTAAATGTGATTTTAAATAGGCTTATAACACACCAGAAGTACCCATAAAAATAGGTTTCTCAAAATCAAATTTAAAAAGACGAATACGCAGCTTTTCTGCGCAGCTTGGAAATGAAGAATGCTACAGCCTTAGGTTCACTACGATCATGAAAACCCAAGCCAGTCTGTTGCGAGAATACGAGGCACATTTTTCTAATAACACCCTTACTATATTTATTATTTGAGCCGCAGCTCTCATAACACTAAGCATCCAATTACGTTACTTTATTACATCTACCCACCGCCTATATTTCCAGAATATGTAACTGAAACTATTTTATTGTTCTAAGTTTTTATATTACTGTCTAGACATTAAACACACACTAAAGAACAATTTTGGAATGTTTATTAAAGCAGATAAAAAGACGTGCCTATGTTTTGACAGTTATGAAATAAATATATTACTTTATCGTCATATGTTTTATTTCAGAAGTATCGTGCTAATATTGAGACGACCGTGGAATATGGGTTCTTAGAACAGCTTATTTGAGTCATGTTATTTTTACTAATTGCACTTGTAATACCATATTTGGACGTGTCTAAAATATTGAAAACGTTGATTTAAAATCCTTAATTTCCCCCCTTCACTTTCAAGAATGAAGCATTGGGCCATAAATATGGAAAGGTGAAATTTAAACACCAAACACACAAACTAGTTTACTTTCAACGATTCTAACGTTACAAAATACGTAGGGGGCATAGCAATCATCAAAATAACCAAATGTTCCTGTTCTTTGAACTATCATTCATTTCAATTCTGTATGTAAAAAATAGTCATCGTATACATATTCTGGATCAGGGTTAAAATATGCTTGACTCAATAATAGCTTGATTAATTAAATCTCATGTTAGAATTTATAAGTAGTGCGGTCTATTTGTCAACAAATGCACATGGGCCAAAATCAATTCATGGATTTCCATATACACCAGTTTTCTAATGCTGTCTCAATGAAATATTTATGTACGATCGTAGTGGTGTCTCAATATAGTATCTACAATTTTTATCCGCACGTGGTGCAATCTCAATCAACCGAAGCTGTGTGATGTACGGCGTGGCAGAAAGAAATGATAAAGGCTGATACTGTTTATTTTTTCCCACAATGCAATCGTTTGTAGCCACCTGTTGGTTTTAGACAGGAACTACGGTTAGAAAAGAAATGTATTGGATCCCTGTATCGGGTTCTTAGCCAATTAAATCCGGTAACCTGTTGAATAAGTAGACTTCATTGGTCGATTTAAAAACTCTATGAAGCCATACATGGCTAAGAATGAAAAATGTACGTTTCACCTATATTGCTGCAGACATAGATTGAAATGACATTCATGAACTAGACAAAAATATTTGTGGAGTGGGAAAAGTCTAGTTTCCTACCTGCGGCAGCTGTGTGACCAGGTAGACGAATCCCTGGTTCTCGCGGCCGAGCAGAGCCGACTTGGGCAGGCGCACGTCATCAAAGAACAGCTCGCACGTATCCTGCAACAAGGGAGTTCTGTTTTCGTTTTATTTTATTTTTTGTTTGTTTGGTTGGTTGTTTTTTGTCTCTCCTTTTTTTGCGTCGCTTCAGCACCTGAAGTGAAAGCCTAGTGATTGTTTTGTTTCTAACGGTCTCTGCGTGTGTGTGTGTGTGTGTGTGTGTGTGTGTGTGTGTGTGTGTGTGTGTGTGTGTGTGTGTGTGTGTGTGTGTGTGCGTGTGTGTGTGTGTGTGTGTGCGTGTGTGTGTGTGTGTGTGTGTGTGTGTGTGTGTGTGTGTGTGCTGTGAGCATTTACAGATTAACCCTATTTCGTTTAATAAGTCAACGTTGTTCTAGCGACGCCGTGTCCTTTGAACACTTTATATTTAGTTTTTTGGCTGTTGTTTTCACAAATTCTAGCATGTCATTGGTGCATGCATCACGTAACAAGCTATATTTTTTATGGTGGTTCTGTTTATAGTAAAGATAGCAGAACCGGTTTTCTCAGGTAGGGCCCGACCCTTTCCACCAAATCTGACGTGATTGTGACAGTTTCCAAGATTAGGTCGGTTTCGTTACATATGCGCTCCAATGGTATGTACAGGGAGGCGTGTATGTATGGGATTGGGGATGGTGATGTACAGACAGACATAGTACACAACTTAATGAGAAGTCATGTTTACTATAGTGTGTAGTAGATGTGCACAAAACAATAATTTACATATACACAGACCACGGCGGGGTCTGGTGGTGAGTGTTGGGCAAACGCCTCCTTAATAGTTGCACACTACTCAGTGGGACTTACACGTTAGTTACGTACAAGTCAATGGGTTGATAGTGTGTGAGTGTTGTGTGAGAGTAAGCATTGTGCACTGAATAGGCTTCGGGTGTATTGCATTTGAGTGTACTGCGAATGCCATGCAGATGCCAAGTATTTGAGAATGTATAGATTGATGGACAAGTGTCCCAAATGACCTGGTGTAAAATGTAATGTCGTGAAAAGAAGACTTCAATAACGACTATAAACCGCCACATTTACATTTACAATTTTTCTTACATACAGAGACAACAACATCTAAAATTCGTGGTCTATATCAGTGGCTACGATATCAATGAGTGCGTTACGTATTAAGATGTACGCATACCTGTCCCTTGTAGCCCATCTTTTGGAGAGGCTTGCCCTTGGAAAATCCCGGAGTGCCCTTCTCCACCACAAAGAGACTGAGGCCCCGGGCCGCCGGGCGGGCCTTGGGGTCAGTCAATGCAACCACCACCGCCACGTCAGCATGCCAGCCGTTCGTGATGAACGTCTGAAAGGACGCAAATCTCGACACACTGTCCTGAGCACGTTTGACAAGGAGTGCGTTGTGTATGAAATCAGGACAGTTTAATGGGAGTTGCAGGGTTTTGCTCGTGTTTTTTTGTTTTTTTTTGCCAATTTGAAGAAAGAGTTCAGCATCAACAGGTATTACTAAATAAGGAGGTGACGCCAGCCAAATGATTAGTGTAATTTAGAGTCATGAGTATAGGAGTTAAAAACGCAGCTAGGCTTGGTGAAATCCGGTGTAATTTCTGGAAAATGTTTATGCCACAAATGAATGAACACCCTTCATCGATGAGAACTTCAAATACATTCTGTTCATACAGGGGAGACAATGTAATTCAGTTTGACAATTAAAAAGATGTCGCCACAAGATATGAAATATAAAAAGGTACCTATATAGTCAAACCACATTTTAGAGTAAGCCTTAATAAACATATAATACCACCACTAACCTTCACCGTAAAGAGACCACTTCTCTTTAAGACTGTCCCAGCATTCGTAAAGATTTCTATTGACACCTCCGTAACCTTTTGAAAGAACACCCTCTCTGGAAATTTATTGCAGCCCAGCAAGTGGTCGCAATGTAGTAGAAGGTCATACAGCATGCAAACTAAACATTCTGTTCAAACTTGGAGGCAACCAATTCAGTTTGACAATGATTGGAGAGATGGCGCGACAAGATATGATGATGTAGTATAAAAGGTCACCTGTATAGTCAAACCACCTGTATGTTCAGACCACTCTCACCTTACTGCCGTTGAGGATGTAGTCGTCGCCGTCTCTCACGTGGCCACCGTGCGAATGCCCTGCATGTCGCTGAAACACGGGAGTAGTTGGGTGGCTATAAACAACGTTCAACCCTGAAGGGTGGGGGCGTCAGCAAAAAGTTGACGAAAGTTAACAGGGGGGGGGTCACTATAACGAATGGAGATATGGAGCTGAAGAATGGAGAATGGAGCTGCATTAATTATATTAAAGTTCAATTGCTATTTACGGTTGTAGTATAAAGAATGGAGATAAAATAAATGCTTTTTATTTGTTGGAATGTCTGTTCATAAATTTCATATATATTACCCATAAGACTCAATTGTTGTATGACATGACCTGGCAAAACTGCACATAGATTCAATTTCAATAAGGCAGATCTTTAATATTAGCTAGATTAGATGGTTAACTGCACAGGGGTTTGGGTGAGGTTGTCAAGAAGTTGACATCACCGCCATAGTTGACAGGGGGGATGCAAAGTCATCTGATACAGCTTATCGGGACTTAAAACCGTAAACTAGACTTTTACATTTATATGTACATTTACAGGGGCAGTATATAAGGTCAAGAATCTTTAAAAATTCCCACATCCCTAACTAGTTCATTGGTCCTTATTTCCAGACATCCCTAAAATTTTTTGCTTATTTCCCCAGATCCTTAATTTTGGGGGCTTATTTTGTTACCTTTTGGCCCACATCCCCATATTCGGCCTTTATCCCCAACTCCGTGACTCCCAATTTCACATAGCCGATTCTACCTCAGATGCTCTAAAATAAGCGAGAAATGGGAGAAAACGATATTGCTGCCCATTTTACGGAGCCTCATATGTGCACATTTGTGACCAAAACGTGCAGGATTTTCTGCAAAACTTAGATTACTGTAACCTTCTTCTTCCGTATTAAAAGCAGCCCCTGTCTCTCTCCCAGAGAGCGGGGCAGGGTAGCGGGGCTTCTGCCCCGCCCCCTTTGTGCGGGAGTGCGCCACCAGCCGAGGGAATTTGGAAAACCCCAAAGTTGGGGGGGGGTAGAATCTTGGTAGGAGGGCTGTATAGCTTTCCCAAGGTGCAGTAAATCAAACTTCCCAAAGTATTTTTATTAATTAAATTTTTAAAGGGGGGAAAGCCTTTTAGGGGCCTATATAGGGTAACAAACCCAACCCCGGGTTTCGGGCCCTTGTGAAAAATAAAATTTTTTTTCCATTCAAAAAAAACAAGGGGGATATTACCATTAAATTTTTTAAGTTAGCCTTTTTTTATGTAATTTTTAGTTTTCGGCCCTTAGGGGTTAAAAGGGTTTCCAAAAATTTTTTAATTTCCCCTTTTTAAAAATAAAATTGGCCCATCCCCGTTAGATCTAAATAGGGGAGGTTAACATACTGTCGTTTATCTGCTCAT
>CM032667.1:20966281-20980533 GCA_019095985.1 Streblospio benedicti | reverse complement strand
GTCTCTCCTTTTTTGCGTGTCGCTTCGGCACCTGAAGTGAAAGCCTAGAAGATTGTTTTGTTTCTAACGGTCTCTCTGCGTGTGTGTGCAGTGTGTGTGTGTGTGTGTGTGTGTGTGTGTGTGTGTGTGTGTGTGTGTGTGTGTGTGTGTGTGTGTGTGTGTGTGTGTGTGTCTCCGGACAAGCTAGAGCATTTACAGATTAACCTATTTCGTTTAATAAGTCAACGTTGTTCTAGCGACGCCGTGTCCTTTGAACACTTTATATTTAGTTTTTTGCTGTTGTTTTTCACAAATTCTAGCATGTCATTGGTGCATGCATCACGTAACAAGCTATATTTTTTATGGTGGTTCTGTTTATAGTAAAGATAGCAGAACCGGTTTTCTCAGGTAGGGCCCGACCCTTTCCACCAAATCTGACGTGATTGTGACAGTTTCCAAGATTAGGTCGGTTTCGTTACATATGCGCTCCAATGGTATGTACAGGGAGGCGTGTATGTATGGGATTGGGGATGGTGATGTACAGACAGACATAGTACACAACTTAATGAGAAGTCATGTTTACTATAGTGTGTAGTAGATGTGCACAAAACAATAATTTACATATACACAGACCACGGCGGGGTCTGGTGGTGAGTGTTGGGCAAACGCCTCCTTAATAGTTGCACACTACTCAGTGGGACTTACACGTTAGTTACGTACAAGTCAATGGGTTGATAGTGTGTGAGTGTTGTGTGAGAGTAAGCATTGTGCACTGAATAGGCTTCGGGTGTATTGCATTTGAGTGTACTGCGAATGCCATGCAGATGCCAAGTATTTGAGAATGTATAGATTGATGGACAAGTGTCCCAAATGACCTGGTGTAAAATGTAATGTCGTGAAAAGAAGACTTCAATAACGACTATAAACCGCCACATTTACATTTACAATTTTTCTTACATACAGAGACAACAACATCTAAAATTCGTGGTCTATATCAGTGGCTACGATATCAATGAGTGCGTTACGTATTAAGATGTACGCATACCTGTCCCTTGTAGCCCATCTTTTGGAGAGGCTTGCCCTTGGAAAATCCCGGAGTGCCCTTCTCCACCACAAAGAGACTGAGGCCCCGGGCCGCCGGGCGGGCCTTGGGGTCAGTCAATGCAACCACCACCGCCACGTCAGCATGCCAGCCGTTCGTGATGAACGTCTGAAAGGACGCAAATCTCGACACACTGTCCTGAGCACGTTTGACAAGGAGTGCGTTGTGTATGAAATCAGGACAGTTTAATGGGAGTTGCGGGTTTTGGTGGTGTTTGTGGTGGTTTTTTTTTTTTTTTGTTTTTTTTTTTTTTTTTTTTTGCCAATTAGAAGAAATAGTTCAGCATCAAAGCAAGGGTGGTGACGCCAGCTGTGGGTAGCATAATCTAAAGTCATGTGTATAAGAGTTGAAGCAGCTAGTCTTGGGGAAGCTGGCAATGTTACTATTTATAAAACAAGTGGTTGAAACATCAGCTTATGTACTATGAAATACCATTTGTATATTGAGACCCCCCCTTCTCACCTTGCTGCCGTTGAGGATGTAGTCGTCGCCGTCTCTCGTGGCCACCGTGCGGATGCCCTGCATGTCGCTGAAACACGGGAGTAGTTGGGGGCTATAGTCATACTGTCCCTGAAGCACGTGCTCGCGTGGCAAACATGAATCATCTGTGCTTCAAGAAAGAAATCCCACGTCCCTAATTGTTTCGGCTTTATTTCTTACATCCCTAATATTTTGGCCTTATTTCCCCACATCCTATTTGTTTGTCGTTTTTGCCGAGTCCCCATAATCACCCCCCCCCCCCGCCTCATTTTTCCTTATAACTCATTTACAAGTACGCACCTGCCCGCCCCGGGCTCAGTGATGCCGATGCAGCCGATGCTCTCTCCCGAGCAGAGCGGCGGCAGGTAGCGGGACTTCTGCTCCTCGCTCCCGTAGTGCAGGAAGTAGTGCGCCACCACGTCCGAGTGGATTTGGAAGCCCAGCGACGTCTCGTTGGCGTAGAACCTGTCACGTAAGAGGGCGTGTATATCTTTACCAACTGCTGTCGATGGCAGACCATTTTTTTTTTTTTTTTTTTTTTTTTTTTTAGAAAAGCGGCGGGTGGGGTGGGGGCGCACTTCAGGGATTTTATGTGTTTCGTACGCGCGATCGATGGCGGACGTGTAAAAAAATATGTAAATGATGTATTTTGGTGGGAAAAGAGGGGCGGGCGCCCCCTGCGCCTCCCCTGGACCTGCCTAAGACAGTATATCAACCTTCAATATTGTCTTTTAGTAATAATGACATTTTTTAAGTAGATAATTTTCGTTGGTCCTATCATATATATACAGGGAGATAAGTTTTAACTTCCGTAAAGAGATCACTTGTCTGTCAGGTCCGTGTGAGATCTAAATAGTGTTGTTTATTATAATATACTGTCGTTCTGTCTGCTCATATTACATATAAGGGAAGTTGAGGTGAATTGTATTTTGCAGTAGTGAGTTATATAGCTCATAGTTGGTGTGAACGTAGAAGCTACAAAATATAAATCATTAATTCACGAATAATAATCTGTCCAAACACACTTTAAAGCTTTCATTTGCATGACTAACACATACAACACATTTTAGATCAAGAACATGACATCATCCCCCAGAACGGTCGGTCTATACAGTTTGGAATATACAGACCAGATAGATGGTTGTAATGGTACACGGAGTAGTCTATCAAACAATTTTAGAAAAAACCCACTACCGTTTACTCTCATTCTGCAATATCACCAACAACGTATAGCTTGGCATCTGAAGAAAAATGGAGTGGGCGATGACCATCTTCTCGATTTATGTTAGCAGTCAAAGTGACTATATTAATCTGACAAGGCTTGCAGGTAGAATCAGATTCACTGCTGACAATTGAAGCCGTCAATGAAGGAGCCATGGGCCCCATAGTTATGCGATGGCATCTGTACACCTAGAAGACCGTGAGTCACATCTGAAGGGGTCAAGAGGGACATCTATCTTAACCACTGCTACTGGCACTCACTGCTCGTCCATAATGATGGAAGCGTCAATGAAGGTGCCGTCGGCACCGCCGTACTGCGATGGCATCTGTACACCGAGGAGCCCCTGGGCCCCCGCCGCCAGCCACACCTGGGAGAAGATGAATTTGAGAAGGGCTTAATAAACGACAGCCAAGGCAGTTGGCCAACATTGACATATTTAGATATACACGGTACAAATTACCAGTCGAACAGCCAGTATAATCCTGTATAATCCTGTACGACAGTTTTGCAAGACAGTTGTTATCAACCATAACACTTTGGAGAAAATAAAGAGACCTACATCATGTAAGTAAGTATATAGGCCTACTTAATACAGACAAGAGTACAAACGTTTTATGAGTGATACATTTTAACACGCATCAAATAGCACCTATATGTACATTTTTTTAACTGACTGATCTTTATACCCACCTTATGTGTACTATAATTCTATAATTGCCTATAGATATATACACATTTGGCACACCTTTTCAATATCTCTAATGTACTCTAACACACGTTGAGTTTTATTTCCTCCTTCTTAATATCATACATAGGCCTACAATACGCCCTACTTCAAAAAAGCAATCTGTTACAAGTACATCAGCACTCAATCCATGGGCTCGAGCATCGTTAGATGGTGGGGTAGGCGTATGATATTATATAATCATACATATGTATAGTTTCATTATAGTCGATCTACTGTGTGCGTGTGTCTCGCTAATACACGTGCAGTGTGCGTGTGTGTTGCATACTCACATCCCGGTCTGCGAAGCCTTGCTCCTCGAACCTACAACATAGAGACCATAGCGCTAGTGTCAGAATCTGATGTCACCCTGTCAGAGAGGCTACAAATATCCAGTACAATATGTTCTTAACAGAGTGATTATCTTTGGTAAGTGTGCTGTCATTGGCACACACACAGGGGGACTGGGGGGGGGGTAGTGCATGGGTCCCATACTTGTGATCGTGTGATCGATATTGGAAAGTGTAAAAATGCATGAAAAAATGAAACATTTTGGTGGGGAAAGCAAGAAGGGGCACGCTCTCTGTACCCCCTGGATCTGCCTATGTGTTGTTATTAATGTTGTTTTAAAAACTACTGGGTCCTTTGCCGGGCTATCAGATCTGGAGGTGGCCGTTGTCTTTGGATAAGAACACCCATAATACTTTCCATATCTCAGGATCCATACCATATTTGCGTCTTTTAAATAGTTTTGTCCCCTTATCATTCTAGCCTAAAAAGCAGTTGCGCTAGTCTGTTTTATTCTTGGAAGCTAGAAACCAGAGCATATTTTGTCGTGATGACCTGCACGAAACAACCAGTTTTAGAAGTACATGTACACAGATCACTTAACCTGTGATTGAACCATTCACAAATTAGTTTATCAGTTTCAAAATTCGACCTTATCACTTTGATTGATGGCTAAGTTAAGTTCACCCACATTCTCACAAGGCCATCTGCCGATTACTAGAATCCACCAGCTGCTGTTACGTGTCAGCTTAACTGTCACCAACAATTGACTACGTCATAAGGGCGTAACAAGACATTTCTAAAAGGTACGCACAATACTTGTAGTCGATATAGTAGTATAGTCTTCAGTGAAAGTTGACCTTACCATAATGGTCGACAAAAAGTAACAGAAATATATTCTACAATGTCTTTCAGTGGGAGTGAATGCAGTCAATAGATACAGACCTCCCCCTCCTTCTAGTATCCCTCGTTTCAGCTATTTTCGTACAGCCCAATATGTTCAGAAATGTGTTCACCTCCCAGGAAATGGGAGATTCCTCATGACTCTTTGGGATGGGAAAATCTTTGTACGAAAGAATGTAGATCATAAAATAACGCGAGGATTTTTTTCCAAACACATAAACATATGCGCACTAGGGGTATATTTACTTAACTCAGTTTCTTCCCGCACTTGATCTTTATAAAACTTCCCTATCACCTTATGTAAACCAGCTTTCAAATTGTGATTATACAGAATTCGAAAAGTAAACACAATGGCAATGTCACAATGATCCGTATTGATATATTTCTGGTGATTGACCATACGCCTCTATTTAAAACTGGAGTGATTATGTCTCAAAACTGTTGCATAATTCTAAACTAATACACTGGCAGATCCAGGGGTTTTTAGGGAAAAAAAGTCGGGGTGTGGGTGGGAGGGTACCCACAGGATTTCTGTGTGTTTTATGGGAGGAAAGCTTCACGTAGATGTAAAATAAAATATGAAAATTATTTTTAGATAAAAACGAGAGCCTTTACTTGAATGTGCTAACAGAAAAAATAGCTCATCTTTGTCTTGTTCTGTATATTGTTTAGAGACTTTTAGTGAATAATTTAGAAATTTAGAAATTTATTAATTTTATCTAAAATAATGTCCTGCATTTCGACACTTACATGTAAGTGTCCTCTTCACGGAAATAAATATCAAATAATTAACCTAAAATTAGCTCCCTGTATAACCATTACGACTGACATATGAACCCCAACATTACTCACTTTGCCTGGCGCGGCCGCACCTCCTCCTGGAAGAAGCGGCGAACCGAGCGGCGGAACATGTCGTGTTCCTCCGTGAAGATGCGGCGCGTGCCGATGTCCATCAGGGAGTCGGCGTCCGCAGGGTCAGGGCGGTGGGGGGTCGCGGCGGGGGCTGCCGAGCCCTCTTGGGAGGAGGCAGCCACTGCTGAGGAGCGGCAGCGCCTGGAAGGTTGCACTCGTGAAATTAGCTCTCAATAGGATTATGCTGATATAGATTATTTGGCTACAAGTATAGGAAATGTCTGCAAACATAGTTGGCTTATACCCTCAAATCCAGACGGTTTAATGAGAAATAGTGCTTCTATATGCCACGGGCTATTTTGTCAAAGCCGTTGGTGCAGAAAAATGTGACAATTTATGACGACGATGCATAAATAGCATTAATTGCTGCTGCTGGCGCTGCTGCTGCTGCTGCTGCTGCTGCTGCTGCTGCTGCTGCTGCTGCTGCTGCTGCTGCTGCTGCTGCTGCTGCTGCTCATAGAGCAAATATATATAGGCTATGTCATATTCGCATCCCTGATTTGTTTTTAGTATATTAATTAAGAGGTGGAAAGGCAATTACATTGAAATCCCGGACATTTGTATAATGGTAAGTTTTAAGAAAACCAAGGATAAGTATCCAATGGCAAAGATCACAATGATCTGGCAAACGGAGAAAAGATGCTGTGAAGATACCTATGTTCCCACTTTCCATTTAGATTATACCAATTTCACACTTTACACATTGTTGTTTTTGCTCAGAAATGCATTTGTGCAGATTTACTCTTGCTAGCCTCCGTTTCTAAAGGCAAATTTCTCACTTCTCCGTTCATTTAAAAGCTATTTCCTACTTCCTAGTCTACCCAAAGGGAATTCTCATATATTTATATTTCTTGAAAACTCACCGCAGTAGTGCTGATGTCGTTTTCACAGCAGAAGTTATCCGTGAGCCTACAGCTGACGCCATCTTGAAAACGTATTCTGCTTCACCCCTTCAGATAAATTTGTTGCTCTTCAAATATTTTATACTTCTCTTTATATGGCTTGTCTTGAAACGCAGTGTCTGTCGATGATGGTTTGCACTGGTTACAGCCTGTTTGCTTAAGTGTTATATTTATAGTAATACTACACGTTATCAGGCTGGTGGTCAAGAGTAGTTCATAAGGTCACTGTCAACATGGTACTTCATTGATACCTCACTTTTGCGCATAATTCGCATAGCTTCACAAGGCTTAAGATTTGAGATTTTATATAGAAAGCTACATGGATATTAAACGCCTAATTCTGGAGGTTGTCATGGCTTTGGAATTATAACTTAATTACATACACTGTTAATGATTTATAGTCCCCACGGGTATAAGCTAGTAAGCTATGTGACATTGCTACAGGGTTAACAAATGAAATCGACGGGTTGATGTTGTTTAGAAACTCTTTATTCAACCGTGAAAAAACACAATAGGATTGTCAAAGAATACAAATAAAAATATTTATACACCATCATACCATTAATAAATATAAAGTACACCGAAATACTAAAAGAAAACATACCGCTTGCCTCTCTCTCTGCTATCCCTGGGCAATCATAAAACATAAATTAACTATTTCAGCAAATTGCATACCATTACAAGTAGCCTACACAAAAGAAAATATAGTGCAACGATTACAATGAAATAATGTTTTATACTCTTAGAAATAACACAAACAACAAATTACAACAGCAAAAGGAATATTTTATACACGGCTAAATTTCGTGGCAACTACAAGCTATGCAATATGCATGCACCTGTTTCTTGGAAGGCAAATGTAAATGACTGTGGTATTGATAAATGTCCTATAGGCTGACCCACAGAGGGGCAATTCACAGACAAAAGTAAAGACGTCGGAATGGGTATCCCTTCTGGATTCAGAATGTATCCAGGGTCGTGGTGGCCAAAGACGTCTTCGTTTTTGCCTATAAATTTCCCTTGCGGCTGGCCGTGACTATGAGTGATTATCATATAGTTAATGTCTACGTATATTTTACCCAATGCCCTAAGTATTTGAGGTTTGTGAGTATCTAAAAAATGGTTGGATTTTGCTGGGACGTGTTAAGAGTAAAACCTGTTTTTACACATAGGCAAGCATACGCGAATCTATACAACTCATAAATACGACTGTGGCCAGCTTGTTTACACGGGCGTATTGAGGCGACATTGAACGTAGGGAACTTTTGTATCAACTTTTTTGCAACAGAGTAGGACATCCATTTTTGCAAGGGGCCATATAAGGCATGCGAAAAATATAGTTTTGAGTTATCTAATTATGATTACCTCGCCAAGTTTGAGAAATTAGTCAGCATTGCTTCTGTGCCATAGAAAAGGATATCTGAATTTTAATCATGTATATTCACTAGACATGTAGTTTTAGGTGTAGTTTAAAGATTCGTCTGCAGAACATTGATGCATGTTCAAATAGAAAGAAGTTTTTTGAAGACTGATTTATATATATTCGGGGTTCTTTTATATATACATATGTGTTCAAAGTTTCAGGGCTAAACATTCCCGAACCAGCCATAATTGTGTGTTGTTATTTTCCACATTGTCTCTTTAAGTCACTGTCACATCGAAAAAAAAAACCTGATGAAACCCATATATAACACGGGTGGATTTTTGCCGTACGTAGTCCACACATGTAGATAGATGCACTGCATACGTTTTTCATACGGTGAATTGCGCGGGGTGATTTCATGGGTAGACCCATCTGCGCTAATCCTTTGGATCTGCGCTAATCCTTTGGAAATGTTCAAATCTATTGGCGCGGATGGATTTTGATATTGTATGTGCAAAATATAGGTGATTCATGTAGACCCACAATATAATCTCTTTCACACTGTCCCAAAGCTTTGTTTAAATATGTACCGATGAGTCGGATAACAGGAACAGGGAAGGGACTTATAGTTTGACTCACATTTACTGCTGGACAAAATACAATAACAACCGATCTACATATTTCTTCAATCACAACAGTGATTTATACCTTAGTATTTACAGTTTCTGAAAAATGACTACGTGTATGTCCATCTTCAGAATCTCACACTGCGCATGTCAGTCCAAGCGACTTCCCATTGGTTAAAACAAATGAGCTAATCACATGAAAATTCATGATTCTCTGAAACATTTGGATTAACCTGTGAAATTGTAAATTCAGGTCATGATCTATTTATGTTATAGTGCTTCTTAAAATATCTGCTTTACCATGATTGCGTTTTCCCCGTTTTTCCCGTAACCAAAATCCCCCCAGCACGACACGTCACATGGCGTAATTGGCATCTTTCCAAGTCTAAAAAACATGCACTTAAAACGTTTTGCCGTTTTCATACCTGTATCAAGTTCGAACTGCTATATAATAATACCATTTCTGGCGGCCCATGTTCTTCCGACAAGCGCTTAAGGCTTATCACAGTACAAGAGAGTACTGGTTCCCTAATCCTATAGTGGTCATAGTAAAGAACAACTAGTCCTTACAAAGTCTGTGTAACAAGGGAATCTTAACATAGTTCAGTGCAACTTAATAAACCTACCTTATACGTTGCAAGGATGCTACAATCCTTGCGCACTGGAAACTAAACAGAAGACGAGTTTTGTTACACACTCCCCCAGATTTAATGTAACCAAAGCATCGTTTTTAGGGAATGGGGCATTTGCATGACAACTCAAAAACATGAAAAACCCCACTAGTAATCCAGACAGCGAGGGACGATCATCGAACACAACGACATCCGCTGTGCAGGAACTGCCTCAAGCAGACTAAACTGTGGGTCGCATGACGATTACGCAGGTAAGTCCCAACGCTGACGTGGCTAATAGTAAAAACAGTTTCATTATGATATAAGGTTAACCAGCCTAATTTCGACCCAGCCAGTTCTCAGCATTTTGCTATATAAAACATATGTGACTTAATTTCAAATAATAATGCACATTTAGAGAGTAAATGGCCAAAAAGTAAAGGGACCGGTTTACCAAATATAGACTTTGACTAATCAAAATCATTATCTATTCCCTTTGGTGCCCGGGACGGACTGGCTTTCAGTCGTGGATGGCGTGATTCACTCGTGGTACACGAATGCTATTTTGCGCATATGCACAATACTTCACTCATGGTTGATGTAAGCAGTGTATATGTTTTATAAAAAAAAAACTCTCACCATCTACCATATTTGGATGATGCATATGATGAAAAGAAAACGTGAAATAACCTTCCAAAATATAAGTCTGCCACCATGCATTTTACTAAATTTGGGTCGAAATCGTGATATAGAGGTAGGGGCAACTACTTTTAGTATGGTGTTCATAGTTATTTTTATTGTAAAGGTTATATAACATTACATAGGTCAATTAATTACAGCGAAGATATCAGCAGTAAAAAATATGGGTCGCCAAAATTCCCCCAAGACGGGGTTGTTGGGGGGGGGGGGTAGAGGGGGTTGTTGATATCTGGCCAGCGGGATAATTTGTCTTTTGGTTACAATTCTTCAGGAATTTTATAAAGTTTAGCGCCCATTTTGTCTTTTGAAGGTAAGTTGTATAGTAACAAACTTCCTGGTCTTCAGTATTGGTGAAACACTAAGCACTCATATGTCCAGTTGACTTTTGTTATGATGTATAAAGCAGTGGGTCTCATGATTCTATTATTTCAATACATACATCTGATTTACTAATTTGTCCTATGATGTTTATTTTTGAAAAGGAATCTATAGAATTCGAAATCGATAAAAGTTACATTTGAAATTTGAATTTTAGAGTTATTTGTGAAAGACAAGCGGGTAAATACATTAGAATAATTGAATCATGCGAAGTACTCACCTCAACAAAGTAGACACCAACACCAATGATGATGTATTAGCCATTAGGCTGTGATGGACATTGCCTGAGTGCTTTTGTGAATTGACACCAACACAAAATTGATTTTTGAAAAACCTGTAAACTAAAAGCTAATATATAAAGTGGATAAAACCACGTACCCAGTTTAGTTAAGGGCAGACCATGATGTGATGCAGTATGCTGTAAACCTGGTTGTTGTGATGCCCAGGCCTGTGCCTGGAATAAAAAAAAACTTGAATTTTAGGTAATTAATTATGCATTCACGGCACCCGGCAGTTACTGCGTGGTGAGTCCAAAAATAGGTTGAACTTTATGAAATGTACAAAATAAGCGAACTTACTTATTTCTGCACCCCAGCAACTAGGACAATATGTCAATTAAAAAACAGCCAAAAAAAGCAAAAAAGTCAATATTGAATATCAATTTTCAATATGGCGCGTGACCTATTTTTTAATAGATCGTGATTGGCTACAAGTTTTATGACGTCATAAGGCTTTCACTACACCAAATCATTATGTTAATGACGGACTTCATGAATTTTAGGTCGGGTAGTATTACAACACAGAGTGTAGTGTCTACCCTCCTATGGTTGGGTGGATTTGTGTTGCATACCGTTCATCAATGTTACCTAATATGGTAATAATTTCCTGTGCGGTGGGGTTCTTATACCTGCGGATTCACGTGCAAACCCCATTCTCACTCCGCTGTTCCACTGTTCACTTTGCGTTCGTTCACACAAAAAATGGTTAAGGTAAGAAGTTATTTCTTTTTAATATCAATGTATTCTGTGTGCTGATCACAATGGTGTTTTTGTAGCATTCTCATCACCAAAATTAATTACTGTTGGATTGAATTAATTGCATGGAACTAGAGAGTACAGAATACGATAGTTATGGATTTCTAGCACGAATGTGTTGAAAAGAAAGAATATCAGCTTATAAGAGAAAGGTGCACTGCTATATTTGGAGAGTATGTAAGCACACAATATGTGTGCCCAATCATCAATTCATGTACTCTATTTGAATACATCAATCCATGTACTCTAATTGAATATAGGCTGAATATCATCTGCATTTTCAAATACATTTTGCGTTTAGTAAAGCGTTTGAAGGTATAGTGCTGCAGTTGCATGAGCCATATGAATATTCTTTTTCCCCATAGCTGTTCCAAGTCCCTAAATTAATCCAAAAATACTTTTCTGAGCATAGTGTTAGCAAACCTATGCTTATCAGGTAACAGGCTACAGAAATAAAATGAACAGAACAATTTTACAAGGTTACATGCAGTACAGTCAAACTAATATTCTCGGTTGCAGCTTACGTTCGTGCTTTTCCTGTTGGTGCCCGCCTTCTGCGTGGGAACTGACAAGATGGATACAGAGATCCAGGCCATCGTGGATAGACTGTATAAGGCCAACATGAATACAAAGAGTAAGGCCAACATGAATACAAAGAGTAAAGCCAACATGAATACAAAGAGTAAGGCCAACATGAATACAAATAGTAAGGCCAACATGGATACAGAGATGAAGGAAATCAAGGACACTTTGAAATACCTTGCCGATGAGAACAAGAATCTAAAGGTAAGCTAGTGAGTAGTGCTTCTTCATACAAACAAATTACGATACAATATTCAATAAACTGACAACAATGATAGAGCCACATCCTTTCCTGGCAAATCGTTGGTCATGTTCATAATGCAGGTGCCCGGTTATTCCATTGATCAAATTATGCACGGCGCCGGCGTGTACATTTTGTAAGAAAATCATAGCGCTTGCACATATTCAGATCCAGTCGGCTGATGGCATCATTGGCTGTTCAAACAATCGCACGGCTGTTGAGACCATTTCATCCAAGAGAAGACTAAATTTCTAAAGCTATCTTCTAAAAAATCAAACTACATATGCTAGTACAAAATAAGCTTTTGACAGGCCAATAACACTCGAATCGGCTCCAAGAAGCCTATAGGCACGGATTTGCCTCACAAAAAAACAAAACAAAAAACATGGGGCCCACGCCTACCTTAATTACGGCGTTTGCGTATTGATATACAGACTATGGCTTTGCTTTCACTCTCGTTCTGATAACATTGTGTCTCCCTTACTTTGATATGTAAAAGTATAAAAACAATTGACATTGGATAACCATAATTGATGCAGGTATCTGACTGTCAAGTACATGTAGTATTGCAATAATAATTTATGAATACAATGTAATGCTGAATTCCCACTAACCTATTTGTTTATTAATCTAAATACACATTTCTAGCTCCTATAGACGAATACAAAGGAGTACAATAAGGAATACAAAGGAGTCCTGGTTGATAAAAATAATCAAAATATTTCATGACACCTGACAATCCGTCACGTGAAGTCGAATGTCCATTAAACTCTCCATAACATGAACACATTAATTAAAAACATGGCAATTAAATCATAGTGACATCATAATTTCAGACCACCGTGGAAACATTAGTGACCGCCTTTGGAGGACTGGCGACAGCGGAACACAAGCTGGACATCACTCAGACAGGTGACTAGCAGGGTCATTGTAGAATTTGAGCACGAGGTTAGAGTGTCAACCGCAAAATTCAGCAAGCTGATGTCCATTACGGTAAATCAGACATCAGCATGCTTAATTTTACGATTGACACAGCAATCAAGTGCTCAAATACCACTCTGTCATGAAGCAGATACAATATAAATAACTTTTAAAAGTCTATATAGAACTAGGGTAGATGTTAGCAATCAATGTAAAACTCTTCGGAGCATAAAGGTTTCTGGAAGCGCAGTACGGCACAAAACGGTCCACTTATTGCGACATGTAAGGCAGAAAACCCGCAGCAACGGGCGGCCGCCGTAAAATCACAGTGCATTATCATATTAGTTGCCGTATGTCTTTTTTTTAAGCGAGATGCACATTCCACCTTGTGGGTGTGTTCCCGCGAGGCGTGTTGAGGTCTGCGGCGTCTACGACGTTTTCCGCACGGAATGACAAAAGGACAGTTGTGGGCACATACGCAAGGGCTCCGTGCGTTAGGAGTGCGTCGGCAACTCGGCACTGTGAACGGTTTTATTGAGGGTGCCGTGAGATCAACGTGCAAAGAACATACGTTGTACTCACGTATAACTTATGCTCTACACACCTTGTGATTACTAACGTAGGGCATTCGTAAGTTCAGGGAACGCACGGCGCGGGTATTGTGTCTGTGCCGACAATGTGCGGCTAAATCCTCTGTGATTATGCGCCGATTAACGTAAGGTCTACGCACTGCTTCCTTACGGTCAGACCATGACGTAGGGTGGTCGTAGTGGAACTTCTTCTGCGGCCACCCTACGGCCTTGAAAAACGTTGCGTTTGACGCACTGTACACTCACGGATGTCTACGGTCTCCATGCGTTTTTGGTCGTAGACTGGCTGTAGACACACCTTGCGGTGGAATGGGCCATAGGCATTAGGCTCTGTTTGATACATATTTGATACCTGTTTAATACCAATGCGTTAATATGGGTTTTGCGGCAGCCGTACGGCAGAATTTCACCGTGGGTTTAACCCCATGTAAAATGCTTTGGATCAATCGTGGGAATTTTGTATTCACTGTACAGGAGCTGCCGTACTACGCTAATATTAATCCAATAGTATTCAATTTGAAAATAATCGTGGAATGAATGAAAAGTGAAATTACACCATGTGAAATTTCTGCACTATGTGCACTTACAATGATGATATAAAATTCATAACAGCACAGCCTGCTATATTTATATGACAATGACAAAAGTTAGGGAGTAGTGCCTTTACCTTAAGTAAAGTGGGCACACACAGCTTT
>CM032667.1:20928661-20966181 GCA_019095985.1 Streblospio benedicti | reverse complement strand
CAGAAATAAAATGGTCGCGCACAACTCTCTATAACCACCTGATAACTTTGTTCTGTTGCATCACACATTACAGCATCAATTTGTAGACATTCTTCACTTCCAAGTTAGCAGAAAGGCTGAACACTCATCGTTTTTATATTAACTTTTGAGACACAAAGGTTCATGGCTATTCCAATGTTATAATGAGGGGGGGTATATACCACCCCTTGATCTCAAAATCACAATAAATTAATGTTACAAATCTCAATGCGAAAGCCCTTTTCTCAAATCTCAATCAATTGATCTCAATGAATTGAGAGGTCAAATCTCAATTCTCAATTAATTGAAAACCCAAATCTCAACTCTCACTAAATTGTATTGCCATTTACAATCGCATTTAATGCCATTTCATACAGAATGTGTATTATACATAACATTGGTGGGTGTCACGCTGATAAACGCTAGAAAATGAAGTGAATACATCTATTAGAGGCGTGCATTCTTCATAATAGTGAAGTTCGCAAGTTTGTATCAGTCACTGGTCATCTGCAATTTTGAATAAGACCGTTTTTTGCCCATAACCTTGTCAATTTCTATACTAACTAAAATCCGATTACAGATTCGTAATCGTCACTCAAATTCCTATGGCAATAGTACGTTCCACACATGGCATATTATAAATAATATTTGAAAATGATATTTAAATAATAAAAGTCGTGATAGTCTAGAATTACAAAAAACTCACTATAACGATTTTGGGTGTCGGAGATATGTTTACAGTACATTTTCCTTCTTGAAAGTCATAAATTGAAAAGACAATTTGACTGTCCCAGCGCAGTTTACATTATGTGCAGGAGCTTTCTGTAAATTTGTCATAAATCATTTGGGCTGTTTCTTTATATGTAAAAGACACATGTGATGCTTTGGTCATCTCAATGTATGTCCGTATACGTAAACACATCGTAGAATATCGCTTTTCTTCTTCTGACAAATGCAAACACCCTAAAAAAGATTCTGTTCCTCAATGCATTGACGAAATTTGTATATGTGCATTTTGTAGTACTACCTGTAGATAGAAGGTAAGTTGTGCGCTTTATCAACCCAAAAAAAAATAACATCCGTGGACTAACATAGGTGTTGTTACGCAGGTTAGAATCCTCACTACTAGTAGTCATAACATTTTGGTGTTTAAAGATTTAGGGCTCCAGACAATGTTTGGAACTATAAGTGTTACATTCAGCATGTAGCAAAAAGCCCCCTTACACATGCCCTCAATATCACGTTTTGCTTAATGGTATGACATATGCTTGTTTCATGGGTAGATTCAGTCCTTTTAGACCATTTCATTCACTTAGAGTATGCAAAAGATGCACATTCCATACATATGTGAAGAATACCTTTTAAACTACTCTGTCAGATATATTACAAAAAACATATATTTAATGTGACTGCTTCATAACGGGCACAAAAGTTTAGGCAAATGCATTGCAAGTCAGAAACAATATTGCTTACCACCAATTTATAAGCACCCCTTCTCTTAATGTTCCATGTTTGGTGTCTATAAAATGGATGTAGAAAAAAATGAATGATGAATGTAGATCACTGCTAGCCAGTACTCAGTATTTTAACAGTTTTCAAAACACCATGGCCATCTTCACCTGTGCCAAATAACGTCCCCGGTATGAACAGTCCACTAGTTTGCATTGTGTTTCACAAACTGTCCGTTTGTTTACAATTCAACTCCATTTTGGCCCATTAAGAACCTTTTACTGATTTCTAATGATAAAATTGAACGCTTTTGTGTGGATTTAGAAATACTATTAAACTGATTATACATACATAGTAGCATATGACTTTGATATTTGACAAAAGGAAAGGAACATATTACGCAGAAAGGATGAGAGGTAAATGTTATAAGTAATTTAATGTATTGAATTTGGTAATTGTTTAGCTCAAAGTATAAAAATGACTAACACTATATATGTGTGCGTAGTGCAATGTGTCGATACCTGCAATTATGAAACACTTTGAAGCACAGAGAGGTCTTTTTTAACAAATTCATAAAATAAATATGTCCAAGAGCGTTGTAACACCATGCCTAGTCTGGTTCTTGTAAAAAAGTATAATTTTAATGTCATAGTCACAAAAATCCAAATATTGAAAGAGAGGTTAGAAGTGTTGGCAATCTCCCATCTCTCAAAATTTATTTGCCTCGTTCTCCCATCTCCCAAAATTTTTCTTGGCTCTCTCCCATCTCCCACCTATTTCAGCCATCTCCCACTTTTAATACTATTTGTCACACCGTACCAGATTCAACACTCACATAAGAGAATTTCATGTCCAAAAACACTACTAGTTCTGAAAATCAGACTATTTCACATAATGAAGGAACAGCAGCATACTGTTTGTAGAAACATTGAAGGAATTGTGAGAGGTTCGACCGGGATTACAACAGATTTACTACGCCAATATTGTTTTTGCTCATAACTCAAAACCTAATTGATTAAAAAAATGAAAACAGTTTTTAAAACAGCGTCGCAAGACCTTTTCAATGGTATTTGACACGACCAGATGCGCTGAGAAATACAAAAGATAAAGCGAGGGGCATACATGATATTCCACCTTGCGGGAGTGTTCGCCGCAAGGCGTGGTAAAGTCTGCGGCGTCTACGACGTTTCCGGCGTGCATTGACAAAAGTACAGTTGTGGGCACATACGCATGGGCTCCGTGCGTTATGGGTGCGTCGGACTGGGAATGCTTTTAATTAATGAGGTGACCGCGAGATCAACGTCCATCGAACGTGCGTTGTACTCGCGTATAGCTTACGCTCTGCGCACCGTGTGACTACTAAAGTAAGGCATTTGTACGTCCATTGTACAGAGAAAGCACTGCGCCGGCACTGTACCGGTGCTGGCAACGTGCGGCTAAATCCTTTGTGGTTATACGACGATTAGCTTAAGGTCTCCGCACTGCCTCTTTACGGTCAGACCATGACGAAGGGTGGTCATAGAAGTTTGGCATATGGCCACCGTACAGCCTTGAAAAACGTACCTTTGCCTCACCGTACACTCACAGACCCTCACGTTTTCTATGCGTTTTGGGCAGTGGTCTGGCTGTAGACCCACCTTTCGGTGGAATGCGCCCCTGGCATAATAGAGACTGCACATATTTTCGAACCCCATGTATTGGTATTGCTACCAATATTGTCCTGTGGGGATTTTTTTTTGCTCTCCAACTCTTCAGTATAATGCGGTCGTCGATTGATACTGAATTCATTTGGTATGTTTTTTTGCCTTTATCTCAGATAGTTACAACTCTATTTTTATTCTGATACTACCACTGAACAGAAATCGTTGTACCCGTTCAAATGCGCATCACATGACCCCAAGCTTGGATTGGTGGACGTCACTTTAATCATGTCTATTTGCTGTCAAAGTTAGCTGTAGCATGCGCACGTAGACAATAAGGCCCTGATACATTGTAAATGGTGGGCTTCTAATTCGTAGTAAAAAATGGGAGGGGCTATAGTAAGAATTTGTCAATGAAAGCTTTATTATCAATCATATTACTATGCTGAATGTGAGAATAATAAATAGTTTAGTTCCTACGAAATCTGTCTATAGTTCTTATTTACAGGACATTTCTAATTTCAAAGTGTAATGGTATGTATTGTCCACAAGCTGCGTAACAAGTACTTACCTACCAACAAAATAATAATAATATCTTGTGCTCGAAGATCACATTCCTAATATAAATCTTGAGTAATTGTTATTATTATGAATATTACAAGTTAGTGCGAGCATACAGACTTATATTGTCATGTGCACTTAATTGTTGGCACCATTGCAATTGTATTCATTGCATTGTACATTCTAGCTAAGTGGATCGGTCTGCTGTGGTATTATTTTGAAAAAAAAATGTGATTCATTCTTATGTGTAGCAAACCAATTTACAATCAGTTAACCTTACGTGTAGCACATATTTTTGTTTAACAAATTACAAAATTTAGTACCAATAACTGTTTTCTGGTACTGTGTTTGGATAAAAAATACATGGTTTTCAAATGCACATTGGTACTAAATAATGTTTCATACACATTACACTGATATTGGTTCTCCCCTAAGTGTTGAGTCTATATAAAAGGATCTTATGTGGTCGTCAACACTGCCTTAAAAGCCATCAAAAAGTAAATCAATTGATATATATTGTTTACTTTTGTTACCGTAACTGGCTACCTTGTGTGTGAATCGAGGATATTCTATTCGACCAGATATGTTGAGAAATAAAAAAAGTTCGTGGATTAGACTATTTCACACAAGAAAGGAAAAGCAGCATACTGTTTGTACTGCGGTGTGTATATGCCTAGACTTACTACGCGAATCTTGTTTTCGCTCATAACTCAAACACTATTTGACCAACAAAATATTTGAAAACAGTTTACGAAACAGCGTTGCAAGACCTTTCCAATGATGCTCGACTATTATAAAACTAGTCAAGCATAACTTGTTAACCATATAAGGAAAGACTCCGCCTCCTGTATACATGATATTTTCAAATTCCTGTAAGCTCTTCTAAATTCCTCTAAATTCCTCTTGACTGGAATTTTGCGGAACAGAAAGATCCATTGTAAATTAATCCGTTTATAGCAAAGAGCCAGTGCCGAGCAAGTACGTCGAACCTTACAATATATTTCATGTCGCTGTAGAGGTTTGGAGGAGGACCTCTACAATTAGACCATACTGGAATCGCCCTCATGCCGTCCCTTGACACCCTTGATTGGGGTTTGTCTACGCGGGAAACGATCTGATTGTAGAGGTGGTCTCTTCATGCAGATGGTCGAGTAGTGAGGTTGCACGCACGCACGCACGCACACGCAGTTTGTTGTCGCTCAATTACCAGACCATGTTTCGTTCCTTGGTCAGGCTTATAGTTGAAATAACATTCATATTACATGTACATCAGTAGTTTCAGAACCAAGTAGACGGATACAGTCTTTGACTTAGCCTGAAATGGGAAATCATTACACAAACCATCAGTCACAATAACAACAAATACAACAAACATACAGTGAAACGCCTCATAATTCCCTCCAGTGGCATAATAAAAATACGTGTCCATAATATAGAGGTGTCCTTCCAATGGAGTTGCACGATAGTCTCTCGACAAAGGCTTAAAACGGCAAAATATGATTTTCTACTGCAGGCATTCTATTTATAGAGGTGGTTATATATGGAGGTTCTACTGTGTTCCTCCATTTTGTCTTCGTGGCTTCTTTCAAGTTCTAGACTATTGTCTCTGTGAGCTGATGACGTATGTGGTATTTGTATTGGTTGACCTGGCAGGCCTATAATGTCACCTACTCATTATCTTGTGACGGCGGTTTGAACCGGTCCAGTGCGTTTTAAAGAAGACTCTGGATACAGACCAGCATCCGGGTAAATCACAGTTATTTTCCATGTGAAACGTAAGTCATTTTAACATAAATTTATTAGTCTCACACTTTATTGTGGGGGGTTTATGAATGGCATATTATGGGTATTTTAAAGTGTCTAAGAGTCTGTAACCTCTCTTTTTCTATATATTATACTCATTCTAAACACACGGCAGCATTATTTTTATTATGTTGGTTAAACTAGTTAATAGACAAAGAAAATATGGATGATGTTTGACTTGCCATGAACCTCAGTATGTGTGTGTGGAGGTGGGGGTGGGGGGTGGGGGGGGTCTCACATTATTGCGGTGAGTACGTACGTGCCCCGAAACTGGGTGTCTTTTTATGTTTTTGGGTATCTTGTTGGGTGTCTTTTTCACATTTTTAGTACATTGGCCACTTTTTTGTCAGATATTGGTATATTTTGTCACCTTTTCAGATATTGGTATATTGTGGGCTACGTTTTTTTCCAAAAAAAGGTATATTGGTGGGTGCCATTTTCAATATGTCCTTGGCACGTTCGTACCCATTTTCTAACCCAGACCGGGCCCAGATCCCCCCCCCCCCCCCCGTCGTCCCCCCACCCGAGCCGTGAACTTAGGTAAATATATGTTTGGGCGGATTCTTGTGACGTCAACTTTTGTGCATGATACCACAATTTGATAAACCTCTCGAGATTCATTGAGTTTTGCTGACTTCTATACTTCTATTACTCACGCATCAAGCGGACGTCGGCAAAGTCTATTTTTCTCTAGTGGGTGTGACCTCCAACAGGAGGTCTGCATTTCGAGCTGAAATGAAAGCTATGTTGGTGATGAAGTGGATGGGGTGGGTAGGGCTTACAAAAACTTTCACGCCAACATACAGTGGAAGCAAATATATACGTGCATGCCTTTGATAATTTCATACGAAAACATGGACTGTACCAGCAGCAATTACAGTCACCGTGGATTAATTTGGCAGGGTGGTGTTAGACCATAAAATATAACCAGCCGCAAAATATAGCCAGTTATGATTTGCGTTAACACAAATAACGGGAGCCTACAGGCCGAAAAGAATCAACATCACTTCTCCTGAGACGTAGACGTGATAACAATTTCAGGTCCAGAATCAAACAGGTGGTTGTCATTTACAGCATTAATCATGGAGCGTCCTGAACAACCGAACGGTTGGAACAGATGCTTCTGTTTCACGGTTCCATTGCTTCAGATTGCAACGACAGTGGTGACACTTACGGTTTCATTTGTCAACCATACATTCTCCCAAAGCAGCAGACGAGTCCACAAATAAGCCGAAAAACACAGAACCAGCCAGGAGTGCGCCATTCCAACTGTACCAGCCTGACCACTCAATATTCAAAGCCAGAACACCCACAATCCAGCTCGAAATGACACTAAGCTTCCGGCGCCTTCTTCAGCATCTGGAACCAATATGGTCTATGTGAAATTGAGGGTTATTTCAAATAAAGTCAGCATGCAGTCACTAAACTCACCGCCGGACTATCAGCTTCCAAAATGTAAAGCAAAAATAATATCTACTATAAGTTAAGAATAACATACATGTACATTTTCTCTGCTTATAATTTACAGCAGTGGTCATATTTTGCGTCAGCTGGGCCATTTTTAGCTAAATATTATAACTGGCTATATTTTGCGATCGTTATATTTTACGGTCTGACAGGGTACAACCTAACCACGGGGACACCTCATTCATAGTGGTATCTCTCATTGAGGTCATGTCTCTATCGAGATCACCTAAATATCATGAGACCCTTTAGTTGTACCACACTTTCATAAAGTGACCAATATGGACCTCCATTAAGAGACCACCTCCCTATTGTCAGCCCTCTGTGGGTTGTTCATAGAGATATTCTAGTGTATTTTTCAGTGTGAAAGAGAGGGCCTACACGAGTGTAAATAGTGAGCAACTACGTGTGAGTAATCCTTTGTTTATAATGGTTATCTTCCCAATGGTCTGTCATTCTACTCTAAATAATAGAATGCACACATATAATGGCTTTATCAAACCATACGTAATGTGTATGTATACCACGTGTGGAATTTTCTAGTGGTTGATCAATGTATTGCCTAATTAGTGTATGCAGAATAATTCAATTGTATACTACAATATGGATCCATGCAACAAGTTATCATCGTCATATCATCTCGGTTGAATGCGTAGTTGATATTATGAACATGGAATGCATTCTTATTGTCACCATTGGTGGTTTATCATCGCATAGTATATTGTTGATTCTTCTATGTTTGCTGCAAATTCTCGATTCTGATTGGCTGAGAGGAGGAGCGGAAATTTTATATCCTACACTACAAAGTTTAAGACCTCTAAAATGTCAAGTAAACATGGGAGAGAGGGGTGATTACACGACTGGATGTGAGAGATCGGAAAATGTCACTCATTCTGTCAGTCCACACTCAGTTAGATATCAATGTTTTCTGTGCCGCCACTGAACACTTAAGCGAGGGGCACATTCCACCTTGCGGCGGTGGTCGCCGCAAGGCGTGTTGGGGTCTGCGGCGTCTACGGCGTTTTCCGCATGCATTGACAAAAGTACAGTTGTGGGCACATACGCACGGGCCCCGTGCGTTAGTAATGCGTCGGGACAAGTAGTGGTTTTTATTGAGGTGGCCGTGAGATCAACTTGCATAGACCGTGCGATGTACTCACGTACAGCTTACGCTCTACGTACCGTGTGATTACAAAAGTACGGGATCCTCACGTTCATGGTACAGGGAACGCACGGCCCCAGTACTGTGTCTGTGCCGACAACGTGCGGGTAAATCCTCTGCGTTTTCCGTAAGGTCTCCGCACTGCCCCCTTACGGTCAGACCATGACGTGGGGTGGTCGTAGAAGAAGTTTGGCAAGCCAAACTTCTCCTACGGCCACCGTACGGCCTTGAAAAAACGTACGTTTGCATCACTGTACACTCACGGATCGTTACGATTTCTGTGCGTTTTTGGTCGTAGACTGGCTGTAGACCCACCTTGCGGTGGAATGTGCCCCTCGCTTAAGGCGTTAACGGAACACATGGGCGGTAATGCGTAGGGCACATTCCAACACAAGGTGGGTCTACAGCCAGTCTACGACCAATAACGCACGGAGATCGTAAAGAACCGTGAGTGTTAAGTGCGATAAACGCAGCATATTTTTCAGGTCGTAGGGTGGCCGTAGAAGCCAAACTTCTTCTACGACCACCCCTACGTCATGGCCGAGCCGCAAGGAGGCAGTGCGGAGACCTTACGCTAAACAGAGAGGATTTACCCGCACATATTCGGCACAGACACAGTACTGGGACCGTGCGTTCCCTGTACCGTGAACGTGCGGCTCCCGTACTTTTGCAATCACACGGTGCGTAGAACGTAAGATACGCGAGTACAACGCACGTTTGATGCATGTTGATCACATGGCCACCTCAATGAAAAACACTCCCTGTGCCGACGCACTCATAATGCACCGAGCCCGTGCTGATATGCCCACAACTGTATTTTTGTCAGTGTGCGCGCTAAACGCCATAGACGCAGCAGACCTCAAGACGACTTGCGGCGAGCACACCGCAACATGGAATGTGCCCCTCGCATAAGAATATCGGACACCATCATATTGAACATTTGTCTTTCCTAATTACCAGTAAATGCTGTCTAAATAAAGATGCCAAATCGTCGCCAAATGGCTTTACTTGAATAGGTCGAGGAGCTTCTACTAATGATGGTTGATGTCACTAAATATCCCGTACCCCATGTCACTTTAAGGTGACGTTAGGCATCGACCATTTGATCTCGGGGGGGGGGCAGCTATTTTCACCATAGCTTCAATTATTTTTTTCGTGAAATTTGACATCTAATTCTTTTTTTCTTAGATTACTGAACCTCAATTATTTTTTTTATATTTATATGGAGTGGGTGCTACACAAAATTTGACATTTTTTTTATTTTTCTAGCCAAATGAAACCTTATTGTTGATGCCTTATTGCCATGCGCCTTTTTGCACACATGTAAATATACAAGATAGACGATTGAAGCATTGTTATCGGTTTTGCACAACGTTCGAAACGTCAAACAGATAAAAAAAACATACGTGGAGTTACTATTGTCAACGCGGTGCCTTCTACAGACCTCAATAATGCTAAAAACTATGCCCACTTATTTTTCCAGTAACCTGGATCGACCTAAATGGCTTGTCTGTCATCTTAAAAGGGGTGCACAACAATACGCGCCACAACAACCAGCGGCTACTTGTAGTCTTTACAAACTTTGCTTCAGATCACATAGCAACACGTTAAGATCAAGAAGAACAGATCCATAGAGCTGAGAGAATGCAGATGTCAACAATGGCTGTCCTACTTCTGCTTGGATGGCTTTCTATAGCAGTCCTCCAAGGTTAGTTTCACTCGATTGAAATGTCGATATATATTGTCTATCAGCGATATGGCACTTTGTCTCAAAGTTGTAAAGATGACTCGATAGAAGGGCTATAGTATACACGTTGTTTGGTAGACAGTGTGTAGTTCAAATGCTGTTATTCTCAAGGAAACCCCTGCGTCACACGTCACGTGACCACACACCCGCAAGGGGAAAACAAGTGACCATATAACTGCACGGGAAGGTGGCCGTTTTTGACGTGATATTTCTGTACTTACAGAACTAACTTTGCTAAATGTTGTTAGTTGTCAATTAAAATTCGTTGTGTATGTATCATTGTACAACACACTGGGCATGTTTTAGAGCAGAGGCTGCCAATGCCATCGTTAAGTAATATGCTACACGTTCCAGACGTTTTCTTATTTACGTCAATAGGGCACACGTACGTTTTGTTTGTTTTTGTTTTTTTGTTTTTTTATAACCGAGTAAACAGGAAACGGAAATGGAGTGACTAAGATGCCAATCACTTGGTTTATTCATAAAGTACATGTGAGGCACTCTGAGAGCTTGACATCTGATACTCAGAGTGATGTGAGGTAAATTGTTTGGGGATATTAGAAAATTTCACTGTAAATGTATATGTTTACTTTGTTATAAAGAATTGATTAATCCTCAACCCTTTCATTCAAACATAATATGGACATGTTCGATTCAGCGTGCGTTCTGGAGAGCAAGGTCAGCGACTCTGACAGCCAGCTGCTTCTAGCCAAGATCAACGAAATCAGATCCATGACATCCATGGACGGGGGAAAATCTCTGGTATGGGCAACTTTAACTTCATCGCATCAAATCGGTGTATATCGCATTTTAATAGCAAAATGCCGAGTAGGCTGTTTATAAATTCATACTCTTGGTGGTGTTTTCTTTGTTTGTCATTGAAACTTGGAAAAATAATCATTTAGATATTTAATTTAAATTTCAATGCACCAGCATTCGTGTCAAAAAATCTTTGACGGGGATGGTTGTGCAAATTTATACGGTATTGTTTGTTTTGTTTTGTTGCTTTTTTGTTTTTGTTTTTTAAAGTGGTACCTGACAAAGCAGTTTTGACTGTCTATATATCTCCTTGTAGAAATGGAATGACGAGTTGGCAGCGCTTGCGCAGAGCAAGGCTGACACCTGCCGGTGGAACATGGAACTAAAGTACACCAAGTAAGACGGTGCCCTTTGAAACAACACATTTAGATCATATCCAGTAAATCTAGATTGACCAAACAACACACAGCCTCGTGGTCAAAACTATAAAAGCGTATAAAGGGTAATAAACGGGGATGAGGGTCGACATAAAATATCATATAACACTCTATAAATATCACAATTCCATGCAATTATCTTGTCATATGGGTAAATGACAACTATAACTTTGGTTGCAGAGTTTATTCCTCGCCTCGAGCACAGCTTGCTCGCCATTTATATTACACCTCTGTGGTCATACTGCGAGGACATATTTGTTAGCATCTCACTTACTAGCATTGGGGACAGTCTATGTTTGAGTTGGACCTCTGCATGTCATCCACCCCCATTTAAGAGAGCAAGCTGTGCTGAAGGGCGGGAATAAACTCTGCAACCAAAGTTATACATGTAGTTGAATCTCTGTGTGTCAATCTATCATTTGACAATCCCGATGGCTAACCTCTTAGAAAAAGCAACAACACAGCAGCCGCTATGTATTAATCAATTAAAATGCATGATTCAGACTTAAAATGTTCGACAAGCATTCCCCGCCATGATCTCGGGTTTCAGCTGCCATGGGCGTCCGCTGGGGCACGCG
The DNA here is from genome assembly GCA_019095985.1 of Streblospio benedicti. NCBI lineage: Eukaryota > Metazoa > Annelida > Polychaeta > Spionida > Spionidae > Streblospio > Streblospio benedicti. The sequence goes on along the minus strand of CM032667.1, from coordinate 20,954,563 downwards.
AGCGTGGGCTGGTCGGCCGCGCAGGTCCCGGCACACCCCGTCTCGGCGGCCCTCGACAGCTGGAGCAACACCGGCCTCTACATGTGCTACGGCGAGATGAGCATGTTCGCGGGAGCCGACAAGCTGTGCAGGAATTACCGACAGGTGGGTGGTGGAAGATTTCACTAGATAATGCCTTAGAATCGCGTTAGCTTGATGCAGCTTATCTCGAAGTTTCTGTTATCTAGAAGTTTGTTTCATTTCCGTTCAGCCACATGGTGACCATACATGTACACCAGTTGGAAATTTCAATGTTCCTTATCTTGAAGTTTCGGGTATCTCATCGAAGTTTGTTTCATTTCGATCCAACCAGATGGTGAGCATGCATCAGTTGGTTATCTCGAATATAGCATTTCACTTTTTTGCTGTTTACTATACAACTTCGATATACAGTTTTCTTCTGTATTAGCTTGTAATGTAGATGAAGTGAAGAGTGAGATATACCTGGGGGTGGCACCTGTGCATAAAGAAATGCCATTTGGGGTGCTGAAAACCTAGCTGCGGTGTCATTTCTTGGAACGAGAGAAATCGTGCGTCACACAAGTGTGATCCATGCTTATACACACGGATTTTGGCTAAATGGATGTTGTTCATATATGGTTGTGTATATTTTGAAAAACAGTTACAGCCAATAGAAGAAGGAAACTGAGTCCATAATTGCAGAGGTCCAAATAGAGCAGTGTACCCACTCCTGCCGAAGTCAGTTGCTCACATGTCCCTGTACTTCCTGTCCCCAGGTCCTGAATGGGTCCAGCACCGAGGTGGGCTGTGGTCTCGCCGGCTGCGAGCGACTACTCATAGAGCCGTACAACATCGCCACCGTGGACAGGGTCTTCGTCGTATGTCTTTTTGACAGGTATTGTTGGATTCATATAGAATTTCTTTGATGGCTGTGTAATATATCCAAAAGGTATTTTTAAACATTCCATCAGGCCTCTTTTAAAACAATCAATTGAAATATGTTATTGACAGCAATACCTGAATGCTTAACTCTTATTTCAAAACTTAATTACTATGTTATGCATACCATTTATGAATGATGATGTTGAATTTAGTTTTTCAGACGTGGCAGGCCTTTATGAAGAGAACAGTACGTGTGATTTCTGTACTAGCGACTACTTTGTGAACAGCACGACCATTGGTCACTGTGACTACAACACTGGCAACAGCACAGACAACAGCACAGCCAACAGCACAGACATCAACACTGGCAACAACACTGGCAACAGCACAGGCAACAACACTGTTTGCTGTAAGGGGAGTTTTCATTGCTTCCTGAACATTACATGGTGTAAACTCAGCTTGCATTCTTACATTAATTCTTACACCCGCATCACTTGATTTTGTAAGACTGGTTTTCATTGCTTCTTGTGGCAACAGCACTGATCATTGTAAGTACAGCATAACCTTTATATTAGAACCACTTTTGACATGAGTGTTTAGTGGTCTCAATAGAGAGGTTCGTTTTGTAAAGGTTTGGAACCGTAAAACGTGGTCTTATTTTTAATATAGAAGTGGTCTCGATAGAGAGTTGGTCTTAATTGGAGGTTCTACTGTACATGTTTTCTTTGGTTCACCAGCTAGTCCTAGCGGAGTGTTGCTCTATTGCAGACTGCACCGAGCCCTCCCCCTGTGAGAACGGGGGAATGAAGGACCCGGACACTTGTACCTGCGACTGTCCGCCTGGATTCTGGGGCAGGAACTGTGAGCGTACGTAATGCCATATGCAATAATTACAATTATAGATGGTGTGACTCGGACTCAAAAGGAGATATAGGCTGTTATTTTCCGTTTTAGCCTAAGCACCGCCGTGTTCAGATTTTTTGAAAAGGGACCGCAACAAACGGATTTATAGGTTTTATACTTGCAAAAGGAATTGAAAAAAGCAACAACATTGACATGACAGAAAAACATTGAAGCACGGGGTAAAGGCCGTTGGGCTAACAAATATATGCAATCTAATTATACATGAATAGAGTTGATGCATATCTATTAAACCATGAAATCTCATCGTCATATCTCACGACTATATAGGCTGTATGAACAAGGACTTTAAGGCAGCGTGAGTGATCAAGCTGTGAAAACCGACGATGTGAAACCATAGTTCAACAAATTCAAACAATCAACAGAAAAGCATTTGAATCACCAGACTATGCCTCCATCTTGTTGGGTTAACTCCCGCAGTTACCCCCAATGATTTTACCCCGAGGAAGATGTAGGGGTCGTCCTCCATTATCATAGGCAGATCCAGGTGCCCCTCTTTCCCACCAATATACCATAATTTCGTAGGGCTTTGGCATGTTCGCGCATATGAAACTCATGACCTCCCTTTTCTGAAAACCTGGATCTGTCTATGATTATTCTCTCAGTTATACTTGTCCACACAAAGACGCATACTGTTTAGGTATAGGGGTAGTAAAGGTGAACATTTCAAGCATGGACTGCGTACGTCTGCACTGCCAATGTCCATAACGGTTTCCTTGTGGTTTTGCAGGTGCCTGCCCATGTGCGGACCCCGCATCCTGCCTCACTCTCGCGGGACTTTGCGAGTCCAGCTCATGGGTGGAAGAATTCTGCCCTCAAACTTGCGGGTGAGGATATGTTTTGGTGTTAGAGACAGGTTAAAATAATCTTGTCTAACTTACTCAAGGAGCTGACACTCTCGTTTAGTAGATAATTATAATAGTAGCTGTCAGATTCCTTTGTACAGTTCAGTTGGTTTTGTTTTTTCCGTATGCTCCGAAATAAAAGTACAATTTTAAGTACTCACAAATAACATTATAAAACCTTAAGAGCACAATTGACAAGTTTAATTTCTGCAAGTTTTTGTAAGTATTGCTAAAACTCAAGTTAAATAGATCCTTTCCTGTGTATTGCAATTGATAGTAAATCGCATATTTTTGTAGCAATATCCAGTAATATAGGCCCATACTTTTATCCTCAGGTTTTGCAGTTGCTGAAAATGGATTGTATGTGAATGAGGATCTTTCTATTTATCTGTATTGCATTCATTGAGCATGAGAAGATGAGGAAACAGATTTTTGGAACATATCATCAATATCGTGCGCGTGGAGCGTTGTGGTAAAAACCTGTCTTTATGTCGGAACAATTATCGAATTCGCTACCAAATATATTTATACACCTAGAGTGATAAGGCGCAGTAATTGATAAGTGACAAGGCTGTGAGAACAATTTATATAGGGCACTATTTTCATTAGATGTAATATGATGCTTACACTGTAGTAATGTGTCATCAGTTTTGTGTGTAAGTGTTGACGGGTCGACAGGTCGACGACTCTACATGTTTATGTAGTTTATGTGGAGAAAAAGGAACAGAGAATCGGACCTTTTCATCATGTTCCTTAGGGAAGTAGTTGCTAATTTCCCCAAAAAACGTGATTGATAATAAGATGTAGATGTAGAGTGGACGGCATATTTGTAAATACTATTTATTAAAAAGATAAATGCCACCGAAGATTCAATGGAGTACTTGTAAATATGAAATTACTTTGTCCTTTTTATGTGTGTAATTGTTAACTGAATGATTGTATATAAGTATAAATAAATGGATTGAAAAGTACTTAAGTTTATTTTTATAAATAAAAGGATTGAAAAACGTTTATTTTCCATGCCATATTGATTTTGAAAGCACCATGATACGGCATACGTTGAGTGCAGTTAAGCAAATGGCAAACTAGAATACAGTTACATTAGTGTACAAAGTTATTTTCGACCTGAAATCGTTAATTTACATCTTGAATTTTACCAAGTAAGAACTGTCCGCGCGGGTGGATGGTTTACGTCACACGTACATGTCCCATGCGACGTACGTTTGACGTATACCTGAACGGAGCGTAGTAACAACTGATCGCACGTTTGCCGCTGAGATGAGAGTAAACATAAATAAGTTAAGTCATAAACAGAAAATTAAAAATAGTGGTCCATTACAAGCTCGGCATGGCCCAATATTTCGCCCATTTAGAAGATCTCAAGTCCGTGGTTGGAGAAACTTCAGACGAGTATATTGCTGCTGCCCAACGCAAGCTGGACGTGATGGTGAATCCACACTCTGTCACTGCCAAGTTCAGGAACATCATCTCCAATAACGCCATGATCGAGTCTTCGTGGTTCATGCTCGGGTTGCTGGACCGTGCCCTGGAGGACAAGCGGGGCACCATCCGCAAGCTGCAGGAAGAGATGGCCTTGCTCGATAGCCAGAACGAGCAACTCATTAGCGAGAAACAGGCCACAGACACAAAACTCAGAAGGCAGCTGGCAGAGATGGAGGAAGCAAAGGGGCGCATACACAAGCTGATGGAAGAGAACCAGGCGCTTGTGTGTGAGAATGAGCGACTTGACGCTGAGCTGGAAGAGGCACGAAACTACCTTGCGGAGGTAACATCCCACAACCTGAGGCTACGGTGGGAACTGGAGGCGCGACAGGGTCGTAGCGACGGTATCAGTATGCATACAGCAGGGGAAGAGGCAGATGTACTGGACTCTCAGGGAGAGTCAGAGATTCAAGGAGAGGTTGAAGTGGAGTCGGCACTTCAGAAACTAGCCATCGATGCTGCCCCGAGAGACATGGGCGATTTCTGCGAGCCAGTGTGGATTTAAACATCATTTGGACTTTGGTAATCTTAGATTTTTACATCAAAATGTTCTATTTTCTTAAATCATTTATTTATCTTTTTACACAATATGGAAGTTAATTGAATAATGGAATTACAAAGTATAAATTAAAATGTTCTATAGTTTGTTATTGATTTATAAATTTTGAACTGTGATAAAATTTTGTGACTTTTGACGTGTATTTTGGCCATGCAATAGAGATGTACAGGTGCTCTGGAAACAGCCTAATAATAAAGATGCTTCAAAAATACTTTTCTCTTCTATTTTGTAAGTAAAAATAATTTATTTGGGTTATTATGTTGACAAAAACAACCACCATTTTTTCTTGACTGTGCACATATAATGGAGTGGCCACATCTTCTGGTTAAAAAGCCTTATTTGAACACAAACAAAATATCTTAGTCATAGTCATAGTCATAGGCCTATAGATCATTATATATTCAATTATGGCTGAAATCTATTAAATAATAATATGTTACACCTCACTTTTACTATATGAAATTCAATTTGTATCTAATATTGATTGCTGTAGTCGATGTTTGTTAAAATTGACAGCACCATGGATTTTATTAGATCATACCATAATTAGCTAACACACATATACAAATTTATGTGTATTTTCTGATGAGACCAGGATAAAAATGGTAAACCTATTTGAAATAAAATTTAGAAATTACATCAATTGACCAAATTGTGAATAACCAATATAAAAGCAGTTTGAAAACAATTTCAGGGCGGAACAAGACAAAAGCAAGAAATACTATTTGTATTCAATTCTACTCTCACTTTTCTGTCAAGCAAGCTCCTGCCACTGTGTTGATATAGCTGAAGAGACATCTTCCATTTATACTAGAATGATACCAACATCCCAAGCAGCGGGCTGCATAACAGACCGCTCCTTGGAATGATTGTATCATTCTGGTCTCACAACCTTGGGGTCGTGAGTTCGAGTCCCGTCAGGGCCACTTGATATAGTAAAAATGGAAGATGTCTCTTCAGCTGTGTCAATACAGTGGCAGGAGCTTGCTTGACAGAAACGTGGGAGTAGAATTGAATTCACAAGCAAGACTTGGAAAAAAATATATACAATTATTCACACTATTTGTATTAGTTTTTGTTTATGGTTTCACTGGTTCTTCCATTGTGTAAAAATAAGTGATCATCTCCATGTGACACAAGAGTTCTATCCTATGTACACGTCCGCGGTGCCGTCCGCCCCCACCACCAGCCTGGCGACCATAACGTCCTCGCTCCGCGGCAGCTGTTGCCGGCTGCTGTACACCGCGTAGTAGACTGACACCAGCTCGCCCGGGGCGCCCGCCGCCTGCAACAAGGAGGAGGTATAATGTTGTAGTCTGCATATTTGCAAACTATAAATTTTACTTTGTGCATTGACCGAGTGGAAAGTTGGACTTGTGACCAGAATTCATGGGTTCGATTCCTGGTCGGGTCTGACGGTGGGTGTTGAGCAAACTTATCTCTAACAGGTTGCACACTGCTTATGGACACGTTAAATAGGTACAGGTCAGGCGAATGAACTCTAATGTGAGTGATTAGCACGTCTGCAACAAACCGATGTTCTAGATGCTCCCCCAGGGAGTTGAGTATATAGCCTTGATGAAAATCCCACCAACATTTTTCCCAGTAAATCACCAGTCACCAATACTTTTCATTGTCTCTCACCAATCCCCAGAAATTGTAATTGAATATGTCCAGTTGATTCACATTAAGTGGATATATAAAGCAGTGGGTCTTATGAGTCAATTACTTTAATTTATTACCTGCTTTTCTTTCAAAACAAACTCTAAAATTCAAATTTTGAATTCAATTTCTAATTGATTCTCATTTTCAAAAATAAACATGTATCATTCATGAGCACCTACCTTAATGTAGAATCGGTCAGTCACGTTGATTTGCACAAATCGTTTGGGAGAGAATGGTACAAACTTGGAGATCTCGCCGAAAAGAACCAATCTTTGGTTTTCTCTGCAATAGCAAAGTATGGAAACATTTTGTCATGGATAGATTATCATAGATAGAAATATCTTGTTTTTCTGTGTTGAATTTTCAAAAAAAATCGATATGAATTTCTAACCACGGTTTCACATTTTTTAATACACTTAACATTACAAAAGTAAAAAACAGTATCTTTTAATATTTTACTAAATTAAAAACAATACGAACGGACAGTAGAAACAAATATCAAACAAATTATTTGAAGCACATGGTCAAATCATCAAGACAATCTATACTTTTTCACATCTATATCATGGCAATAACCTACTTTACCTTAGAAATAAGAGTTATCCCCACCAATCGCACAACCTCCGGCATCATTTTCAGACCTCTTTTAAAGCAGAACTCTATGGTTTAAAAGTCTGTAGGTGGGATCATTTTAAAATCAACTACATCAAAATCTATTTTTCAAAGTGCTCTGACACTGCCTACTTGAACTGTATAATTGGTGAGGTGTAGAACAGGCAGTAGTCCACCAGTCCACACTCAGGCCCAATGGTCAGCGAGTTCCCGGCGTCAAAAGGAAACATTTCGATGTGGCCACCGATGGTGGTATATGCCAGGGATACAGGGAACTGAAAAACAGCACAGGCGTATAGCAGTCTAAACTTGACTCCGACGTCCACGCTATATAATAATTGTACATTTGTCTATGGTCACTATGACCCCGATAGCAATGAAGACTATAAGGCAATGGTATGTTCTAGTGTTGTGATCATGTTATCTCTGCACGAGTGTTGCCTTTGTTTGCAAACGTGAGCGTCAGCGAACACGTGCAGACAAAGACAACACAAGTGCAGATATAGCGTGATCTCAACGGTCTCAGCTCAACACTAGAAATACCATTTCCTTGTTCTCACCATTTATCGTGATTTTTTTAAATAAAAACAATTACTTTGATTAGCTGTGCGTCATTTTTGTAAACATTAACATGCGACAGCCTCATAACCGTGAAACAGGTAGGATTAGAAAAATAGTTCCACAAATCACACTTATTACTCAAATATTTTCACCTTAATTACGCAATATATTTACTTTTCAATTATATATGTAACATATATCTTACTAAAAAAATCATTTGTACACACTGCGAATCATTATAATGATTGAATAGGCGTTACGCATCCAGAAACACCTGCCATAACTAAAATCATGCGAGAACGTTATGTTTAGTGTGTGCAACGACCGCTAATCCTGTAGTCAGCGCTGCACACATGAACGCAGTTTGTTGTAGTAGTGAGATCACCTTAACAATGTAGTGAGATTAAACTAACCGCTCACGGTTCTTAACCAATCAGAATCGAGAATGAACGGCAAAGTTGTGAGAAACTGTTTATAATGGTCTACTAGTATGATTTACAAACACTGTATAGCATACAGCATACAGTTTATATGACCTAGTCATGCTCAGGCCTATGAATCTGTGCACCCACCACGTATCCAAAGCTGGTGTCGCCAGGCGAGAGGACAAACGTGTTTTTGAGGCCGGCCGCGAGGATGATGCCGTAGCGGTAGATGCCGGCGTCGCAGAAGGTGGTCCACACCTCCCCTTCCGGGCCCAGGGAGCCGCCGAACGCCGTCTGGGATGGGAAACAGAGTGGATACTTGTGCATTATAGAGAGGAAGATGATAAGATGCGATAAATATGGCAATGACAGAGGCAGCAGCAGCTGCTGCTGCTGCTGCTGCTGCAGCAATAACAATAGCAGCAGCAGCAGCAGCAGCAACAACAACAACAACAGCACAAGCAGAAGCAGACGCCGCCGCAGCAGCAGCAGCAACAACAACAACAACAACAACAACACAAGCAGAAACAGACGCCACAGCAGCAGCGACAGCAGCAGCAGCAACAACAACAAAAACAACAACAACAACAACAACAACAACAACAACAACAACAACAACAACAACGCAATTGATCCAAATCCGGCTATGCATACTTGCATTGCCATATTAAAATTGAACTGAACTTGCACACTACGTGTTTTGATGTTTGCACCCACCTGTAGCAGCTGTCTGTCTATGGCCATGGCTGGCTGCGTCGGCTTCAGGATCAGACCGTCCGCGGCGCAGCATCTGCCAACGAGCAACCACGATCTAATTATAGTGGGACTCACAACTGTTGTAACACGTGAAGAATACATTTGTGATTGTCATATACAACAGAAGAGAACCTTCCTATGAGTTTTGTGTCTGCTCTTGTGTGTGTATGTGCACGTGGTCGCTAAATACTGCCACCTTCTCACCACCTAATTGTGAAGGGTCATTCATAGACATGTCCACTACCCTCACGTATCAGTTGTGATTGAAAGTCACTTTTACACAGTAGAGTAGAAATAGTGTTAATATTACCGTGTCACCATGTGTGCTGAAATCTCGGGGGTGGGGGTGCGGTGGGGGTCAGAAAATGGGTAAGGACGTGCAGCGGACAGGTTGAAAATGGCACTCACCAATATGTCTGTTTTGGAGAAAACGTGACCCACAATATATCAATATCTGAGAAAATGTGACACAATATACCAATAAGTCGACAGGGGGTGTCTAGCACTTAGGTGGTGCTACCTTTTGAAAAAATCTAGTTATTTAATTGTATTTGAACTTACTTTCTGACATGTTAAGTGAGTAGTGATACATCTACTAGTTGAAATCACATTGCCATGTTTGCATTATGTCCTAAATATGTAAAAAATATGTCTGAATTATGGACATTAATATTCAAATACAGCAGGTAAATGCAATAATAAGACTAAGGTTGCATCCATTTATGACAGAAACAGGTATAGGCCTGACAAATGGAAGACAAAAGCCGGTATAAATAGTTGTTTCACCGGAGATTCAACCACAAAGACAGCACACACGCTCAGTAATAGAAGTTGTCCCAACAAACATCTCACTCTCGTATGTATTTTGCTCGCGTGTGTCTTTACGGGTCTATAAGATGAGAGCATTGTGCAGGCTATTAGACCGAGATCTCTTATAGTGCCTCTTCAGTTGGGTCCTGCGGTCCAAATGCATCACCATTTTGGGTCCAAATTCTTAGTTGAATTTTTACATTCTGAAAGTTTTTGTTCTTCACATTTATTATTTTTTTTTATTTATTCATTTTACAAGCTACCCAATTTGCACAGTGTATTTTGCCATTTCTGTAGCAAACTGAATTTCTGTTATCATAAATGATCTATCAAATCCACATCAATTTGGCTGTGCACATGAAATATGTATTATACTATCACATGACATAATAAGACCTTTCTTGTCATGATGGCTAGCTTTTCCATAAAAACTAGAAAATTGCATATTTGACGAAAAGTGTTAAAATTACAGTATTCATGCAAATGAGATACATACTAATTAGGTAATTTGCATGAAATGCTGGTAGTCCATTCCAATAGCTTTAATTTGCAGTATTGTGCAAAGCTATACCTAAAATGGTAAGGATTATATGATAAATTGAAACAGCTCCATCCATATTCTGAACGTTTTTGATTTAAAGCAGAATTTCGTGGTGTTATCATAAAAATCACAATCTACAGTTTTCTTTCAATTCACCCCAAATTGACTGTGCATATGTACAACAAATTAGACAACCCTATGAAGGAATAAAAATCCTAATTTAACAAATACTGACTTTCTGATAAAAACTATACAACTTCATTTTTGAAAAATTCTGAACAAATCTGACATTTATGCAAATTAGATTTATGCTAATGGGTAAATTTTTCGTAATTTTGCCTAGTGGCCTGTTTGACTTGCTTTCATATAAGGTATTATACAAAGCAAAATATCTAAAACAGTAAAGATTATAGGACATGTTTTATCACGCATACTGGTCACATGATTTACCATGACGTTGCTATGGAAACCAGTAAATTACCAATACATTCGAAGGGGTTGATTTTTGGAGACTTTTAGTATGTTATGGTAGAAAGTTTTTGAAATACATATCATTCATCAAACAATTTGTTGCAATTACTTTGGCGTCAAGGGGGTTTTCACCATAAATACCCTGGAGTATAATGTGCAAACAAGCTTAAAATTCACTTTCATGTAATTTCAATATTATTTCTCCTTTTGTTTTACCCCAAATTGACATCATCGAATTGCTGTTACAACATAGCATTCACGTAAACACCCATGAGCCAATGATATATGTGGAACCATGCTCCATTTACATCATGGGTATAGATCTATAGATTGCTGTTGTGGACAGAGTCTGTTTTATAGAGGTCGGAAGTTCTTTTGCGAGATGTACTTTAAATGGATGCTTTTGCGGGATGTAGTTGTAACTGGATCATACTATGGGGGTATAACAAATATGACTCTCCAAACATAGTTCAAAACAGAGCATTGAGATCATTTCTGGGTGTGCATCGTTACATCAAATGTGGTCATTCAGGGTGATGTTGGCTGGGAGGTGCCTGTAGTGCGACGGAGAGTACTGATGCTAAAATTGTTGCAAAGGATTTTACGTATGGGGAATAATAGATTTACAAAGAAAAAATATTTTTGTGGGACTGGAAACACAAAGGTCGCACTTGGAGTTATAATGTCAGATGTATCCTTAGGATGGTTGATATTAATTTTGATTCTAACACTGCTATTGAGGATCTTGATAATTTAGATTTTTGATTTTTATTATAAAAGCAGTGTCAAATAAGCTAATGCAAAATGAGATTATGAACTGGAAAGGAGATAAAGACAAACAATCAAAACTTCGTTTATATACAAAAAGTAAAATATAGTTATAACACAGAAATTTATGTCAGTAAAAATATGTCAAAATCCTGCAGATCTTTTTATAGCCGAGTTGAGATCAAGCACTCTGCCACTAAATATTGAAATTGGACGGTTTCAACAGAAACCTGTAGAGAATAGGTTCTGTCCATGTTGCAATGATAATATGGTTGAAGATGAAATTCACTTTCTGTTTAATTGTCCTCTTTATGCTGGTACCCGAAATGTTTTTATGCAACAAGTCAAAATGTTTTATCCTAATATTAATATGAAAAGTTTTATTGAACAATTGCAAGTTTTTTATGAATGACCCTAATATAATATGTAAACTAGGTGATTTTATTAGAGATTGTTATTTTATAAAAATACATATATCTATTCTATTAAAAAAGTAAGGGATTTTAATTAATGATTATTTTATTGTAAAGTACTGTGTCTCATAGGTTTTTATAACCGGCTGATGATTTTATTTTTATTTGATGGATTTTATGATTTATTATATCAGGTGACACATAAATAAATAAACTACTAGCTGCTGCTGCTGCACCTGCTGCTGCTGCTTTGCTGTTGCTGCTACTACTACTACTACTACGAAACACGTGGTGTCCGACCGGCCAGAAAATGGCGTGAGTCTAGTCAATCGATTCGGAGATTTCCATTGTTAACATAGAATGATAATCCAGTAGTAGCTCATATGATTTTCATCCGAACGTTTTCACATTGACAGTACACATACTTAAGACTGTCTAGTTTCTTATTTTGACCATAATAAATAGTGAAATGAATAGCAACTAGTCCAATTTTGACAAAATCGAGTAATAGCCAATTCATTTTGTCAGCAAACGCCGAACGCTAAGTGTTCGATGTGGCGATGGATGTGATTAATGGTCAAATTAAGCTATTTAGTTAAAACAATTACATAGACTTATACATATGAATGGAATCGCATATTACAATTATTTCCATCACAAATATATATTAATACGACGATGTATAACAGAGATATGACCCATTCTCTGTTTGGTTTTTTTTATTGTCACTACACCTGTCGTCGCCTGCTGATATTGTCAGTAGACTTTTTGTGATCATGCAACAATGTCACTGGTTCAACTTAAATTAAATATACTAAATGCGATAGTTTATAGCAAATATATTATCTGTGATGTATGTAAGTGAGATTGCTGAAGTCTAAAGTTTTATTGAGCTGTGTGCGTTCAAAATGTATTGCGCAATTTCTCCCATAAGCATAACATTGGGACTGCTGGTATCATCGCTCGCCCCATAATCCAGTTGAGTTTAGTCTGGATGTAACGGTAGTTCCTGTTCTGTTTTTAGACAATTGTTTAGTCATAGGAAAGGGTCTGTTCTATAGATTATTGTTAAGGACAGGATCTGTTTTATAAACCGTTGTTTAAGACAATGTCTGTATTAAAGATGGTTGTTTAGAAGAGGATCTGTTTTAGACCATAGTTTAGGACAGGGTCTGTTTTATAGACGATTGTTTACTAGAGTGTTTATTTTATGGAACATTGTTTGCAAAGGCTAAAAAGTTTGATATAAATAATTGGAAAATGCATGTTTGAAACATTTGCAAGTGCTCATACCCTGTGGCCCAAGTACACATTCCAAACTGCCCACAACATAAGTAATCTACAATTGATAACAACATGTATTTTGAATTGCGCTGATAAATGAAAACCATGTTTGCTTTAGAGTTGAATTGTTTAATATACAAAAACAAAAAGACAATGTAATCAAATTTGAAACATGTACAAACTATATAAAAAAAAAGTCAATGAATATTCAGGTCATTTGTCGCATGCCAAATTAAGCAATATCATCCAATATGATGCTTACTTCAAATATCAGAACATCAGAGATACATTATCAATCCGACGGTGTGCATTCTTACGGTTTTACCCCAGTGGGAACATACATATGTTATCTTAAATCAAAACACCATGAAATGATATCTCCCACATTGTACACTGTTACTTCTGTCCAGAGTGATTTTTCATGTGCTGTGTGAGGTTATAATTTCGATTGAATGATTTCTCACACACAGTACACTGATATGGTTTCACCCCAGTGTGAGTTTGCATATGTTGTGGGAGTTGTGAACTTTGTCTGAATGATTTCTCACACACTGTACACTGATAAGGTTTCTCCCCAGTGTGAATATGCATATGCTTTGAGAGGCCTTGACGTTGAGTGAATGATTTCTCACACACTGTACACTGATAAGGTTTATCCCCAGTATGAATATGCATATGCATTGAGAGGGCACTACTTTGAGTGAATGATTTCTCACACACTGCACAATGATAAGGTTTCTCCCCAGTGTGACTATTCATATGCTTTGAGAGGCTACTACTTTGGGTGAATGATTTCTCACACACTACACACTGATAAGGTTTCTCCCCAGTGTGAGTCTTTATATGCTGTGTGAGGTTTTGACTTTGACTGAATGATTTTTCACACACTATACACTTATATGGTTTCTCTCCAGTGTGAATTCGCATATGGCGGCTGAGGTTTCCTTTCTGACTGAATGATTTGTCACACACTTTACACTGATGAAGTCTCTCTGCATGAGTATTTACATCCTTATGGCTCATCGGATCTATTTCCTGGCTGTCTGTTTCATCACAAACTGTACTCTGCAATAGTCCTGTACTGTGGCATACCGGATGTGGCTTCATCTCAGATTCTGGACCTACAGGTTCCTCACACAATTCTGTTTTGATATCCATGTCAAATAAATACAGTTTATATTACCAATGTGTCCAATCATGTAAAATATTCAAGGCAAATGCCCTGAAGAATGCATTACTAATGAGATAAATGTCTTTCAAGATCGTTCTAGCCCAGCTATTTGTTTATCTTGAGCGATATTATTTCAAATTATATTGCTAGCATATTATTAGAACGTTAACTTCTTTATCAGTGTTATAGGTAGTTTACGCTCGGATATTTGATATGAAAGTAGAATGAATTCGTATCATAAGTTTCAATTATTATCATAACGACCTCACTAATGTGCAACCTAGAAGGATATGTAATACATGTGTGCTGACACAAATATGACATAAGATGCGAATATCTGACAAAAATGTGACATAAAAGTACTAAAAATATGAAAACGACACTCAGAAATATTTTCTTTTTTAAATGTGAAAAAGGCATCCAGAATATGCCAAAAATGTGAAAAAAGACACCTGGCGATATACCTAAATTGGGAAAACGTCCGTACTCACCGCGATAATGTGAGACAGACTAGACCGACAGACAGACACACACACACACACACACACACACACACACACACACACACACACACACACACACACACACACACACACACACACACACACACACACACACCTCCCCCGAGGCTGAAATTCAAACCTGAGTTGATAGATACATGTATACACCAGTAGTGCATAGGGCCGCAAGGTCAGTCTACGGCCAGTCTACGGGCAAAAACTTAAGGAGATCGTACTTTAGTAATCACACTGTGCGTACAACATAGGCTTGGTTCGACAAATGTTGATCTCGCAGTCCATGCACCTCAATCAAATAATCCCCACTACAGATCCAATCATAACGCACTCAGGCAGTGCCGCATGTTCCCATAACTGTACGGTTTTCCCTGCTTGAGGAAAACACCGTACAGTGTACACAGCAAACTTAAACAGCCCGTGCTGCTAAACTGTCCGCAAGCCCGGTTGTGCCCCTAGCTTTCAAACTACTGCAGTACTACATGACAGATAAATTCTGATCCATATCGTACCTTTAAAAAGTGGGCCTTTACGAGGAAACTTTACGGATCTGATGATCCGTTGGTATAAAAGTAGAGAACAATATGAAAACCCTTTCAAAAAAGCAATATATGAGAATGTAAATATCTGTAAAACTGGCATATTCAGGTGTGTTAGTATTTGAGTACATGAGGTCATACAATGCACAAAGGTTGGCATACTGTGTACTTTACAAATAAAGGATCAATATCTGATCCACAGCAAGTGTGTTTGACCTTCTCACTCCATTCCACCTGCATGTTCCGTTTATTGAATTAATGTCATTTACTAGGATCTAATTTTGTTTGTCAGCGGCTTTCGGCGTTTCCCCCAGTTGGATATTCAGAAGTTTTTAACATTAACAATGTAATGTTTTAAGTATGGCAATATAGAATGACTCACAGAATGTGACTTGAATGACAGATATGAATATGAATTATCAAGTGCAATGACATGAAGAGGACCCGTTATTGGCAATCAACAATGGAAAGAAGCTTGTGATCAATCGGATCGTCATGCAGGAATTGTTTTGGTAACTTCTCTCGGACAATTGTAATTTTCAACAAAGTGCCCAACATTTTTTCTATAGTGCTATCATTCATGACGCCCCAATGGAGAGGAGGTCATATAGCAAATATGTGATTGGTGATTTGCCCTAAATCTTGAGTGTGAATTGTGAATTGCCTGTATTTGTGTGTGTGAAATGTGATGGAACCTATTATTGGTGACTGGTGGTCTGCCCATTACAGAGGCTGTGATTTAGTGGTGAGCCCTACATCTTGTGAATTGCCTATCAAATTGCAATCCCTGGGTGGGGATTGGTGAAAGACATTTAAATGTATTGGTGACTGGTGATTTAGGGAAAAAATGTTGGTGGATGGATGTACACGCCCCTCAATGGACACTGTTGTCCGTGCACAACACGCCATTACATGATGCTGTAAATCATGGCGTCCAGATGATTTGTCATCAAAACATCAACATGCAGGATGAACATGATAACACAGAGCTCCATGGAGCAGTGAATTTGAAACGATGGGATCTGGTGCCAGTTTTAGTGCAGCGTGGGGCTGGTGTCAACCTGTGTGATTATAGGAATCGAACCCCATTACATGATGCTGCACAGCATGATGTCCCAATAGACGTAATCACCCAGCTGATTTCTCCTAACAACATCAACATGCAGGATAAATATGGTGACACAGCGCTCCATGAGGCAGTGAGGGAAAAACGATGGGCGCTGGTGCCAGTTTTACTGCGGAATGGGGCTGATGTCAACCTGTGTGATTATAGGAATCGAACCCCATTACACGATGCTGCACTGTTTGATATCCCAATAGACGTAATCACCCAGCTGATTACTCCTCACAATATCAACATGCAGGATAAAGATGGTGACACAGCGCTCCATGAGTCAGTGAGGGAAAAAAGATGGGCGCTGGTGCCAGTTTTAATGCAGCATGGGGCTGATGTCAATCTGCGGAATCGGAGGAATCTAATCCCTTTACATCGTGCTCCAATGCACAGGACTCCAGTAGACATAGCCACTCAGCTTATTTCTCCTCACAACATCAACATGCAGGATAAAGATGGCAAAACAGTGCTCCACAAGGCAGTGTGGGCGAGAAGATGGGAGCTGGTGCCAGTTCTACTGCAGCACGGGGCTGATTTCAACCTGCGTGATGCATGGTATATGACCCCATTACATTATGCTGCACTATATGATGCCCCAGCAGACACCATCACCTACCTGATTTCTCCTCACAACATCAACAAGCAGGATAGAGATGGTTACACCGCGCTACATAATGCAGTGAATGAAAAAAGATGGAAGCAGGTGCCAGTTCTATTGCAGTACGGGGCTGATCCTTCCATGCTAGACACTCACCTACCAGTCCAGGCTTCGCTGCATTCTCTAAAGGCTCTCTCCATAGCGACCATCAGGAGACACATGCCTGTCAAATCCGATGATGCCTATGATGGGCTTGGACTTCCTGGGAAACTTGTAGCTGACGCTAAGCTGAGGCCTCAAGCAGAGGACATTGTGAAAGGAGAACGTTGTGAATAGAGGACATTGTGAATATTATATTGTTGTCAATTACAACCCACATTGCCAATCCCATACATAATCACTCACACACTCTTTGAAAAGGCTGACCTGTACCTAATTAACGTGTAGGTACAGAGAAGTGTGAAACTTTCTAAGGATCAGTTTGCTCAACACACGACCCAACGACCAGCAATCGAACCCTTGACCTTCAGATTATGACTCCAAATCAGCCACAGAAGCGCATGGTTGATATGTCACTTCAACGAGATTTTGCTGTATGCTGGAAGAAACTGGACATGTGCTTATAAATGGTGCAATGATTATAATTTTTGTCAAACGCAGTAAATGGTTGAAATGTTCCTCATTTGCCTTCAGCACAGTGTCAGAAACTAGCTGTATCTTTCAGATTCCGATGGTTGATTTGCAATATCATTGCGCATACTCCTCATCATAAAAATTTTAAAATCATCAGTTTTGTAGAAGAGCATTAGTATTTAGGAGTCGTTTTCAATAAAGACATGTTCGATAATTATGTCAATAACGCAACACAGATAAGAGCTACGCATGGTCAAGACAATATTTCGATATCTAAATTTAGAATGTAGTATGTGTTTGTTTGGTGTTTATGACGTCCTTTAATTTTATGCTGCTCTATTCACCTATCTCTTGGACCTCAGGAGCCTTGGCTCTGCTGATAGGAGGGTTCATGCTTTTAGTGCTGAACAAGCTGGACTCGCTTTCAACAACCTGATTGCGATGGATATAACGATGCATATGCTTGAAATCTTGTATGTCTGATCATTTAATGGTTCTGGGCCGCGCAGCCTGATACAACAAGTCGACACTAAACATGTGAAAACAGCTTGATCAAAGTATGAATGAACTCACCCTTGACAAGATTAGAATTGTGACTGGCTACACTTTGGTTACAATTTGCGTCAGTGGTTACATTTTGCACCAGATAAACCATTATCGGGGGTGAGGTTACAGTTTGCGTTAATGCAAAACATGGCTGGTTATGTTTTGAGGCTGATTACATTTTGCGGTATAACAATGCCTAAATTAATGTTGCTTTATAGTATAGATTCTGAACAAGCAATACTTAGAAAATTATGTCGCAGCTGGGTTTTTTTCGTATTTTTTCTAGTCAAAATGTTTCAGTATGTAACATTGTGAAGTCGCAATTCTTTTATGATAGCCCAATTGTGCAAATGTAGTTAAATGACCTATTTCAATCTTCTGCTGTTATTTTTGGGATAGTATACTTTTTACACGCAGCTATGTGCATTGTACATGTTTATCTATTCTATGGCATATTTCATATTTGATACGCGATTTATGCTGAAATAAAATATTCTTATTCTTATTGATCTTATTCTTAAAAACTGGCAAACACGATGATGTGTGTCCTTCAAGGGGTCTCTCAAAACCACTGATTGTGACACTTGAAAAAAAGGTGGCTCATCATTGTTATAGTCCGGTAGGAGGGGGGATAAATTTAGCTGAACCCCAAAATAAATGGTGACCAAAGCAACTTTTATGTCGTTGGTGAGCTTATTCTCTCTACAATATCAGGATAAAACCCCACCGGAATCCGCCTCCACCTTTGGGAACATGCTTTATGTTATGCTTGAATGAAATCGCTGTGGTCCTACTGGACTATTACAGTCACATAGTGATATAATATAGAAGTAGATTCATGATTTCTCTAAACGAATGAAGGCTGATATGTAAAAGTAAACCGAAAGATGCACCAGCCCTAGGACCAACCAAGTTCAGTATACGATTAAAATCATAGCACATTTCAGTATCTACTTGGCTTGCACCCACAGGCTTGCACCGCCCACTCTGAGTATGCCGGACTAGTATCAGATGTCAAGATATGAAGCATAACTATTGCTCATTAAAAATGGGAACCAATCACAGATCTTTTAATTTAGGATGTGACTGAGATCAAGTAATCAATCCAAGCATTGCGAAAGATTTGCAGACTGTCAGTTTGCACTTTTCTATGCTTACAACACAAATAGAAGTATACATGTATCTATCCTGCTAGTTTCAATAGTATACGTATAAGACATCACGACATAAAGGTTAAATTAAAAATTATCTCACATAAATTAATACATTATGATAATCCAATCTCTGGAGAAACATTTCAGAGGTCATCTGATACTCAGAGAGCCACCACCTTGCATTTGCTACTGAGAAATGAGAAATGCAGGCATCCTGACCTCATGAGCAGCGTGGTGTTGGTGTAGCCCACCTTGTCCCCGGGTCCCACCGGCCCCATACTGAGCGTGGAGACGGCGGCCTGCAGGGACGGGTGCGCCTCGGACGCTGAAACAAAACAACAGCTGAAGACACAGCTTCCATTTGACTATATCAGGTGGCCACCTGATATATATAGTCAAATGGAAGGTGTGTCTTCAGCAATGTCAATACAGTGGTGGGAGCTTGCTTGGCAGAACAGTGAGAGTAGAATTGAAAACAACAGGTGCTTTATGGTTGGTTTGTTAATTTTGTTGTTGCTCATTTTGTACATTTGAAATATCATTTAGAACAGCAGCCAGATATGTAAAATCTCTTGCAAGTCAGTAGGCTGGACACCAATTGATTTGATGTGCAAATCATAAAAGGCATATGTATCAGGTTTTAGCTAGCTCATTTCATTTCATATACATGTAGTGTGAGCGTGCGTGTTAAAATGTGTGATAGATGGCAATTGATGACTGTGTTTGATTTTCATGACAGCATGACAGCAGCTGTTGCAGCCTTTCGCTGTGTGTTCGTACAGACGCCATTAATCAAGCATAGCAGTACCATTGCAGTGCACCATCTCTATTCAGATCACCATTGATCTCAAATGATCTTAATAGCTATCTGTCTCTGTTTATGGAGGTGGTTCTTGTTTGTCCTTTTGTGAAGGTTTCGGACCCCCCGAACATATGTTATTAGGATAGAGGTGACGCGGTCTCAATAGTGAGGTGGTCTTAATGGCAGGTTCTCCGCTAGTACCATTGTAGTAGTTCCCTGGCTGTTGGCTGGTCGTCCAGAAAGTGTCCTTGAACGGCGCGAGCCCCACGGCCCAGGACAGCATGCTCGAGATGCCGATCGCCCACTGGGGCTGGGCGGGGTTGTAGTCGTTGCTGGCTCTCGCCTGCAATGTGAAGACTGCAGTGTGTGACTCGTCTAAACGTAAATGTAAATGTGGGGGTTCTGATCTAAGTCTTGCTCTCACGACTTTACAATTTACCACCAGGTCATGGACCACTTGTTGATCATCAATTGATCATTTCTCATATGCTTGCATCGGCAGAACATTCAGCACACTATGCTAATCACTCTCACAATCACTCACTCATTCATTCAAAGCAATGGCCTGTACCTGATTTACGTTTCGATGCCACAGAGCAATGTGCAACTTCTTTAGGGATGAGTTTGCTCAACACACCCACCACCAGACCGGACCGGCAATCGAGCCCACGACATTCGGGTCACGAGTCTAACTCCCTAACCACTCGGCCACAGAAGCACATGTAGTACCTGCGGGACTACGGGGACCTCCAGACTCTGCACTATGCGCCTGGCCTGTTCGATGCAGGACTGTGTCAGGGTAAGCATGGCAACCGCCAGCTATTTGTTATAATTTCCATGGGGGCAATTTGTGGTGCAATTTTCCAAAATATAAAAATTTAAAAACTTGTTGTTTCTGAACATCAGCAGTATGTCGCTCATGGTGATCATGTACAGTACTACAATACAGTAGCTGCGTGACCACGGGGATCTCCAGACTCTGCACTTTGTGCCTGACCTGTGACATGCAGTTCTGTGTGATTGGTGATATGCAGTACTGTGTCCATGAATTACAGGGAACCGTATGTAAAATGTGATGGAATCTCATATTTAATATCGCTCATGGTGATCCCTCAATGCAGTACCTGTGGGTGATTGGTGATTTGACCCTGCAGTACGTGCCGGGCCTGAGCCGTGACTTGTGAACTGCCTCTTCTCCCGCGCGCCCGCCCCCCATCTGCAGCAACATATTTAGTTACAATTCCTGGTGGTCGTCGTCGCGTGAATGGCGTCAAACTGGTCGTTCAGCCAGTCCTGTTATTTAGAAAAGAATCTCTATTGGATCAATTTTTGGGACCAGTAGTGTTACCCCCTGTTAATAGAGATGTGATCTCTATACAGAGGTTTATTTTGGTAGCTTTATGAAGGTCTAATCATGTGAAATTTGGTTTTATTTGTAGGTGGTCTGAATACAATAGTGGTCTTAATAGGTCGTTTTATTGTATGATAAAACAGTACTTAACAGAAAAGACGGGGATGTGTGGACTATCCTGGCCACGTGCCGGGCCTGGGCCATGTAAGTACTGCACGGTGAGCCTGTTCTAAGTCGCGCTAAGTCTAAATAAATAGTTCAGCCACGTGCGCGCCACGTCAGGGTGGTCGTCGTCGCGTCCATGGCGTTCAAACTGGTCGTTCAACCAAGGTTGCGGAGCCGACCTCTTGAATTTTGGGACCACTAGTGTGAAGGTGGTCTTAATAGAGATGTGATCTCTTCCACAGGTTTATTTTACCAGCACAAATAGCTTTATGAAGGTCTTGGACCTGTTTTATTTGAGAGGTGGTCTCAATAGAGATGGCTAATAGGGTGTTTTACTGTGCTATGATAAAACAAGCTTAACAGAAAACACAATATGTGTTGATATCCTGGCCAGTGCTAGCTAAGAGCAAGACTCTCCTTCTTTATATTTTACGACTCCTTTATTTAATTTTCACTATTATTATCTGTTCTGTGCTGTAATGATAAATTCCAAAAACAAAAGTTGTTAATATAGTTATATGAACGTTTTCGGTGCTCAAGCACCCTCCTCAGATATACAGTCAAACAGCTTCATTTGTTTACAGTCTATGTGAGCATTGTTGGAGTGGTGAGGAATTTCTGCTTCATGTTGTTAACTTATTAACTTGGCAACAACAGTACTATTGAATACATATACAAGCCATGGTAGCGCTGCGAAGTACATGCACAGTGTACATGTACAATACAATACAATACAGCATTTATATAGCGCTACTACTTCACAAACAGGATTTTAAATGTGCTGTACAGAAAAAAAAATAATAAACACAATAATAATTTCACATGAACTCCCAAAAGCAGTGGTAAACAGTGGTAAAAGGAAATGTGTTTACATTGTCCTTAAAAGCTTGATAAATTTCTTTTGACTTTAAATGTACAGGTAATGAGTTTCACAATTTCGGCCCTGCCACACTAAAAAGACCGGTCAGCATGTAAAATGTTGATAGACAATCGGGTCTATCTTGTGTAATCCCTATACTGAAGGAGATCACATAGATATGGTGGAGCTATCTTGTGCAAACACTTGTATACCAAAGCAGACCAGTTTATGTTCTGTGTACATGTAAGCAACTTTTCCTACGGTGAAATTTACCAAATGTGTGTCAGGCTGTTGGTTGGCAGTGTATGTTGGCATCCGTTCTATAGTTTGGACAATTGGTTATGGCACATGGAACAATATAGCAGGAACATTTATGGACTGGCGGGATGCCCTTGTGTAGCCCTACTAGCCATGTTGGATTAACAGAAGTTCATCTAGTTCAAAAGTTCAGAAATATGCACAAACCACTTGTCAACATGTACCTGCATGTAACACCTGAATCCCCATTGGCGAGACCAGCGGAACATGTCCTGCCAAAACAGCTGGAAAATAGTAATTAGAATATGATTGAAAGTGAATCTTACAAACCACTCAAAATGAAATTAAGCGATTTGGAGTGGCGTGTTTTGAACCAGCAGGAGATCATTATTATACAGTAATGTTCGTTTCCTTCTGCGTACAAATTACTATTTGTGTTGCTATACGCCAAATATGTCATCAGACCTACTGTAGCTCAAGGCATTTGTGTTATTGTAATATATTTTGTACATTTTACTCTTTTCATTGCAAAATATCTTTTTCATATTCTTCTTATTCTAATTTTGATCTTTATATGTGCATTGCCATACAGTGGCTAGTGGCGACCAAGCTTAGGAAGCCTACCGATAGGGGCGGTACAGTACTAAAAAATTGTACTCAAGTAATGACAGTACTCGGCTCGTGATGGAGTACTCGAGTTCTCGTCCCGCCCCCTGCCTACCGGGTCTATGGGCAGCAGTACGCGCGTCCCTTCTCAATGATCCACTTGTACTTGCCACCGTTCTGCTGGGCGTACGGCGTGTCGCGAGACCTGTTGGTGTATTAGTCTAATTAAATTGGCGCGATGATTAAGGAGTGCACTGGCATTTATTTTAGGGACTGTTAATCATTTATGAGGAGGGAGTCGCCAACTTGGTACATGGAAACTGAGGGCGGGCCATCAACTTTGTACATGAAAAAGTGGGGGGGGGGGTCTCCTACTTTGTACGGATATTTTCAGAAAATCCTCTCCCTCCCCATAAATAATGAACGGTACCTTACGTCCACTTGTGCTGCACATTGTAACGTGTCATTTGAAACCTCCATATTAATATTTATATTCATGATTCTACATCCAAGTTGGATTGCACTATTGATTAATTTGAATGTTCACATGGGTCCGTAGATCATCATTGACCACTGATTAAGGCGGCATATGAAGTCATTGAGCGATAAGATTTAAGTTTGTGTGCATTTGAACCACTATTTCGGACATGTATATATTGGGCTTACTTACCACCACCTGTTATGAGCTGTAGAGATCCACTGTGTTGACTCATACATGTATCTGAAGGAAAATGTAGGAGCATAAAGTTTTAACGGGCTACGCTCAGCATCTAAAGTAATGAACTCATTTTTGTACCCTTGGTTGTGGTCATGTGTTAATGGAGCCTTACATGAGACTTCCTTTTATTTAGTTTCTATAATGGATGATACAAGTCTCATGAGTAAACCAAATGCCTGCTCATACAAGATATCCAAAAATGCTATGACACTCCCGATCAAATTTAAAATTGGATCAGTCGTACTGTAGTTGTTGTTCAGACGTTTTGTTTATGACCAAAGCCATCTTTTTCCCCGCGCTTTCTCATTCCTTACCTTGTTGCAGATTGTAATGACAGGATTGTGATTCGGGAGTGTCAGACGGTGGCTTATTGACCGTACTGATGACTTACTGCATGCCGTCTTTGAAGAGCTCGTCACTGGCATTCCACACTTTGCTGCCGCCTCCAATGCCTTGCTCAAACCACACCGAATACTGCACCGATCTACACAAAGTTATCACGATGACAATGATAATAATAATATTGATAAATAATTTTGAGTATCTACGCATGATATTGACCGTTTAAACATATGAGTCTCATTTCTCATAATTGAAAAACGGACATCTGTTGATTGAAACCAGTTATCAAAATTAATTGTGATTTGATTTTGATTTTTTATGTTTGCTTGTTCCAGGGTAAGAAAATAATCAAAACATGATAGGCTTATAAATTTTGGCTTCATAAATGTAGATCTATTAGACGTGACCTGTAGGGGAGTTCGTTCTTCTCCGCGTCTTTGTTCACCGCCAGGATGGCCTGCTCGTAGGTCAGCTGGTCAATGAGTCCGTCTTTAGTGTAGTAGTTCACGTAGTAAGCGCCTGGAATGGGAGGTCAAGAAACAAAGATCCATGGCTATCTATTTCACAGTTTGAATCATAAATCATTTATGGTGTCTTGCATTCAATTTTTCAGTGGTTTAATGTTTATTATACTATAAACTATAAAGAGCACCATGTCGTGAAATTAACTTATTATTAGCAATAGCTTTTTCTCGTATGGCACATTTTGTGGACACCATCCCGCAGGATCAAATAGTGACTCAATTTTTGCTGTACTATCCGGTTATTTGGGATAAATAATCAATTTCCGCGTTTTTTTATGTTTATTATACTATAAACTGTGAACAACAACATACTTGTAAAATGAACCTTTTATCATTATAGTTCAGTTGGAGAGGCTTTAGTTATGCCATCACTGTGGGGAAGTTACCGTTGTCTGACCAGTAGCTCAGGTAGTTGAGGGTGATGTCAGCCTCGCGGTAACTGGACTCCTTGTTGTAGTAGGTGCGCATCACCTTGCCCCATTTGGCGATCACCTTGCGAAGGTAGGAGAATCACAAAGATCATACATATTTCAGCTATTTCTGTTAACCTCTGAGTTTTTACATGTTATTGTACTAATGATGACTGGAAATATTTATAATCGTTGTTTTGGTTGAACATGAAAACCGATCAAAAGTAATGAGCCCCATCATTAAGAATAGGCTAGAAGTCAGTATTGAAAAAAAAAATGTTAAAATAAAAAATGTTATGATTCAGTCGGTACAAAATAGCAATAACCATTAGAATATGTGAAGAGGAAAAAAAAAAAGAACATTTGGAAAATAACTATACGGTGACACAAGTAATGCTCCATATAATCATGATGTCTAATTATAATGATAACGGATATAAACTACTGAGCCCCGCCCCGCCCTGCTGCTGCTGCTGCCGCCGTTGCTGCTGCTGCTTGTTTGTTTTAGTATGTCTTTGTTTGATTAATTATTTGTTTGTTTGTTTGATTATTTGTTTGTTTAATTTTGGCCCCTAAAAAGA
>CM032667.1:20886502-20928561 GCA_019095985.1 Streblospio benedicti | reverse complement strand
GCTCTCCCCTTTTTTAAAAAAAGGGGTTTTTTTTGGGCTTTTTTTTTAGGTTTTTTTTGAACCCCCAAAAGGGCTGTTTTTTCCCAACCCCCAAAAACCCTGATTGCGATGGATATAACGATGCATATGTTAAATTTTGCTTTTAATTTGGCGGGCCCCAAAAGCCGATACAAAAAGTACACTAAAATTGAAACACTTGACAAATAGAATGAACTCACCTTTAAAAATTGTGTATGGTACATTTGGGTTCCCTTTCGGGGGTTTAAATTTCCCCAGAAAAAACCTTTTGGGGGGTGGGTTTTTGGTTAATAAAAAGGGCGGTTAGGGGGCTTTTAAATTTTTGTTAAAATCCTAAAAATTTCCTTAAGAAATTTGTCGCTTTTTAAAAAAAAATTTTCCCAGCTTTTTTCGTATTTTTTAGTCAAAATTTTAGTAGAAATTGTGAATGATTTTTTTTATCCCAAGCAAAAGGGGAAGAAATACCCACTTTTGTGATTTTTAATGTTACTTTTAAGCATTTTTCATTGTACGTTTATCTTTTTATCTTTTCTATTTTACCCAACTGAAAAAAATTTTTTTTTAGTCTTTTAAAAAACCACTGATTGTGCCTTAAGGGGTCTTAAAACCCTAGGAAAGGGGAAAAAAAGGGGGGCCCCATTTTATGTCCGAAAATTTTGTTAACCCCAAAAATAAAGGTACCAAACAATTTTTTTTTTAGTTTTATTTTTTAAAAATCGGTAAACAATTATTGAATTTAAAAAAGGTTTCTGAATGAACTGATATGTAAAAGAAAACGAAAGATGCACCAGCCCAAGACCAACAAGTTCAGTATACGAAAAAAATATAGCAATTTAGTATCTACTTGGCTTGCACCCACAGGCTTGCACCGCCCACTCTTGAGTATGCCGGACTAGTATCAGATGTCAAGATATGAAGTATAACTATTGCTCATTAAAAAATGTGAACTAATCACAGATTTTTAATTCAGGATGTGACTGAGATCAAGTAATCAATCCAAGCATTGCGAAAAGATTTGCAGACTGGCAGTTTGCACTTTCTCATGCTTATAACACAAATAGAAGTATACATTTATCTATCCTGCTGGTTTCAATAGTCTACTATGTATACAAACTCACGATATAAAGGTTAAATTAAGAATTATATCACATAAATTAATATATTATGATAACCCAATCTCTGGGGAAAAAATATCTAAGAGGTCACTTTGGACATCTGAGACTCAGAGTGCCACCACCTTGTAACTGCTACTGTATCTCAATGAGAAATGCAGGCATCCTGACCTCATGAGCAGCGTGGTGTTGGTGTAGCCCACCTTGTCCCCGGGTCCCACTGGCCCCATACTGAGCGTGAGACGGCGGCCTGCAGGGACGGGTGCGCCTCGGACGCTGAAACAAACAACAGCTGAAGACACAGCTTCCATTTGACTATATCAGGTGGCCACCTGATATAGTCAAATGGAAGGTGTGTCTTCAGCAATGTCAATACAGTGGTAGGAGCTTGCTTGGCAGAACAGTGAGAGTAGAATTGAAAACAACAGGTGCTTTATGGTTGGTTTGTTATTTTTGTTGTTATGTACAAAATCTCTTGCAAGTCAGTAGGCTTGACACCAATTGATTTGATGTGCAAATCATAAAGGCATATGTATCAGGTTTTTAGCTAGCTCATTTCATTTCATATACATGTAGTGTGAGCGTGCGTGTTAAAATGTGTGATAGATGGCAATTGTTAAGCGTGATGACTGTGTTTGATTTTCATGACAGCATGACAGCAGCTGTTGCAGCCTTTCGCTGTGTGTTCGTACAGACGCCATTAATCAAGCATAGCAGTACCATTGCAGTGCACCATCTCTATTCAGATCACCATTGATCTCAAATGATCTTAATAGCTATCTGTCTCTGTTTATGGAGGTGGTTCTTGTTTGTCCCTTTGTGAAGGTTTCGGACCCCCAAAAATATGTTATTAGGATAGAGGTGACGCGGTCTCAATAGTGAGGTGGTCTTAATGGCAGGTTCTCCGCTAGTACCATTGTAGTAGTTCCCTGGCTGTTGGCTGGTCGTCCAGAAAGTGTCCTTGAACGGCGCGAGCCCCACGGCCCAGGACAGCATGCTCGAGATGCCGATCGCCCACTGGGGCTGGGCGGGGTTGTAGTCGTTGCTGGCTCTCGCCTGCAATGTGAAGACTGCAGTGTGTGACTCGTCTAAAGCTAGCAGTACTGGACACGGGGATCCTACATCTGCCACTGATATTGTCTGTGTGACTTCTAAAACATGGATAATTTGCATAATCTGAGTAGTAAGTCGGTGTCTATAGACGCCAGATTATGCCAGGGCCCATGGGGATATGGCCCACGACTTACTACTAATCTGAAGTATGAGCCATGCGATCATTTACCTGTGTAAGTAAAAGACATTTTCATACTCGACCCTGTGTTGCTGTCTTTGACTCTCTTTAAGCTACATGAGATGAGTAACCTACAGACGTTATGTGCCCACTAAGACCTCCAGGGTCTGCATGTACAGTACGTGTTGTTCGAGAGAGCCTTATGTCTGTGTCTTGTAGCCATCAACTATTGTACTGCTCTAAGAACAGGAATCTCTTGCCTATAAACAATATACTCGGCAGGATGTTGCTCTTTCGGTCATGTAGTACAGTATGTACCTTTGTGACCACAAGAGTCTCTCGACACCGCAGTATGCGCATCCAGACTCAGCAATGTATTCGCACATGTAAAAACAGTACCTGCGTGAACACTGAAACCTCCTGCTACTACAGGGCGGCTCATATAGCAAAAAATGTGATTGGTGATATGTCCTAAATCTTGATTGTGAATTGTGAACTGTATGTGAAATGTGATGGAATCTATTATTTAATAGTGACTGGTGATCTGCTCATTACAAGGGGGGGGGGGGGTGATTGGTGATTTGCCCTTATTAATCTTGAGCGTGACTTGTGAACTGCCTCTATTTACGTGTGTGTAGTGATGGAACATATTTAGTTACAATTCCTGATTTTTGTTGGTGAAAGACAATTAAATCTATTGGTGGCTGGTTATTTAGGAAAAGAATGTTGGTGAATGGATTTTCATCAAGGCTGTATACCCCCCCCCCCCCCTGTATAATATGTGCTTGGAGATTCAGCAATAAGATCTTGACATGTAGTGCTCTGCCTGTGTAATCACGGGAACCACAGCCTATAACGTATAGGTCTGAATACTCATCAGTATGTCGCTCATGGTGCTGCCTACAATGCAGTACCTGTGTGACCACAGGGATCTCCAGACTCTGCAGTACGTGGCGGGCCTGGGCCATGCAGTACTGCACGGTGAGCCCGTTCTCCCGCGCGCCCGCCCCCATCTGCAGCAGCCACGTGCGCGCCACGTCCAGGGTGGTCGTCGTCGCGTCCATGGCGTCAAACTGGTCGTTCAGCCAGTCCTGTTGCGGAGCCAAAAACCTCTCTATTAGGATCAATTTTGGGACCAGTAGTGTTAGGTGGTCTCAATAGAGAGGCTGATTTTGATAGCTTTATGAAGGTCTGGGACCGTGAAAAGGGGGTTTATTAGAGAGGTGGTCTCAATGGAGAAGGGGCCTTAATAGGCGGTTTTACTATATATGATAAAACAAGCTTAACAGAAAAGACAACTCTAGTACGAATATCCTGGCAAGTTCTAGGTAAGTATTCATACGACTCCTTCATTTCATTTGTTTACAGTCTATGTGAGCATTGTTGGAGTGGTGAGGAATTTCTGCTTCATGTTGTTAACTTATTAACT
Organism: Streblospio benedicti; assembly: GCA_019095985.1. Classification (NCBI taxonomy): domain Eukaryota; kingdom Metazoa; phylum Annelida; class Polychaeta; order Spionida; family Spionidae; genus Streblospio; species Streblospio benedicti. Next base: position 20,924,771 of record CM032667.1, on the reverse strand, counting down.
TGGCAACAACAGTACTATTGAATACATATACAAGCCATGGTAGCGCTGCGAGGTACTGTACATGTAAGCATCTTTTCCTATGGTGAAAATTACCAAATGTGTGTCAGGCTGTTGATTGGCAGTATATGATGGCATCCGTTCCCATAGTTTGGACAGTTGATTATAGCACATGGAGACAATAGCAGCAACATTTATGGACGGACAGGATGTACTTGTGTATCCTTCTAGCCATGATCGATTAGCAGCAGTTGGTATAGTTAAAAAATGTCTAAAATATGCACAAACAACCATGTCTACACACACCTGCATGTAACACCTGAACCCCCATTGGCGAGACCAGCGGAACATGTCCTGCCAAAACAGCTGCAAAATAATAATTAGAATATCGTTGAAAGTGAATCATCAAACCACCTTTGCAACGTGAAATTAAGCGGTTTGAGTGGCGTGTTTTGAACCCGCAAGAGGTCATTATTATACAGTACATTCATCTCGTTCTGCACATTAATTAGTATATATACACCAAATGTGCCTCCGTCAGACCTACAGTAACTCAATGCATTTATGTTGTTATAATATATTTTGCACAATTTACTCCTTTTCGTTGCAAGATCATGCATTTATTCTTATTCTTAATCTAGTCTTATGCTCATGTGCGCTGGTATAGAGTGACTAGTGGAGACCAAGCTCGGTGGGAAGCCTACTAGCCTTTTTAAATTCATGCAAAAAAAATAACATTTCCAAAAATGTTTACACACATGAATCAATACTATACCTGCAAATTTGTAGGGTAGAAAGCATGCTATTTTTTTATCAGCAATGCTCTAAATATTAACCAGTTTATGGTGATATTAAGGTTCAGTGGCGGCCATATTGGCTTTATGCAAATTTTTTTCAGAACGCTCAACACTGGCAAGGAGCCATCATTCAGTTTCTAGTTCAGTAGTTTCCAAAGAACACAAAACCATCAAAACACATTTTATGGCACACTTTGCAAGGTTCAAGCGAGATTCTGCTGCACTATACCGGTCAGAGAGTGTTTAGGGACGGTGCAATATTTACCAGGAAGGGGGACCGGTGCATTTGGTAGGGGGACAGGTACTTTTTTCAAGGTGCAAAGTAGGGGGACCGGATCATTTTTCATTCTTGTTGGGCATGGGACATGTATTTTTTTCAGCTGCTGAAATCCAACCTCGACATGAGCGAATCGGTACAAATTAATCACGCGAATATTCATGGGAGGGGACGGGGACTTTTTTATTAATAGAGGTCGTGGGACATCGGGTTTTTTTTTTTTCATCACATCAGCAGGGGACAAGACCTTTTTTCAGACAAGTTTTTCGATATGCACCGGTCCCCCTGCCTGTTAAATATTGCACCGTCCCTTAGGGGGAAGCGTACCGGGTCTATGGGCAGCGAGTACGCGCGTCCCTTCTCGATAATCCACTTGTACTTGCCGCCGTTCTGCTGAGCATACGGCGTGTCGCAAGACCTGAATAATCATGCTGTATTAGTCTATTTAAAATGACACCCTCATTACAGATTGCACTGGCATTTATTTTAGGGACTGTTAATCATTTATGAGGAGGGAGTCGCCAACTTGGTACATGGAAACTGAGGGCGGGCCATCAACTTTGTACATGAATAAGAGGAGGGGGTCTCCTACTTTGTACGGATATTTTCAGAAAATCCTCTCCCTCCCCATAAATAATGAACGGTACCTTACGTCCACTTGTGCTGCACATTGTAACGTGTCATAATGAAACCTCCATATTAATATTTATATTCATGATTCTACATCCAAGTTGGATTGCACTATTGATTAATTTGAATGTTCACATGGGTCCGTAGATCATCATTGACCAGTGGTTAAGACTGCGTATGAGGTCATTGGGCGATAGAAGTTGTAAGTTTGTGTGCATTTGAACCACTATTTCGGACATGTATATATTGGGCTTACTTACCACCACCTGTTATGAGCTGTAGAGATCCACTGTGTTGACTCATACATGTATCTGAAGGAAAATGTAGGAGCATAAAGTTTTAACGGGCTACGCTCAGCATCTAAAGTAATGAACTCATTTTTTGTACCCTTGGCTGTGGGCACGTTTTAATAGAGCCTTACATGAGACTTCCCTTTATTTAGTTTCTATACTGCATGATACAAGTCTCATCAGTAAAGCAAATGCTTGCTCATACAAGAAATCCAGAAACGCGATGACACGCCAGACACTTCCAATCAAACTTAAGGTGGATCAGTCGAATTGTAGTTGTTGTTCAGATTTTTTATTCAGGACCAGAGTCAGCTTTTCCCCGCGCTTTCTTTATTTCTTACCTTGTTTCAGATTGTACTGACAGGGCTGTGATTCAGAGTGTTATCAGACGGGGGCTTATGGATGACTTACAGCTTGTCGTCTTTTTTGACCGTACTGATGACTTACTGCATGCCGTCTTTGAAGAGCTCGTCACTGGCATTCCACACTTTGCTGCCGCCTCCAATGCCTTGCTCAAACCACACCGAATACTGCACCGATCTACACAAAGTTATCCATTGACAATAATGAGAGTAATATTGATATATACATTTGAGTATTTATATGATATTGACCGTTGGTTGTGAAATTTCTTCATCTAAGGACATCTGAGATTGAAACACACCAAAATACGGGTTATGGACAGGCGCCTTTGATTGTTGCAGGGTAAAATTCCCAAAACATGATAGGCTTATAAATTTTGGCTTCATAAATGTAGATCTATTAGGATTGACCTGTGCCACACTTGTATGTTCTATTTCTCAAGAAATCTTTGTGACCGCCAGGATGAACTACTCGTAGGTCACTTTGTTAATGAGTTCCGTCAAAATTATTTATCAGTTTCATTATTCTTGAGCACACTATCGAAGGCAGGAATACATTGATGCCAATTTACATTTTGAACCAGTCTGAATATGTGGCATTGCCACAAAATAAGCATGACTGCATTTACGATTCGGATCCAAGCAGATGCTTAAGATGAGTGCCCCAAATGTAATGCGAGCCTCAGGTCCATACATATACAGTTTGTATCCATCATATCACCATATCCGTTTAGACATATGAATATCATTTCTCACATTGAAAAGAGACATCTATTGTTTGAACCCAGTTATCAGAATAAATTTGTGATTTGATTTGGATTTTTGTACTTTATGTTGGTCTTGATATAATATTGCAATCAATCACAAAGATTGTTCAAAAATGTTATTATTACAGCTTTTCGCCTCTAAAGAGCCCTAATCATTTGGATTTTTATTTTGGGGGGACTTTTGTTCCAGGGTAAGAAAATAATCAAAACATGATAGGCTTATAAATTTTGGCTTCATAAATGTAAATCTGAAACGTGACCTGTGTTCGTTTCTCAATTTTTGTTGACCGCCAGGATGGCCTGCTCGTAGGTCAGCTGGTCAATGAGTCCGTCTTTAGTGTAGTAGTTCACGTAGTAAGCGCCTGGAATGGGAGGTCAAGAAACAAAGATCCATGGCTATCTATTTCACAGTTTGAATCATAAATCATTTATGGTGTCTTGCATTCAATTTTTCAGTGGTTTAATGTTTATTATACTATAAACTATAAAGAGCACCATGTCGTGAAATTAACTTATTATTAGCAATAGTTTTCCTGGTATTGCACATTTTGTGGACACCATCCTGCAGGATCAAATCTTTACTGTACTATGAACCTTTTATCATTATAGTTCAGTTGGAGAGGCTTTAGTTATGCCATCACTGTGGGGAAGTTACCGTTGTCTGACCAGTAGCTCAGGTAGTTGAGGGTGATGTCAGCCTCGCGGTAACTGGACTCCTTGTTGTAGTAGGTGCGCATCACCTTGCCCCATTTGGCGATCACCTTGCGAAGGTAGGAGAATCACAAAGATCATACATATTTCAGCTATTTCTGTTAACCTCTGAGTTTTTACATGTTATTGTACTAATGATGACTGGAAATATTTATAATCGTTGTTTTGGTTGAACATGAAAACCGATCAAAAGTAATGAGCCCCATCATTAAGAAGTCAGTATTGAAACAAAAATGTTAAAATAAAAATGTTATGATTCAGTCGGTACAAAATAGCAATAACCATTGGAATATGTGAAGAGGAAAAAATAAGAACATTTGGAAAATAACTATACGGTGACACAAGTAATGCTCCATATAATCATGATGTCTAATTATAATGATAACGGATATAAACTACTGAGCCCCGCCCCGCCCTGCTGCTGCTGCTGCCGCCGTTGCTGCTGCTGCTTGTTTGTTTTATTATGTCTTTGTTTGATTAATTATTTGTTTGTTTGTTTGATTATTTGTTTGTTTAATTTCTGTTTAATAAAAGTTATATAGTATATAAATGGTATGATGCAAAGTATTGTCACATATATAATCCGTGAACCAAGTGTCAAGATAAGTTGCCCTTTTTGAAACATTACAACAATCAAACCGAGTAGAACTCACGTCGTTGACGCCCATGTGGCTGTACACAGAGACACTATGGTAATGGTCCATATAACCATAATGTCTAATGGTAATGATAACCGATATAAACTACTGAGCCCCGCCCTGCTCCTGCTCACGTCGTTGACGCCCATGTTGCTGTAGCAGACGATTGTGCGGTGGTCGGTGCCCGCCTCCACGGTCCGCACGTCGCCCATCAGGCCCACGCTGTACGTGCCGCGCGCCGGGTCGTACACCGCAGAGGCTGGAACGGCCGCGGGAAGAATGGAGCAATGGCTTGTCCAAGTTTTTGGAGAAGGCCGGGTGTGCACTTAAGGGATTTCATGGGTTTCGTACGCGCGATCGATGGCGGACATGCCAAAAACCCAACGAAATCAAGTATTTTGTTGGGGGAAATGGGGGCGCTTACCCTCTACGCCCTCCCCCCCCCCCGCCCCGGATCTGCCTTTGTTGGGTTATGTTAATCTCAGGTGTTTCTTTATTCTGGTTTAAAGTTCTCTAATCTCTATTTTATTTTCCTACATACTTCTATTTTAACAGTGTTTTCCACATCTCACCTCCTGATCATACAATGGAGAACATGTCGTTAGTACATTTTATGGGAGCCATATGCAATTCCATGTTTTCTCACTGATAAGGAGAGGCGAGGGGTCGTAGAGAAGTGTGGGGGGGGGGGTTAATACATGCGAAAGCTCATGTACATGTGGATAACAAATACCACACCAAAAGTTTGTTTAACGATCCATCTTTTTGTACTGATATATTTTTGTAGTAACCTTTGAATACTGAAAATATTTAACCATAATATGATTAACCATAAGTGCCGTCGTGAGTTTGAGTTTGGCCAGGGTAATTTGATGTGCATGTAATAACCAAATGGGAGAGTTCATACACATGATGCATACATATATAGCAATGGGTACATGCCAGCGTGAGGAGAGAGGTGGTTACACGGGCCCATACGCACAACTGCATTTTGCCTTCCTTCAAAAACAAATGCTTGAAACAAAATCTGCTTAAGTTTTGTTTTTGTGTTGGACTTTTTAATCAGGGTGAACCATGACATTGACAGCTATGACAAAAACACGTAGACAACACTATGGGCCTCAGCATCATGGGAGGGGGTATGTGATGGTCTACTACTGTGGTTTACAAACACTATACCATCCTGTATACAGTATATATATATATATGTGTGTGTGTGTATGTGTATATATATATATATATATATATATGTGTATATGTGTGTGTGTGTGTGTGTGTGTCATGTGTGTGTATGTGTATGGTGTGTGTGTGTAAACCATGTGTGTGTGTGTGTGTGTGTGTGTGTGTGTGTGTGTGTGTGCACGTGATTGTGTGTGATGTGTGTGTGTGTGTGTGTGTGTGTGTGTGTGTGTGTGTATGTGTGTGTGTGTGTGTGTGTGTGTGTGTGTGTGTGGTCCACTGTATGTGTAAACCATAGGTGGTCTACCCAATGTACTTGAGGCACGTGTGATTGGTTGATTGGTATAGTTCTGAATGTGTGTCCTATGATGCACATGAAAAGCGTACAATGGTGTGTGGGGAGGTCTTGTTATAGAGATGGTCTCAACAGAGGTTCATTGTAATAGCTTGGAGGTGGTCTTGTTTGAGGTTCTTATTTGGAGGTTCTACTGTACATATATAGCGTGTAATGCTTATTTCCAATGTGGTCGTGTTTGTTTGTCAGGTTAGGTAACCAACTGAGCCAAGGGTGTGTGGAGTGATCACGGATCACGCTAGCTATTGTTTTTAAACTGTAGGTGAATTATTTTACATGCAGAAGTTCTGTCTGTCCTCTACACGGCACCCGCCTTTAATGGACCCTCACCCACCTGCCATGAAGTTGTCGAAGGCGCTGATGAAGAGCGCGTTGCCGTCCGTGTCGAAGAGAGCCAGTGGCCCGCTGTTCCGGCCCGAGATCGGCCCGAGATCACCTGCAGCATAAGCGCCCTGCGTGGGACCGAGACCAGTGGCATGAAGATACATAGACAGTGGAGGAAAGGACATACTAGACATATTTATGAACATCAGCCTCAGGACAGTTGACGCAGTGAGAGACTAACGCTGTACGTAGTTTCGATCTGTATGACGTGATATTTGTAACGTTAGAATTACGTGACCAACGCGAAACGTCATTTTACATCAATATTGCAACAAAACATTAGAAATGGATAATAATACGACTATTTCCAATGGTTGATGAATTTTGAACTTTGTGTGAAGTAGCTAGGTAGTATGGCGATTGAAATACTGTGCGGAGATATGGTCCTTCTTGCTGCTTTATTGGATCTCCTTCTTACTCTTCTTAAGCTCCTTGCTGACTCTGCTTACTTGGAGCTCGGGTGTCAGGCATTTTGTGTAGAGCAAGAACCACTCAATTGCTCGAAGACTTGGTTGAATATTAGTGATGTGATGGAAAATTCCGATTGGTGTGTCAAGGGTCAGGCTGACGGCAAACGATGGTTTGATGGTTCAAGCTTCAGGAAAGAGATGCTGGATTTTCATAATTATCTTACATCCTATGTGGCGAACGATTGTACTAACACTAGATCTATCGGATTCAAGGCGTCAAACTTACATAAACATGGGGTCGATGACAAGCTTATCAATGAACCTAGTGAGGAAGCCAAGGAACGTACTGAGGTGTATCCTAGGTGGTTGAAGATGATATACATTTTACAACTAGGATCTAAAGCACCGTCGTATCCAGAGGGCACCATGTCCCTCCTGGTCTTCCACTATGTACTCCTCTTGCTCCACAACGCACTCTTGTGGCTGCTGCTACGCCAAGTCGTCCTTCGCATTGAGAATCTCAACGACGAAGAACAAACGCTTCTGTCGGTGCCATGTAGGTGTCTGTTGTTGACGTAATTGTGATGAAGTTACTAGAGGGAGTGTAGAGTTTATAACGGGTCAAGACATCACACATCCCTAATTGTGTTTACCTTTATTCCCAATACCATATTTTTTTGCCCTTTCCCACACATCCCATAAATTTTGAGGCGTTTTCCCCACATCCCACTTCCCTATAAAACCGTCCCACTAGATTACATGAAGAATACTGTGATGTTGTCGTAACGAAGAATGCTGTAAAACTTATAAGGTACATGTAATGACAATGAATACTGTGAATTGGTCGTAACGAAGAATGTTGTAAAACTTATACGGAACATGGAATACAAACATAAAAATAAAAATAAACAAAAAAAATCTCTTAATGTAGATTATTTTATCATATTGTAAATGCACATGTATACACATACACCTTATTGCACTTTTCAAAAAAAAGGTACAAGAAATTCTGCGACTGTCTTAGGCAAAGCTTATTCATATTTTTCATTAGTTTGTTAAACCTTACAGCAATAAAATAAACTATATGCAGTAAAGGTGATTGCATTTACATCTTTGAGAATTTCAGTATTATCCAGGTGTTCTCGCTACAGAACCTCTAGATCTGTACAGAGGCCACCTCTAGATTTGTACACAGGCCATAACTATGATAAGACCACCACCCATGTATCCACATTATCCTAAACACACACTGGTGATCAGGACAGTTACTTAATAGTTGATACATCAGGACAGTGGCACTTCTAGTCTTCCACGCCATTTTTCAAAGTAAAACAAAAACATTTTAAACATTTTATCGGTCCATAATGTGGGTTGCAGTTGAAGTGTGAGGGCGGCGAGTGGATTTAGATACACACAGTCGCAATGTCTGGGATGATTTGGATCTCCCATTGGCTGAAATCAAGTCATTTGAAGGTCGCTACGATTAGTGGTTGCAACTGTCAATTATAGGTTCCTGCTTAAAGATCGTTCACAAATGGAGTCACCTCATTTTAGGCCTTTTCAAAGTTTTTACCCCCTACCCCACCCCTGGCAACTTACACCATATTTTGCAACCACGCCCCCCCCCTCCCCTCCTGGGTGACGTCATTTTTGAACGATTCCTAATATATTGTGGATACGTGCAACTATTATTATCATCACAGCAGCATGAAAAAAGACCCCATGATAGCAAAAGCTCAGACTGCCTGCACATGCACTCACCTCCCAATCTTCTTGTACGTGTCTCCCACCATGATGCCCCCGTACGCCAGGTACCCGAGCTGCGGTCCACCGCCCCCGCCCACCAGGAAGCTGGGGAAGGCGGACACCAGCCCGTCCTTGTCCCCGCCGGCCGGGCCCACCGTCGGGCCGCCCGTCACGTAGTGCTACAGCAGGCAAACATAACGCGCCCGTGAGGAAAGATGCATCAGGACAGTGGCACAATTATTCTTTCGTACCATTTAAAACCTCATTTTGATCGTTTACTCGAACCATGAGGGTTGAGCGACGCATGCCACTGATGGAACTTGAAGGTTTTGTGGTAAGTTGCTATTAGAAAGTTTCTAACGTTTTTAGTGATGTCTGTTGCACCCGAGCATATGCACCCTCTCACACGCCCACGCACCCTCACACACGCGCACGCGCACACACGCGCGCGCACATGCATGCACGAACACACACACACACACATCTCCTATAGGATACTAGTACACAAGCCCGCCAGAAAAATTGCTCCACATTCCTTGTCAGGAAAGATAGAACACTTCTTCACAATCGCGCCTGCCGTCATTGAGTTTAACCAAATAAACCCATTTATTCCCATTCCCCATGGCTCATTGCACCCTCCCCTTATTCGCGAGTTCAGAAAATTATTTCAAATTGAAAATCCACATCTATCTCATGATCATACTTATTTAATATATATCAAAACAATGACAATTCTTTCTCCCAGCTTTAATATCCAATGTTCTATATGTTTTGCAAGATACCTTAAGTTTTAAAGTTTTACAAGTTTCACACAATAAAAATTTATCTTCAACTACCAAATTATTTGCAAACTATTTGACATATATATGACCAATTATAATACCAAATCAGCTTTGATTACATATTATGGAATCGCAGTTAATATGTACAGAGTAGTATTAGTGGAAGGCCATGTGTTAAACAAAATGAGTTCGTGTGCATTGGATGAAAAAAGTTGCCAACATAAATTTTTTGAATCTCTATAGCCTAGACCGTTTGACACCTCCTATGACCCCATTTGGGTGATAGAAAAAATTGCCAACATGTATGGTTTTTTGGCCTAGGCTATAAAGATTCAAAAACTTCATGTTGGCAACTTTTTTCATTCAATGCACACGAAAGTACACAAGGCCTTCCACTATATAGTAAATTATTTGGATGCTTAGTGTTGTAAATATTTACAGGTGGTCAGAATATACGTGGCTGCATGTAAATCCTGAAATTTGCTGATACAAAATTCTAACTATATATTGCTAACACAATGTTCTATTATGGCTGTATTATGGCTGTATGAGAACTCGAAAAAGGAGAGGGGGATACATTGTTCTCTTTCTCACCTGCCCAAACAGCACACAGTCCTTGGCCGTCACGTCCTCACGGTCGTACGAGGTGAACGACAGGCGGACCTCGGCGCCCGCCGCGCCCCCGCCCACGGCCCGGTAGTGCAGCACGTCGCGGCCCCACGGCCCCAGCCGGTCGTCGCCCGCGGCCGAGGAGCGGTTGACGAGCCGCAGAGAACCCGAGGTGTTGTACGCCGTGCCGCCCAGCCTGCCGCGGGGACGTTATGGAAGAGGAAATGTAAACCTTTTGGTTTAATACCATCTTTTTTTTCATGTTCATCTTATTATAGTTCAGCTAGTATATATTCATAATTGTTTATCACTTTGATTTAACACGTAAATGCTCGTGCCTAAGCATCATCCATAGACGTCTCATTCATATTATGAGCATCACTCAAATTATGGGCAAATCAGTTGCACTCGCTAAACAAATGGTCAGTTATTCTCCTATTTGTTATTTAAGACTTACGTTTTGATTAGCGTCGAACGCATGTGTTGTCATGGAGATAGACGTAATCTTCAACCCTACGACGGATGTGCCCATAATTTGAGTGATGCTCATAATATGAATGAGACGTCTAATCAGTTTTGGTGAAATAGTATGTAAATTCATGTTTTAAAAATTGATGAAATTACTAGTAATGCATTAAAGAGGCTTCATGGACAGTGCAATATATTATGAAAGTCAAATTAATCTATCAATAACACCAAGGACTTGAAAACTAATGATTGCTTTGTGTTTGTGGCATATTTTGTAAGATCTGGCGGCAATCTTGAAAAAAATGGCTACCATTTTGATATTTTTGGTGGCTAGCACATTTTCCTGAGCAGGCGACCTCTAACATAAGTTCATACCAAATGTGTTGCGTGTATCATCAAATGAATGATTTTAGCAAAATCAGACTTATCTGTTCCATTAAAGGGTGCTTTACATGTGTTGGATTCAAAGTGTACCATATCCCAATATTTTTAACTGATGAAAAGTAAAACAAGCAAAGAATCGTCGCGTGTGTAGGAATTTTTTTGTAAATACTTTGTAAACCACGAACAACGTATTGCGTATTTTTTCATTAGGCTTTCGTTGCTGCATGAGTGCATTGTGTAAAGAATCTTTTTCACGGGAAAAACTAATAATAATCTTCATGCATACAAAAAATCGAATATTAAAATATTGTAAACCAGAAGCCTATGTAGTTTGTGTATCGTTCAGCAGAGGTTTAACAATCCTGGTACATTTTTACGCAGGTGTATAGGGCGTGGAGTGTCAATATTTTAAACATTAATTCAAATAAAGCTTCCTTGATCACGATGACGAACTGGAAATTGTCTCTAAGGGAGATTTTAAAGAATCTAACGTTTTTGAAACCCTTTTACTCTCTACAGCATGGCTGGGGTGCAAAAAGGGTATAAAATAAACAATGTGAATCAACAATAAAATAATGCAAGTGAAGAGAACAACTTAGAAATAATGACCAGCGTTTCCCTGTGGTGTAGTCCCAGCCTTCCACTATTTTTCTGTGGATATCTCAACTTTCTTTATTCATGATCTTAATTAACTATGTCTGATAGAGAGGTGCCTGTGATGTTATGTAGTTTACTGATTTAATGTTGTCAAAGGGCAGATTTAGAGTCTTTCTTTTTCCTTGATTTTTCCATGCTCTTCCATTCATTCTCCGCAAGCTCTGCCAGTTTCGCCAATCTGTGGTCCTGTATTCCTTACAGTCAACTTGGTATATCACTGCACACTTTTTTCCACTTGTTATGTAATGGTTTACTTTATTCATTACAACTATTTTAAATGTGCTTTATGTGTTAGTTAATTAATCACCGCGGATTTTGCATTCTGTGAAATAAGACCCTCCAGAATCTGACCGAGGGCCGCTGGCCCGAGGTTAGATTCTGGAGGGTCTTTCACAGAATGCAAAATCCAAAGTGATTATCGGATTTATTACATGCATTAATGTGATAGAAGATAGAAGTTTGTGTTTTGGCTCACAGTGCTAAAACGTTGCAAGATCAAAGGGATAGATTTCAGAGGGGATACCAGGCTGTAGGACTTATGCAAGTCACGTAAAACATTGTTCATTATACTGACATGTGACAAATGTAACCCTGTGGGTTCATGTCATCTTTCATGCCTTCATGTTCATCTTATTATAGTTCTGCTAATATATTTATATTTGTTTATCATTTTGATTTGACATATTGGTAGCCTCTTTCTACCAATGTGTACACTTTCCTTTCAGTAGTACACCTTGTTTATACCTTTTTATCCAATAGTTCGATATGTTCTCCTAACAAGACTTACATGACTATAGTTCGCAAACCATAATCACATCTTTCATGTACTTGTTCTTAATTCATATTGTGTTGTATGTAAGATTAGTTGTACTGTTGTGAATAATCTCAGTGGTATGAATGTGTTTTAAAGCAGATGCTTTTTGGTTGTGAAAGGAGAATGATCTTATGAAGTTGAAAAAATAAAGTTATTACATTTTATATTCATACGTGTTCTAGCAAGCACGTTTACATATAGACAAACATTTCCGTGATGACACCTCACTAACCAGTTGCATATCATTTCTGGTGGGTGAATGGGGGTGCCCGGTGGGGGTGATGGCAAGATGCAGGACCATATGCATAACCTCTTTAGTAAGACAAACCTATAGTATCCCTACTCAGTGTACCACAAAGTAACAAACTCGTAGGCCTATTCGATTGCAATGAGACCAAGGATACTATATCAATATAGTATCCTTGATGAGACTCACGTGAAGATGGCAGGTGCGCTGGCTAGCACCTGCTTGTCGCGCACGTACACACCGTAGCTGCCGTCCGCGTTGACCTTGACCTGGAGGTCACTCGACAACGCACCACAGCCGGGCAGCCCTGGACAAATGAACGCAATGGATCACAGGGGGTATAATGGGTCAGAAAACTCATGTCCCTATGTTTTGCTGCTATTAGCTACATCCTCGCTCATTGTGCTTTTTATTAATGTTAACAGAAAAACGTGACGTAACTCTTGCTTTGCTAAGAGCAAATCCCTCACGTTTTGCATTTTTTTTCTTACAACCCGCTTCATTGAAATCACGTGATGTCTTTTCCCAGCTTTTTTCAGCATTCCACCCACTTCCTTATAACCCTCCTCCCCCATCCCCACCCTTATATTAAGTAGAACGTGTCATGGTATCTACATCAGCTAGAGAGACATAGACGCCATATAGCCGCAGTTACAGTGTACGTGACATTAAAATCTTGGGCAGTGATACAATCACGAACACATTTGAATGGACACCACACAATGCAATTCACATCTGCTGGCAGATCAATAAGAACGTGGGGCTCCCAGAGGACGTTATAACAATATCACGTGACGAAGATCCGCAAGGATTGAAAGCTTACAAAGCTCGAGGATAGCGTAAAACTTAAGAAGAGACATCAATGGTCAAAATCTTTAGCAGGTGAATATTCAACAAACATCGATTGCATAAATTGATCATACATTTAGCGTTCCTAACTCTCAAGATTAACGGCAACTGAAGTAGATTGGGGTGAATTCATTCCACTCTATTTTGGTTGGTGTTAAGAACAATTCACTTCTACTCTCACTGTTATGCCAAGCAAGTTCCTAACACTGTATTGACATAGCTGGAGACATAGCTTCCATTTGACAATATCAAGTGGCCCTAACGGGACTCGAACCCACAACCCCAAGGTTGTGAGACCAGAATGATACCATCATCCCAAGCAGCGGGCTGTTAAACGTCTTGCAATTATGGGTCGGAATGGTCCGGCTTACCACCGCGTAAATGTCGTCACGTTGTTGTCACTCACCGTACGCCAAGAGACCTAACAGCAGCGCATGCGCAAAATCCATCTTCCACTTAATTAACATAAGATGCTCTAATATTCCACAGCAGCAGTTCATATGTAATTATTGTGGGCGTTTTTGTCAGTATTTTTTGTTATTGGAGTATGTTGTTTGATAAGGTGTTATCACGACGTGAACGGGATCCAGGCTAGTATGCGGTGGATCAAAATGTAATATCGTAGAAGAATGATGATCGTGGAAACGACTATTGGTCTTTTTAATAGTATAGAGGTGGTCAAAATATGGAAGTGAGATGACACTGTGTGTTATTTATAAGCCCCTCTATAATTCCATCGAAACAGAAACTAAGTTGGTGTACACAGTGCTCAGGTCCAGTTTCGTTCAACCATGGCGATTTATTGCAGTACGAACTCTACATTTATCTACACATTGAAATTGCCTTTTTATTGTGGTCTGCATAGGGATATGCTATGTCTAACGATATTGGTGGGGGTTTGTTAAGAAGGGTTTGTATTGTGATGAACTGTGCTATCTAAAAAGGTGGTCGTTTTACATATGTTGAAGGCTGCATTGTGTTCCATGGAACCGTTTATAATGTGCGATAATTTCTCTGAACTCTCTCAAAGTAATTAATGCAAACTCGTGCCATTGCAAAGTATTCGCCAGCTATATAAAGATGAGTATGGTGAATATCACTTGATTTAATATATGTTAAATGGTGTATACCACTTTATATCATTATATAGAAAGGCTATTGAAAATTTTAGGTGTAGGGTACTTAGTTGTGACAATTTTATTACATGTGATTTAGTTCAAAGTGTATAATTAAGTTTTATGCTAATCACTCTGTAAATTGGCGAAAACATCAGTTTTGAAATATGTTTTACAACTTTTTTTTAACTAAATTTTGAGGTGTTAGTGATATTTTACTATGCATTTTATGCTAAATAAACTGACACAATGCAATATGTATGTACACCAAGCATACACACTGTGTGCATGCTCACTATAATAGTGGATGGACTGTTTATGCGTATTTTTTTTTTCTTTTTCTACATTCATTACAATAAAAGTACACGTCAAAGTCTCCAAATTGGTTTTCAATGCTGCTTTCTACTTTTAAAGATTGCAAATTGTTTTAATATCATCCCCGCCGGAAACAGCAATTGATATTTTGATATACAGATAGTTAAAGCTTTGACACTTTAACTCACAAAATTGAGTAAGAAATGCAGTAAAATACAGTAGAATTGAGTACTTGGGTAAAGTAATATCTACGTAACTTCGTATTGTAGTGGCAAACTACTAATTTTATAAATATTTTACAACCCAATTTCGTGTGCTTTGCTTCCACTATTTATTTCTTCACCATAACATTGAAATTTATTTCATATAAATATGAAATATAACTAACAATATACGATGTTTGTAAAAGTAAATAGAAATGTAAATTTTGAAGAAAAAAAAGAAGAACCATAGTTTAAAGAAATAGTTACAACGCACTCAAAACCATGCATGGCTGCCTAGGAAATTAGGCATGTAACTTATAGGGTTTTCCTCTACAAACTCATACTCGTAAAATATCCTTATTCATTCATTGACCAAACAAAAACAATAGATTTTAATATCAATTTTCATTAGCATCATTATTCATTGATTAATAACACAAAAAGAATGTGTTTTCCAAAATTGAAGTACTAAGAAAGATCCACAAATGTTCTTAGAGTGCTATTATAATGATATCCTACACATGTGTGTATATATCAATATTATGTTATGACAATATCAATATGATAAAAAGTGCAATATCTTCTACTAGACTGGTATACATTCTTCAAGGAATTTGAAACTCTAACATACAATTTTAAATTTGAAAAATATAACAAATAATTATGTCTACATATTGCCAATATAAATATTTTTGTCTTAACAGCTAACACATTGTGCTTACTTCATTCATTCATGACAACCATGATTCTCATTGTCTTATACACTGGAGCCCACCTAACAAATAATGAAATCTCAATCAAAAAACAAGCAAGAAGCATACTGTTGCATCCACCAACAGAATACTCCATCTCTCACTTCAATCACATCACATTTTAACAAAAGAAAGGAAACTAATACTCAGAGTAACACCTCAATAATTGTTGGATGATGTATACCAATACTGAGTCAAACAAAATACTCAAATATAACATGAGCATCAATGCACACCATACTACAGTTAAGTCTTTTTTTCTAATGTCAAAAGCATCATGCCACCAATCCATATCTACCACGCGAATGATATATCGTATTAATCAAGATTGTCCATTCCCTACAGTGCAAAAAATTAATGTAAACGGATAATAATAAACAACAATCCACCTCATAACAAATTACAACAATAATAAAAACTAAAACATGTCACTCCCAATATCCATGTGTATGATATCGGAGATAACAAGTACATGTTTATATCAAGTATTACCCCGCCCCCCTCATTGCCGCTCTACCCATATCTGCTGTTGGGCTTGTAGTAGCAGTAGGGCGGCTGTGGGGGAGGGCTGAGGCCCCTCAGGCGGTGGTGGATCATGTTGGGCGTCCACTCCGGGTGGACAGTGAAGTCCCTCCGGGCCACCTGTAGAGGGGACAAATCGGTATAATTACATGCCAGATGTTTGGATTTTTTAAATAACCTGTGTTGACTCCCATTGGTTTTGTATGGGATTTCAATTATCTGTCGTTTGGTTACAGATGACTAGAAACCCTAGAACCCAGACCTCAGGATGGGATCTATTTCTTTCTTTGCTTTGGTGAAAGGTGGGAAAGAGAATTTCGTGAGTAGGTGCAAAAACGCAAACTTTAATAGTCAGCAAACATTAATAGTCTGCATAAATTAGATAGCCATGAAATATTCTAGTTTTACAGTACGTCTGACCTCTACAAACTAGCATTCCCGACAGACAGTACGTGAGTTTGAAAACGTCGTCTGTGTTGACGACCTGACGTATTACGTCTTAGCGTACGTTCACACATACGCGATATCGCTTGAGCGACGGAGCGACGTAGCGATGAGGCGATGGGCGATTTGATGTTCACACACACGCGATTTTGCAAGCGATTTTCACTGGCGATTTTCCTTGAATTATAAAAATCTTTATCTCCAATTGATTAATTTTTTTTTCAGATAGTCCATACATTGGCTGATACTGAATCATTGAAGGTACTGTCGACGTTAAACATGGCTGAACAAGACTTTGCAAGCAGAACTAGACATAAATGATGCCATTGCACTAGGTTTAATATTACGGCAGCGGAAGAAAAGAAGAAGAAAGACACGCAGTGGTGGGTGGATGCTATTCTTCTGGATAGGAGGATATTTGGATCGTATTTTCATCTATTCCCACAGTTGTCTCTGAATGATAAAAAGTCTTTTACTAACAATATTAGCTTTTCAACTTTATTCGGGGGGACTTTATCCATGTTGATTATTTCTTAGTTTTCTCAAACAAATTTTCAAAAAATAAGTTAACGATTCCAATATTGTGTGGTGTACTGTGTGGTGTACTGAGTGTAAAATAAAATCAATTAAACAGTGCTGGTCAATAATTATAGAAAAGATCAATTAAAACCTGCTAGACTACATGAGATAATGATCGTGTTCCAAGGAAATCGCCTAGCGACGAGGCGATTTTATAGCTCATGAAGCGAAAAAATCGCGCAAGCGATATCGCCTCGTCTCTTCGTCGCGTATGTGTGAACGGCTCAATGCAAACATGATATACCGAAAATATCGCCTGTCGCTTCGTCGCCTCGTCGCTCCGTCGCTCAAGCGATATCGCGTATGTGTGAACGCACGCTTACGTATTACGTAGAAGTATTACGTCTGACCTCTAACTTGCCCCCATCACCGCTCACCTTGCGGTAGCAGTACGCCGTCTTGGAGCCGTCGTCGTACGGAGCGTAGTTCCTCTCCCCGACCACGGTGCGCTCGAGCTCGCCGGCGTAGCGGCCCTGGCGGTGCAAGGACGGGATGCCCGTGTGCGGGCGCGGCGGCGGCCGGTCCGCGAGGGCCGGGGGCGTGCTGCAGAGGGAGAGTGGGAGTTGAGCGTGATGATGAGCAAAATGGCTATATTGATGGGTTTAATACTATTGAAGTGCCGGATGGAATAGCGGTATACACGTCGTCTGTCAAATGAAACGATTTTGGTTTATCGCATGGATTTAGAAGTCACTAGAGGAGAAAGGGAGATTGTGTAAGCGTAGTTCAGTCGCACTTGTCACATAGTTCTTAGTATTTTGTAAGCAATCAGATATAAAATAAATATACATAACATTATGCGTGATAGTGATTTTGCTTAACTAAAGTTGTTTTTATAATATAGGCGTGGTCCCACATAGAACACCTATATATGCATGCACTTAGTAAGCCCATAGGCACTTATAATGTGTAGTAGATTCAAATATTATAGGGAGCAATCCAGAAAAACTGTTTATAACACATAAATCAAGTATTTGTAGTTTCAGAGAAATACTTAAAAGCTTTTAAAGTTATTGAATACCATTCCATATAATGCAAGACATGGAGCAAACAATGGTCAAAGCCATGAGCTCTATGGTTTAGACCTCGCACCATGGGCCTCAGCATCATGGGAGGGAGGAAGGGGTATATAATGGTCTACTACTATGGTTTACAAACACTATACCATATATGACTAGTCATATATGCTGATACTGTATGGCATAGTGTTTGTAAACCATAGTAGTAGACCATTATATACCCCCTCCCCCTCCCATGATGCTGGTGTGGCGTGAGTCTGACCTGTAGCCGTCCTGGGCAGGACCGCCGGTGCAGTACGGGGAGGAGACGTCGGCCGTGGCGGGGCGCACGGACGGGTTATGGGGCGCCACGTACTTACTGCGCAACTTCTCCCTGCAGACGACGTGGTTTATAATTTATTAGTACATGTACACGTTTTTCATGAACTATTTGCAAAACTCATCAAAGTTGACCCTAGCCTCTGGCACCCAGGTTAAAATTGTATATTTGTGTAGCTAACCGCTCCACAAGACTCAGGGCATCCTCATATATTTGAAGTCACAAGAGTTTATTTTCCTGCAACATTTGCCATTGCCTCAGTGCGATCCAGACTAAGTTTATCCTTGTGCACAACTCGTTTAGTATTTTGCTGCTGCTGCTGCTGCTGCTGCTGCTGCTGCTGCTGCTGCTGCTGCTGCTGCTGCTTGTTGTTCGTTTGATTGTTTGTTTGATTATCTGTTTGTTCTTTTTATGTTTAATAAATGTGCTCAATACGACAGATACGACAGATGATGCGATGTGTTGTCACGTATTGTATTAAATTCGTGAAGCAAGTATCAGGATAAGATTCCCTTTTTGAAACATCATAACAATCAAACCGCGAAAAACATACTGGTACGTGAAATGTATAAGGTACGTACCTGAGTAAGGACATTTGGTCATTGGACATTGGCATTATATAAGTACGAACAAATATTGTCTTGATTTCATCATCAAGGGATGGGATCATATTTAAATAGGTTTAATGACAGTGATTTAGTTGACGTCTACTTGTAAATATTCAGGTGTAAACATTGCCTGTGACATCGATGGTTTAGGATCATGTTTGCTGTGTATACATACGACGTTGTCAACTATCGTATGAATAAAGAGCGTTAGGGTAAATTATATATAACATGATTTCACATCTTTCTACCTTTCTAGCATTCAGATGGATTTAAAAACGAATCAACGTCAATAAAGTAACCCTTACTCATTTCCATCATAAACGTAGAGATGTATAAGCATGCAAGGGAAACAGCGCCGGGGGGTTAAAGGGTGTTGTCGAATTTTAGCGTGAGAAAAAGACAGCTATAATATTGTAAAAGAGGGGTGAGATATTTCTTGACCACTCTACCATGGAGAAAGCGTGTTTGGCTATTGTGTGGGCAGTGAGAAAGTTTTATGGCATGCCTGTATGGTAGACAATGTCTTGCAAACTGATCACCAGCCGTTGGTGTACTTAAATAGGGCAAAGTACAATAGTACGTGTACATCACTGATAGTAGGATAAGGAGGTGGGCATTGTTTTACAACCCTATAGGATGAATGTAGAGGCCATTGAAGGGTCTACAAATGTAGGAGCAGGCCTTCCCCATCCAATGGCAGATCCAGGTTTTTGGAAAAGGGGAGGCACTTAAAGAATGGGGGGGCGCACTTAAGGTATTTCATGAAAAAAACATGAAAAATGAAGTATTTTGGTGGGGAAAGGGGGCGCTCGTCCCCTGCGCACCCTGGATCTGCGAATGCCATTCCCCTCATATATCACCCCTCCTGTAGACAGCCTGCGTACCTGTATGCCTGCTGGCGCGGGCTGACGCTGGCGTCCAGCTGGTAGGCGGGCTTGCCGAGCCGCGTGTCGGCGTTGTGCCAGCCGGGGCAGTGGTGCAGCCGCGTGGTCAGGAAGCACTCGTCCGGGTGCGGCCGGTGGATGCGCGTGGGTGAGAAGGGGCGGGGCTCCGCAGGCTCGAACAGGCGGGGGGCCCCTAGAGATGTAAATGTAAATGTAAATGTGTGGTTTGCAGTCTTCTTTCCTTGAAGGATCTGCAGACGACTCTACATCTACACCAGGTCATTGGCATCCTTGTCACACTGTATATTTCTCAACTCCTCGGGGAGCATACAGCACATCGCTACCGTAGCGCAGACGTCTAATCACTAGCATTAGCGTTCACTCACCGGACCTGTACCTATTTAACGTATAGGTGCCACGGGCAGTGTGCAACTCTGTTAGGGATGAGCTTGCTCAACACCCACCACCAGACCCGACGGTCACGAGTCCAACGCCCCTAACCACTCGGCCACAGAAGCACTGCAGGTGATGTTTATGATACTGGAAGCAGCAGCCCTTACAAGTGAGAGCACACTCTTCTTTCTTTTTTACCACCTGTGTTGAGACCAAATTTAAACCCCCTTGCTCATACACAGCACACAGTGACTGTGGAGCGCAGTAAAGGGACGATCTGTTTATTGAGATCACTTGATCTTCCATTGCCCGGTCTACTATAGAGTTTCTGCTGTACATGTACTAGTTCAATCATAAACATAGAAACGGTGGGTAGGTCTATACTGCACTTCCAATCCGACCAATGACTAGCAGAATAGTCTTCTGTGACAACAGAATCCTAGAACCGGAAAAGTGCCCATATAGCATTGGTGTATACATACGAATCTCGTCAACTGGGTAGTTGATGCCAATGTTTATATTGGTTAAGGATATAAGCTACGAGACTGAAGTCACAAATAACCGTCATCTATGAAATTTATTTGTGCTGTGGATACAATTTAGCCTCGATACACTTTCACGTGACTAAACATCTAAACTGCTCAAACATGAGGACGTTGTTTTGCCTCTTTGAACATGTCGTCACGGTACAATTTGTACATTGTGATATCGTGGCTAGTGGATACTGGGACAAAATGTTGTTTTATGAAATAAAATAAAAAACGGCGGAGATGCCCAAACCCAGCTCCTTTCAAGTGTAAGCCTACGTGAGCTACAAAATTACAATGCTATCATTAAACAAGTATGTAACGTGTATAAGGTGAAGAAGAACTGCAATAAAAATACCACCTTTATTTTTCAATATAAATATCGGTCTGGAACTAAAGTAGGCTACGCGTTAAACCAGTTCTATGCATTCTATTTATCTTATAAACATTGGTCGGTATTAAAACACTGTTAATGCAGTTCACTTGAATGTATATGTTTAATTTATAAATCTTATATTGTAACATGTCAACAGTTTATAACACTTTTTGCATGTACTCATTTGCACATGGAAAAAAGCATCATGATAGGGGGTATATAATGGTCCTACTATGGTTTACGGACACTATCATGCAGTTATACTGTTCATTACTATAGTAGTACACTGTAAGGTATAGTGTTTGTAAACCATAGTAGACTGCTCCATTGGTGCCGACCCCATGTATAGGCTCGTACCTGCCGGACTGTTCATCATACGTCGTCGCCCTCTGCGACTGCTCCATCCAGACGCTCCGGGCTCGCTGCCGAATGGCGTCCAGATGGTGGCAGTCCAGCTGGTTCAGTTCCGCGTACTCTGGATCCAGCTTTCTCTCTCCACGGACGTTTCTCAGTTTTTCGTAGCGAGAGATAAGCGACTTGTATCCGGGGTTCAAATGACCCGTGGCCATGATTACTTATAATTCAGTACCTCTCTGTTGTAAAATTATATAATATCCGTGGCGTGTACTTAATTTTCTGTTAAATTAACCAGCATATATCAAGTTTGCACGTTCGTGTTTGGATACTAACTCCAAGCAACGAGTAACCTTTGTCATGGCGGGATTCAGATACGGATCAATGTTTGGAGAGATCCAGTCTGGATCCTAATCTGCTGGATATTGATCCTGTAAGTCACTATCTCATGTGCTTAATCGTTGTCCATTTGAAGATGCGTTTCAATGTATCTTTCTTATTATTAGATTAATTATATTAATAATATATCTGGTTTAACACAGGTTACTCATGTTATGAACGTGTAACGTTTAGTTTCAACGTGTTCACGTGTGAAATCGAAGGTTAAACGTATCGCACGTTCTAGTTGATAGGCAATTCTTGGAATTCTGTAGTGTGAACGTATTAACCTTGTAAGGATCATTCACGAATGACGTCATCGCGTGAGGGGGGGGTGGTCAGAGAAAAATGACGTCATTGCGGACTGTGGGGTGGGGTGCAGATGCTCTTTTTAATAGTTTTCCAATGGAATTGTTTGAAATGTAAAATATCAATATGTTGTGAATGTGTTTTTCTTTGTTGTTCTTTTTTTTAATTTTCATTTTTATTTTTTATTTTTTGTGCGTGTTTTTGTTTTGTTTTGTTTTATTTTTTATTTAGTAGGTAGGTAAAAATGACGCATCATAGGGAGGGGCTAAGAAATAATGACGCACGATGACAGGGGGCTTACCACCACACAACCCTTGTTTATATGTAATCTCTTTCTATGTCAAAAATATAATAGAACGAAAGATGGAAGGAGTAGGATAATGTTGGGGGGTGGGCAATCGTAATAATTAGAAAATGTTGTGTCCATTCAAAGTGATAAATAAGAAAAATAACTAATCACATCAGATGTTACGTGGATCCCTGGCTAATTAAAACTGTTAGTCAATGAAATTGCGTGGAGTCGATCAATTTCATATTTGTGTATACAGATTGATTCCCAATGCTCAATATCCTTTGTTTGCTGTGGCTACTGGACCTCAAATAGTTCACATACTCACTACTTAAACGGGAGCACAATACGGCTAGTCAATAACACAAAGTTAGCCTTGGATAATAACTAACATATACTCTCTCAGAAGAGCGCTGAATGTAAGTAAACAAGAACTACTGTAAATCTATCGTCTGGCAGACACTTTTACGAAGGCTTTTGAAACCTCACTTGATTTGGAGATAAGCTAGCCCATACATAAGTTGAACAGCACCTAATTGAAGGTTTGTTTATGTTATTTTTTTAACTTTAAATAACATTTTGCAATTAAAATGTGTTATTTTATTTTATTAAAAGTTAAGTGTATGTTAAATATTTTCTATTTTTGTAAGATTAAAATAGTCATTTCCCCCATTTTCAACTTATCTAGTTAATTAAAAATGTAGTTGATTTAATTTGATCAACGTATGGATAATGAATTGTGATATGATGGTTATGATAAATTTTACATTATGAGTTTAGTATTACAAATGTAGATGCAAAGCACTTTCAAATGATATTCATATCCACACATTACAAATATCAACAAGCGGTTCTGAAAGACTGTATTGTTGTTGTTTTTTGCTGTTTTGTTTGCTTTCATACGTGCCACTGTCCTAGATTAAAAAGACAATTATCGTGGGGCAGTCTTAGCACAGAGTGAAGCCTATTTCAATAGCAATGGCAATAATATAAACTTCAGCCCTCAGCAGCAGCAGCAGCCATGACGAGTTTGCGTTCGTCCGTCCGCCCCAAGAGCAGCAAGCAGCCGTGGGGCACAGTGCTCCAGCCCGAGTTCGGCATGGGCTACCAGAAGATGACAGACTATGAGGTGAGCCGCAAGTTTGTGATCAGTAAGACGAGGAGCGAATGACTGTATTCCAGCGTGTGAGGGGTGGGGTTGGGGGCATTGGCAGATCCAGACGGCGCAGAGCCCCGCCCCCACCTTTTCCCACCAAAATTCTTCATTTTCATAAGGTTACACGTCCGCCATCGATCGTACGTACAAAACCTATGAAATCCCTGAAGTGCGCCCCCCCCCCCTCTTTTTCAAATACCTGGATCTGCCATTGGTGGGGGGGGGGTAATATCATGGATTGTGAGAGGTTACCCAGTAGTCGGAAACAATAAATGCAGTTCTGGTATTTTAAATCTTGTATAAAGTTGAGATTCGATTTTCGGCTTATCTTAATAGCAGGCTAGACAATCAAAGACCTTGTTTTGTTTTTGTTTTTTGTTTTGTTTTTCTACTATTGTATGTAACCATCTAACAAGGTATCAGTATTTGGGATGTGGCTGAATACGAAGATCAACAGCATGTACGCTCAGTGGATGATCCAATGCTTAGTTGATGAAGGCTTAAGATTACGGTTGCGTTGAACGTAACCAATTAAACGTTAAACGTTAGGTGCTGTAAGATCTTGATCAGCAAAGAACTGCATTTATCAGCAAAACTTGTAATAAGCGTTGTTGGTAAATGTATTTCTTTGCTGATCTTGCTTGGAGTTGAGAAGTTTAGCTCCATTACATTGGCATAAAAGACAAGTTTTTTTTTCGTGCAATGCACAATTTAAAATATGTCCAAAGAGTCTAAGGGCAGGCGCTTCAGTTCCTCGAGCCAAAGAAGAGCTACGGTAATTTTCAAACTGGACAGTAATCAATTGCCTTTGACTTCATATTATCACAGACAAGTCAGACATTCTATTGGCAGAGTATACACGGCATGCTACGTGTACATTATTACCAAATGAGTGCAAACGTAACATATTCGCCATGATCACACGGCTGAATTTACCTCTGTCCACAAATACATCAACATCAAGGTTCATGTTCATGTTTCAGCATTATTCCACTTAGAGTTCACCATGCATGCGTCTTCTCATCTGTTTTTTACATTTGTGTACGGTAGCTATAAAGCTCTATTTTCATCTTCCTTTTACCATAGTCTTCATTTTTATAAGCCCCTTCCTGAGCCCCATTCTTATTTCTTATCTCGGAAGGCTACTATCATCGCAGCAAAGTTAATTTTCATCTCCACAGACATGTACATTGTACAGTACATCTGGCATTTAAGATCACCGCGTTCATACTACGGCGATCCGATCTTCTTTACGGAAACAAACTTGCATGTGACCTTAAGAAAATGATATATAAAAAGAAATGGTTGCCCTGTCACTTATTAACAATTACCCCTCCCCTCCCCATGGATCTACCACTGTTTCTTTGTTCTCTTTTTACGCTACCACCCTCCTGTTACAGAGGCTCTAGGTAGGGGTGTGGGGTGGAGGGTTTCCTGTCCTGCTCCCACTTAATTTTAAAGCCATTACCCACACTACATGCTTAAAGGGCATCGGCACCCTTATTACCCCCCCCGGTCTCCCCTCCCCTCGTATAGGACCTACCCCTGTTTCTGACTTCTTGTTTGCCAAGCCACTCCCTAAATCAACCCCTTGTTGCCCTGCAGATTGACCAGGCTGTGGAGCGCCTGTACTACATCCCCGAGAAGAAGACGCGCATCGAAGACAGATCGTACTACAAACAGCTCAACTCCAGCGAAGTGTCCGAAATGGTCAGTAAAAAATGCAGTCTATAGTTCTGGTTAATGTTTTATTAGGTTTATTCTGTTTGTTTTCATGGATCAAACGGTATTATCTAACTAGGTTGTTGTAGCATTTCGGAACATTAAAATTTAGCGTATGTAATTCACATTGGAAAAAAAAACAAGTTTTTTTGACAATATGCATTTAATAGCCATCTTGAAGAGTCCATGGTTTTGAGAAAGGCAGGCTCTACCCTAAGGGTGTTATTAGCTCGGCTGTTGACCTTTAAACCTAGATGTAGAGTAACTAGAGTTTAAAAATGGACGATATAGTCTCCTAAGCCTCATATCAGGTTCTTTATTTAATATAATCATTTGTCGTATTTACATTTTCAATACTACAAAGTTTGTTCATTGTGTTAATGTAGGGCTTGTAGGCTTTTTTTAAGTTTGATCTTTATGAATCAAACTGCATTATCTAACAAGGTCGTTGTACCCATTTTAGAACATTGAAATTTTGAAGAAAAAAAAACATTGAAATTTAGAATATGTACCTCACATTGAAAAAAAATATATTACGTAAACCTAATAAAATAAATAAATTTGTCATTTTCTTCACAGGTGACGCGACTATCAAAACCTATGCGAGAAGAAGGAGTCACAGATTCCAAGCGCACAATAAAACATTCGCAGTATAAAGATATGGGAATAATGAGTTCGTTTGCATGGAAAGGTTACAATTAGTACATTGTCAGTAAAGACTCTCAAACCATTTCTTGTTCTTTTTAACACATTAGAACAGAGAAGTATGAAATCATGGTTGGTGCATTGTGGATAAAGCCATTGTGGCCGGTAAAAGAATCCTCAAACATTTGACTGAAAAGAAACAAAAAAACAGAAAAATACAAGATAAAAACAAAAATATTTTCTTGGCTTTTTGTTTGTTTATTTGAGATTAGGATGATTAAAAATCAAGTGGAATGATTATAGGGAGTGCAGATAAAAAGTTATGGAGTTAGGAAGAGTTTATTGGAAGGTTTGAAGTCTGATGTGTTGTGTGTCAGTGTACAAGAAAATGGCTTTCGTTTTATATGTATGTAGCTCTACATATTTTATATACAATATACACCAGAATGAAAGATTTTTGTAACACTTTACAATCTCAATTTGCTTCATTACAGCAGTCACTGACTCACTGTGTAATATTTTTGCATATTGTATGTCTGTTTTGTATGAATTATGAATTTATTAAACATTCTGTATATTTGGCCTACAGCACTAGGTCTTATTATCAATAGTGTATAGTTTTCTTTTTCGGCTGTATTCTTGATAAGATGTAATTTTGTGTTAAAGTTAATTTTGATTTTATTCATTAACGTTTTCCAGCTCCTAAAGACTCCTTTTCAAATTAAAACACCAAAAGAAAGTCTTTTGTTGTTTTAATTTGAAAAGGAGCTTGAAAACGTTAATGAATAATATCAAAATTGAATTTTAAAACAAAATTTCATCTCATCAAGAATACAGCTAAAGAAGAAAACTATACACTATTGATAATGAATTATGAATTGTTTGCTTTAAATAAAATAAAAAACTGCCTTATTTCTAAATTGTTGTTTTCAAATCTATTTATATTGATCGCCATTCAAACACATTCGCACAATAAAACAAAATGCAATATCATCTACAATATGTATATTATAAAGAATACAGTCTTTTAACAAGAGTGTTCATCCATTCATTTAAATTACAACCCCACATCATACAAAAATAACTTGTACAATCCAAATTATAAGATATGATGATATTAAATTGCCATAATATGGTAATAGTGCAAATCCACAGAGCTTGCAACTCTAAATTAATACTGTTTGTATTTCTGTATCATATTTCTATATTGCATTGTAAAATTTTCCCACAACATAGTAAGTACAAACTATTACAATAACATTCTTAGGCACACTATTTCTAACATTGAAACTGTGCTAAGTAAAATGATACATAGAATAGTTCATTTATCAAATCAATGACGGCTTCATTCAAAGCCACCACTTTTCTTGCTATGCTTAGAGCTTAATCCTTTATCACAGTTACATTTATAATAATATCATAAAAATAGTTTGCAATAAAAAATACTCATAATAAATCATAACGTTTTCATGAGATTAAAACAAATGCAAATACAGTCTAAAATAATACAATAATGGTTACTGGTACCAAAACTACAATGAAATAAATCAATCTTCATCTTCCTCAATAATGTCGCTCGAAAACCCAGGAGTGTCTGTTGTCTCCTACAAATATGAAAAAGAAAGTAAATACAAGCACACTATCTCATTTAAATGAATTTTTAACTTGCGTCTCCTTACTAAAAATTACCTGCATATATGAATTTGACGCACGTGATAAAATAGTAATTCTTTGAATAATGAATAATGATGCTGTACAGTACAAAGCAAAATTACAACTTGAGTTTGCCATCATTATACTTAACTAAAAACGATAAAATTAACAAAACCAACAAAACAGCGAACCTGTTTGGACAAAATCCTCTCACTCATCACCTTTACTTCCAAACTGTTCTTACAGAAGAGCAATTCTTTCTGCAATTTTTCGATTTTACGATTTGTAGATCTCTGTTGCTTTTCAATTCTTAGAATTTCTTGTTGGGTCATATCGCATACCCTGGAAACAGAAAAATGTTTTGGTTAAAGATGTCATCAGAATACTACTATTTTCCTTGAACTGTGAGACACAGTCAAATGCGAACTGTTGCGGCAAGCCATCTCTTCAGACTAGAAATGTGTTTGTAAGATGGTAGACACAAAGCATGAGAAAGGCTGTGCATTAAATTCACAAGCATTTGTAATAACACAATATATACCATTGTTAGACCGACTTATCTAGAACTTGGGTGAGATAACGTACATGTATATAATGGCAACAACTCTCCTTGCCGGTAAATGATACTTCCGATAATCCATCCACTCTACAAGTTCATTCCTACAAGTTCATGCATCAGTCCAACTGTATTTTGATCAAACTATTGTCCTGACACTGATTTGGTTCCACTACCTGTTGGTCTGTAACAATTTTTTCCTTAGACCCCTATTAACAAAATCGTTGAAATGATTCACACGAAAATGCCTCACGTACAGGTAGTGGAAAAAATTGGTGTCAGGACAATAAGCATGTTAATGAGAGGCGCTTACTTTTCGTATTCTTCATGCAGCCTTCTTGATGTGAAAAGTGTGTTTTCGATTACTTCCTGGTATGTGGGCTGCTCTGATGCAGTGGGGTGGTTATGGAATAACAAGACAATGGTGATGATAAAGTATAAATACAGCTACATTAAAGCCACCCCAAATATATTGGTTAATACAATTAAATATCCAATCATATAAAATCCCATCATCTCTATTGATCATTATCTAGCCGTGACAATTTAACCATTTTCATTGTTCTTTTTATATTAGTTTTGGTACCATATACCGGGTTACATTTTAGAACCTCTACTTATCGGTCAAAACTTGACAATTCCTTACAATACGGTTGAGGACATATATGTTAGTTTCGAAACAAATCAAATCTAATTGCACGTGTAAAAGGATATGGCATCTTTGCGACCTCGGTGCGTCGGACCTTCTTGGTGGTGGACACCAGCTGGTTTGCCTGCAGCTGGCGCATGTGCAGGAAGTGAGCGACCAGCGGCGACCGGCCCTGCAGGTTGAACATAATGCGCTCCATCTCGGGGCCCGGGCCCATCACACTCGACTGAAACACGACAACGTTGTGGATTGAAATGATTTTTTATGATTTATTAGACTTGGGTATATGTATTATTATATGTAATTAAGTCATTAGACTTATGACTCCAAGTCAGGTTAGGACTATATAACATAGTCTCTGGTGAGATTCAAACCCCCAACCTGGTTCCGGTGGCAGATTAGACTAGTGAGTTAGCGTGAACTGCTAGGCAATTTGGTGCTGTATGGTCGTGCTTACTATTAATTTCTAAGTTGTTTACAAGTGGAAAAAAAACTTTTTTGAAAATATTTTCAAAAATATTGAAAATTTGCCAATTAGAATAACCTTTGTTTGTTAAATTATACGCCATGCTTCGTTTTCAAGACATTTGCCTTTATGTGAGGACTACTGCACAACCTGAAAACTAGCATACACAGGGATTGTTTGAATTTGAAAAGTAAAACATAAGAAAAGCAATACAAACAAACAAAACATAAAACAGATCAAACTTCAATTTTTCACATTTTGCACATTATAATCATCACATGTGGGTATTATTAAAGTGCGAGGCTACATAAATCAATAACCAAAGTAAATATATAGATAATAAAGGTATTCATTTTTACTTTTTCCAAAAATGTACATAATGTAAAAAAAAAGGTTTTACCTCATCCATATATAATTCAGCCTTTGATAATAAAAGAGATTTAATTACTCAAAGGTACAGACATCAGTGTTTAGTGGTAAAGAGCCGGATTGGACAAATGTTGTCTGAAAATCATTAATCTTTTGGTTCATCATGCTTTTTATACCTAACGTCTCCCCCACTTCTTTTGTGCCCTTGACATTGCTACGTATATTTGTGCTTCGAGTGTTCAGACAATTACTTCTTATCGTGGCTACCGGATTTTCAAACTTAGTGACCCTAACGTCCGCTGCTTTAATATCAATCCTTATATCATCCTTATGTCAACCCCTGCCTGTTAGCTCTCGTGAATTCGTAATGTAAATGACTTTACAATTTACACCAGGTCATTGGCCCACTTATTGATCATCAATTGATCATTTCTCATATACTTGCTTAATATACCTCTGACTTTCGTGCCCTGCCTGTCTCCTTCCCCGTGTGCTTCAAACCCCCTGCGGCGGTGTCCATGGTCATCATGGTGTTGTCGCGAGCCGGTGGGACGGATGGGTGGATGCGAGACAGGGCAGACTGGTTCCCCAGTCGCTCCACCATACGCACAAAGTCATCGGTGCCCAGCAGCTGCGCTTCTACAGAGAAATACAGTAGAATCTCCAATTAAGGGTTCGGACGCCTTGTTAAAAGGCGTGTCCCGTGTAGAGGAGAGCCAACCCTCTGCACGCAAAAGAACTCACCTAGTTTGAAAACAATAGCTAGCGTGATCCCTCCATTCACCATTGGCTCAGTTGATTACTTTACCTGCCAAACAAACAGGACCACATTGGAAATAAGCATTACATATATATGTACGCTTTCATGTGATATCCTAGGAACATTAATTCCTGAACAATATCAATCAATCAAGACCACCTTTATATTGAGACCACCTCTATAATAAAACCACGGTCCCAAACCTTCATAAACTGTATAGAGACCACGTCTCTATTGAGACCACGTCTCTATTGAGACCACCTAACACTGGTCCCAAAGGTGGTCCTAATAGAGAGGTTTTACTGTATCTGTTCAGCACCCTTTAGATTTTGAATCAAAGGGATTGAGTGATGTTCAAATATATTGCTGCAATTCTGATGGAATAGTTTTAATTATTACATCATACAAAGAATCCTGTAAGAATACCTGGATACCTCTTCAAACTCAAATAGAATGGGTTTTACATAATAAGTGGTAAAATGTTAACAAATACACACAGAATGCTTAAATTAGTCGAGTAACATGGGTGGATGAAAAAGAAAACAACAAAAGGATTTGGCCGTAAGAATAAATAGATAGATAAATAAATACTAAGACATTGAAACACGGTTCTATAAGTTGTGTCCTTCTTACTCAATAAAACCAATAATAATTATTCAGTGAATATATGTAGCATTAAAAGTCTAATTAGAGAACCATACAGACATACATATACCAAGTCTCCCTGCATTGGGGAGATGAATTATGTCCCATTTCTGCTTTTTCCACTATCCAATACCTTTAGAAATTTAAATGAAATATTCATAATAACCTGGAGAATCACGTAATGATGTTTGTAATTTCTGTTTCGTATCGTCTTCTGACCGTGGGCCTTTACTCTCCAGCATCTTGAAGTTCCACCGACTAAAACTTTGAGGTGCTGCTTTCATTCCTTTTTTAAAAGTAAAAATTGTCAACCAACAATTGCAAAGTTGTAATATTTTTTATGAACTGCTGAACTATTAAATTATTTCATTTCATTTGTCCTAATTGTTTTCTAATTACTTCAAAAATGTAATTATTCTATTTCATTTGTTTTTTTTTACTTATGCCTATATTATTTTTATGAACATTGTCTAAGAACTTCGATAACTCACATTTTAAGGGAAACATTGGTACATTTCCTATTCATATTGGAGTATTCTTTCTACAAATCTACAGGATTATATCACATAGCCTCTGCTTCAATTTGAACCCTGCACCAATACCAATGTGGCTGTAGCACCTACAGTGGTAGCGGTCCAAGGTTCCAGTCATGGGAGAGGTTATGTGATATAACACTATAGATTTGGAGAAATTACCCCTAATATCAATAGGCGTTTCGCTGGAACAAATATTGTTGACAAGATAACAAAGTGTGCCAAGTATTGTTTGAGCAAGAACAATGGCACAGTGTAACTCAATACAGTAAATCTCCCCAACAACGGAGCAGTGTTCAACGGAAAAAAGCAACAACGGAAGGAATTGCTGTGCATTAACATTTTCCTCTATATAGATGAGTAAAAATTGGAGTAATCAATGGAATGTCCTTTGCAACGAACAACGGAAGGCATTTTGGGTGACAAACAACGGAATTAAGCTTATTTTGCTTCGTTTGTTTTTGTTTATTAGAATTTGGTTTTCGTTATGTTAACAAAAAAAGACCTTTTTTTAGTCTCGATCATCCAGGACCTGTGGTGGAGGTCCCTCACCAATATGCAATACAATGCGGTTTAGCAAGGCTAACAACCCATTCTGTGCATGCGCTGTAGAACGGAAGCACCATGTTGAAAAAAATAACAAGGGGAAAATTTTACAGTAATTTTTAATTTATGGACAAAAAGCTAAAGATTGTGTTCGTAATAAAGTCTAACGGAATAGACATTTATTTATCAGAGAACTGCTACTGACAAATGGACACTGTATTCATTTCGACAAGCAGAATTTAATAATAACGTTCCGCATTGAGCGATAATGGATGCCGATGGTACACGTGAATATCATGGTCACATCACTAATCAGCGGAAACCCCCTCCAGCGGAAGGAATTTGGACTGCAAAGTGGGTTCCGTTGTTGAGGAGATTTACTGTATCTGCGCAAGTGCACCAATATGCTGCATTTAGGGTAAAATGTGAGTTTTCTGACTTCTTTCACAATGTAATCAAAATAATTCTGAATACTGAAACAAAGAACATTTTGAAAGATGTTGAACAATGGCATGTTTCTAGCACTTACCTGACACCCATTCTGAAGTAATGTTGCACAGAAACTGCTTGAACGTATCTTTGAAATACCTCTGAGATTCAGGAAAGGCCTCTAAATAGGCGACATATTCTGCCTGAGCCAAGCAGTCTGCATACACCTAAATCAGGATGGCATTAAAAATAACTTCATTTCTTCTCGCATTGAATACATGTACAGTAAAACCTCTTTATTAGGCCTATAGGACCACCTTTGGGACCAGTGTTTGGTGGTCTCAATAAAGAGGTGGTCTCTATACAGAGGTTCATTTTGGTAGTTTTATGAAGGAATGGGACCGTGAAAAGTGGTCTTATAAAGGTGGTCTCAATATAGAGGTCCTAATTGGAGGTTCCACTGTTAACGAATATATTGTGAAATATATTGAACTTAAAAAAATCAACTTTCATCTTCTGCTTTTTAGCACATTATATTAGACTAGAAATGTAACACAAACCATAAAAACTTTGTCCTTTATTTCTGGATTTACACTGTTAAATAGCGCCACAAAACTGTCAGATATTCGATCAAACAAACGGCCTTGGTCTGCTTTTATAGCTTCATTTTCTTTCTAAATGTAAAAAAAAAAATATTGTCATTGTTGTGTGTCATTAAATATTAAATATTCTGTATATTTGGCGTACAGTACTAGGTCTCATTATCAATAATGTATTAGTTTTCTTTTTCGACTGTATTCTTGATAAGATGAAATTTTGTTTCAATGTTAATTTTATTTTATTCATTAACGTTTTTGGGCTCCTAAAGGCTCCTTTTCATTTTTAGAAGCTCAAAAACGTTAATAAATAAATTCAAAATTAACTTTAAAACAAAATTTCATCTTTATCAAGAAAACAGCCAAAAAGAAAACTATACACTATTGATAATATCATTAAAAGATACAGATGTAGTTTTTGGGTCGGGCAACTGTTCCTATATGTATATGAGTTCACTTAAATACATTCATAATTCACACAAAATCTACATTTTTTTCCATACAGACAGCGTCATTGCCCCCTAATATCATAATAAACATACTGACAAAATGCGCAACAAACACATGAAATTAGTTTTGTACCTGAAAAAGTTCAATAAATATCCACCAAAATGTGTCCTGCATCATTGCTATAGACGCCTCAGACTGGAAAATCTTTTTCCAAAAGCGTTTAAACCCAGTCTAAAAAATCGAGGTACAATCAATGAATAGTAATTAACAGGAAGATATACACTGAGAGCAAAATCTAAAAATTGTTATATTGTATAGAAATAAATTCAACAGCAATATTTCATCAAGTTTTTACACATGTATTACAAAATATTTGATTCCATATTCTACTTGTTATACGCTAAACAGCTTCCTGTCTCATTTTTAATTCTCTACCTTTTTCTTCTTACAGCTGCGTTTATCCAAAAAGTTTTCAAACAATTTTAAAGAATAAGTTTTATTGACACTGTTTCGACCTTTTGGTCCTTATCAAATCTAAAAAAATATCAAAAATCATATTTTTTTAGATTTGATAAGGACCAAGAGGTCAAAAGAATGTCAATAAAACTTATTTTTAAGAATTGTTTGAAAACTTTTTTGGATAAACGCAGCTGTAAGAAGAAAAAGGTAGAGAATTAAAAAAAATATATATTTGAGAAAAAGGAATTACATTGAACTCCTGAGCCTTTGTGACACGATGTAGAATTTGCGGGGCCTCAATGTTGCCGGGCAATTCTATCAGTTCTCCCGGTATGAAACCTGTGAATTCGCAGTGTTCCACTGTGTTTTGCCGGCTCTCTAGTATTTTGTCTTTATGATTCTGAAACAAAGTACAAAGATGAAAGGATGTGAATGTGTCGCCGTGGACAATTTTAATACCATCACTGACCACTGAAAAATCTTAAGAGAACTTTTATCAATTTGATTCATCATTTTACATGTATTTGGATTTTGAATAACAATGATTTCCTGATTTTTTTTACAATCAGCGCAAAAACATTGATAATTCATCAACAAAATAAAATTAAAAAATCCCCAGTAAGGTTTTTTTCAGAAGGCATATATCTTTTAATATATCGACATTTGTAAAGACTGGATTCACTGTTAAAGAGAAATTAGGTACGAAACATTCACAAATCTAGTTTTGAGATATGGCTCCTTAAACATTGAATGTCACTTTATGTTACTGCTAGCTATTGTCCATAAAATGTACTATACTAGAAAAACTATTAATGATAAAAGGTTCATTTCAAAAGTATGCTGTCATTTACTGTTTATAATATAAAGTATATATAATATAAGTATAATAAACATAGAAAATGTGAAAATTGATTATTTATTCCCTATAGCCTCATGCATATAGTACACTGAAGATTGAATCACTTATCAATCCTATGGGATGGTGTCCAAAATGTGTCTTAATAGGAAAGCTATAGATGATAAAAGGTTCTTTTTTCAAAACATGATATTCTTTATATGTATGTAGAAGGAACAAACCTACTCAGATATTCTCTCGTCCATCACAAGCCATGTTTCAGTGGACATTCCACATAGTTTATATAATAAACATTAAAAACTGAAAATTTATTTCATTTCCCTTTAATATAGCCTTTCTTGTACCTTCTGTTATTTGCTTTGAATGCTATATAAATTTTTAACATATTTTATACAGTTTTAGCAGATGCAACTGTTATGTTCACTATCAAATCATTTATGCATAAATAGTAAAATACCATATATTGTTAATCCACAACAATTTCAATTTACCAAAATTTTCTTCTTCCTACTTGGATGTGTCAAAACAGCATCAGATGGATTTAGGTCAGTTATAAAAGCTGCAGAGGAAATAAAAACAGAAACATTAATCATGGCATTTATCATACACTTTTATATAAATGCAGTGGTTTACAAAAAGTTAATACTTCTTTAAGACAAAACAAAGATTACATTATATTTTGACAATAATAACTACCTCTATCGATAGACAAGGGTAACTCATTTCTCAGTTGTTCTTTTTCTTTATCCTGGGAAATAAGTATCAGGTCTGCAAACTTTTTCAGCTTTGCATCAAATTCATCAAGTCTGTTGTCCAAATCCCGTAACATTTTCATATCAACAGCTGTGTATGTTGAGAAATTAAACATGCTATAAATCATTACTTTTCATATCAGAACAAATTATCTTACGTAAAAATGGGTATCTATGATGGGTTTATTATATTATTATTTGAAATTGTGTCATATAAGTTTGTTTTATATAGTAAATGTCTGAAAACTGAGGGGACTGAAATCATGCTGCTTTACCCTAGTTGAAATCCACAATGCTGATGCAAGAATCCCTGCTTCAACAAGAGATTAGTAATGCTAATGACGAGTATAATCTAGAGGTATATAATCCAATGTCAGGCGTAAATGGACTTAAAGGTTGATAAACAAATTTTAAAATGAATATATAAAAATTTGCTTAAATGCCAACACCCCCAAACAAAAGCTCTAGTCTTAGATATAGTGTTTTAGATATTGCATAGCCTGCGCAATATTGCTTCACACTTTTCAATATATATTAATAGTTTAAAGAAATTATGTATATAAACAATACATTTTTTTTTTAAATTTTCTGCACATGAGCAAGGCATATAATATGAGAGGTTTGGACTTAAGGAAGTGCTTATCTATACATATTATAATAAGACTTATGGAGTCTTATATCTATCAAGAAGTTGCCTATCAAGAAGTTAAGCTTCACCCCATCATAATGTAAAACCTAGGCCAAACTTACGTGTTGCCATTCTCATGTCAAATGCGATATCATCTGCGGATCCCATCATGTCGCGGCTCTCCACTTTACTAAACAGATTCTCTTCACTGACAGGCATTGGCCACATGTCCTAAAGTCACATAAGAAAAAAAAGAAATCATAATATAGTGGATTTCATGTTTTTGCTATTTCAAAATACAGCTACAAACAATTTATTGGTCGGGGCCACAAACAGGGAAAAGATCTTACTGAAAAAGATCCTGTCCTCAGACTCCTCAATAATTACACGTCCAAATCAACAAATTCAATTGAAACTGATGTCTGGGGTGACTGAGAATACTCATCCATTGGACAAGTAACTCAAAATTATTTTTACCCGTACTGACAAGACAAATACCCATCTCAGCCTATAGGAACGGTTCTTAATTATCATACATGACCCTGTTGGTTCATTAATAGCTGTGCTACAATGGTTTAACTATAAAAATACATAGGATTGGTATGCTTTCCTCACTATAGATCGAATTAATTTAAGTTTAATAATTCTTGCAGTTTTTGGTGGCTGCAGACCATGCATATCCATGGTGGTGGTGCATGGTGGTCGTGGTGATGTATGGGTGGGTGAGTGGGGGGTTACATGAGCCTGATACTGCTGCTGCCGATATACAATTAATTATCTGTTTTATTAAATGTAAAAAAAAAAAAAAATGAATAACTGCCATATACCAATTTGCAATATTTAAGGAATCCTTCATGAGACAAGGGATGTGCTCTTTTGTCTGCATTACTCTCCTCGTCGCCCTGTTTATCCAACTGTTGTTTCTCGTGGCGTTTGTTCACTTTGTCCATTAAAGCTTGAATGGCAGCTTCGTCTAATTTCCCCATGGTTAAAATGTATTAGATAATATTTCGCTAAATAAAAAAGGTTTTAAATTTTTTGTTGTCAAGTACGCTTTAGAAAAACACCTAAATCAATCCCGATTCAACGACACCTTGCATATTCCTACGGATGCTAATAATCTTTGTTCTTTTTTAAAGTTAAAATTTCCTTCATTGTAATATATTTTATCTAATTCCTAAAACATTCTTCAAATAGTTGAATTTGATATTTTTCATAGTTTCAATCGTAATTTTTGGCGTATAAAATGCAAATCGCACATAAGAGGGGGCCAGATATTTCGATTTCCATTGGTAGGCCATTAACTTTTTATGTCGCTGCGCATGTACTGAGGCAAACCTAACCAAAGCATACTGAAGGTCAACTTCTCACAAATTACTCCCGTAAAACTTTAAAAATCATGATATCGAAATTCGTTGGACCAAAATATGTGCAGCTGTTTAAAGCATGGTAAGTTTGTCCATTCACAGGTGGTATTATTTTTAATATTTGAGTAGTGTGAATGGGGGAAAATCACAGATTATCAATACTGCAAAATTGTTCGAGCGATATTGAAGGATGTTATCACGTCCATGCAATTACAAATCATCTATTGGGTAAGAAAATAGTGGGGAAATGTTCTCTTCAAATCAATGGTGAATATTTTGAAAGGATATCTTCA
>CM032667.1:20861976-20886402 GCA_019095985.1 Streblospio benedicti | reverse complement strand
AACATAAACTTGGAGTCATGATGATGATGTGATAGATGTGAGGACATAGCTACAGAGATAGATGACAAGAAAATGGAAGAAGAACACATCATAGATGCTCTGACAAAGTGTGGCTATCCGAAGTGGTCGTTTAAGAAGGTAAAGAAACAAATAGCTGAGAAGATGGAGAGAAGGAAAGAGAAGAAAAAGAAAGATCAAGACTAAGTGAAATCGAAAGGCCTAGTGATTCTACCATATGTAAAGGGTGTCACCGAAGGAATTACAAGAATCTTGAATAAGCATAAGGTGGCAACTGCTGTAAAGCCCATTCAGAAAATCAAGAACTTGTTGCTGCACCCAAAAGATAAAGTAGAGATTAGTAAGAAATGTGAAGTGGTGTATAAGATTCCTTGTGGATCTTGTGAGAAAGTTTACACCGGGGAAACATGAAGAAAGCCGGGCATTAGAATAAAGGAACATCAGAAAGACGTTGAACAACATGGCAAGTTGAATTTCACCAGAGCTGCCAAAAGAGAGTCTGCTACGGGATTCAACAAAGGTGCCATCACAGATCACGTCAATAAAGAAAATCACAAGATTGATTGGAAAGGGGTGACAATTCTAGACAGAGAGAGTGATGGTAGGACTAGAGCTATCAATGAAGCTGTTTACATCCGGATGCAAAGTCAGACCATGAACAGAGATGAGGGGGCCCACCAGCTTACGAGAGTCTACGACCCAGTGCTTGCCGCAGGCGGGGACGGCGGCCGTAAACCATGATCTGACATGCGCAGTAGTGTTTTTGAAAATGTCTGCAGAAGCAGACAAAACTGTCAAACTAAATAATTTTTTCAGTGTTGTGAAAGATGAAAATAATAAATTTAGATATCTATGATGTTTGACTGATGTGCAATCTAAACCTCGTTAGAGTTTTAGATTCCTCATCAGTAAAACAGCAACATATCCCTGTATGAATTGCTCTTGTGGATGTAGTTTGTCTGTGTGGCAGGCTTCCAGAATTAGGTGCTGGAGCGTGCTCTTGCTCTGAGCCTCTTCTCTCAGGCCTTCTGGAAATGATTTTCTACGTCCGCCGCAAAATAAAACCCATTTTTAAGACAGCAAAAAACGATTTTTTTTCAAAGTAAAAGCCTCTCACATAAAACGTTTAACTCCAATCCACTTCAAACTGCACAAGCATGTATTTCAATTGCTCCTCTATGCAAAAAAAAATGTTCTTTACATAGGCAGATCCAGGATCTTGGAAAAGGGGGCGCACTTAAGGAAAAGGGGGGGGGGGCGCACTTTCTGATTTCATGAAAAACCGTATGAAAATCAAGTATTTTGGTGGAAAAGAGGGGGCGCCCCCCTCCCTGGATCTGCCTATGCTTTATGACACGACTTGGTTTAGAAATACGACGCTAAACCCACTACTTCCTTGTCAAATCACACTACTTTAACCTTGCCGCGAATTCGAAACGTTTTAAGCCTGTGATCCCGGCCCCCGGTTGTTGACTACAAAATCGGAATCTACAAGTTCTCACCTTTACATGGATATGCAATAGTACGCATTTGGTACTACATAAAACCACATGCAATAGACTTATTAGTACTACTCGTTAGAGCGTACGTCCTGAAAACGGGATTTGCCTGCGTCGCAAGTTCGCGCCCTGGTCATGGCAGACACAGTGTCGCCAAAACCATTACGTCGTGCGTCTGCTACTGAGTTCTACCTACAGACAAAGGATAAAGCAGCCATGATGACAAATGGTTCAACCTACAACAAGAAAGTTGGCTCTATGTTGAGTGATGAAAAACTGAAAAAAGATCATATTAAAGATGTATTTTTTTTCTTCTTCTTACCATTAAATACGTAAGAAAAATCCTATCCCAGTTATCATTGCTATCCTGATGAGGTAAAAGAGTTAAAGAAAGATTACTGAGCCACAGTACAGACACGTAGACCTAACTTCAGAGAACATACCACGTATGTACTGTACACCAAAGATCCACAAAGAAAGTAACCCTCTTAGGATGATTGTGTATCATACAGGTTCAATTGGTTAAAATTGCTCTAGGGGCCTTGCAGATCTATCAGGACAATTGGTGGTCTTACCGAGTGTCATGTGAAAAAAAACTCAAAAGATCTAGTATAGGTACTAGGTTCACACCAACGGTGCATCGATGGCGCATTATTGCGGCGTGCAATGCGTCACCAGAACGTATCAAAGCTTGATTAGAGCATCAGGGTCGTGGTAAGTGGTGGGAAAGCTTGGATTAAAGCGTGACATTCGGCAAGAGCACCAATATTTTCTAAACTATTTAAAACGTTTGGACCTCTGTCACGAATTGATGAAAGCGCCGAGAGTGTATTAAAGCTTACCAAAGCATGACAAAGATCAGCAAATCTTGACTCAAAGCATAGGAAAACTTAACAGAGCTTGATTCAAAACGGGGACCCCAGTCTATAGTCTTATACAGGCTCTGGTTCAAAAGCAGCATGAAAACGGCGATCTTGCCATTTTTCAATGTGTAACAGAGTTTAACAGAGCATATTGATGCACAACAGAGCTTCATAATCATGACAGTGCATGATTTAAAGCGTTATAATCGCATCAGAGCGTAAGAAAGCTTATCAAATCCTGATCAAAGCGGGTTGAAAGCGTAAGGAAATAGTGAATACCCCAAAGCGGCGACTCGTTCGTATCAGAGCGCACCATACCTTATCAGACATACAAAAATGGTGACACTTTGCTCGCATATTTAAAGCGCGGGATTCTCTGTTGGTGTGAACAGTGCATAACAGTGAGTGAGATAGATGGAGGAAGATGAAATGTTCATTCCTCTTTACCAACTCTTCAACTGACAACGCCCTTCAGATCATTAGAGACCGACTCAACAAAGATACTACCCTGAAATAGAGATCACCGCTCAACCCTAGTGGCATTATGGACCTGATTGAGTGTATTCTTACGACCACATATTTCCAGTTCAGCGGCAGTATTTACCATCCGAAATTAGGTACCCCAGGAGGAGAGTGTTGGCATGATTCTTTTTTAGACACCCTGATAGGCAGCAAACGAGACTGAACCATGTCGTTGTCAGTGTATAGGAAGAAAACATGCACTGATCATTTTTTACACTTCACTTCCCATCACCCACGACAACACAAGCTCGCAGTAATCCGTACGTTGTTTGATAGATGCATAGACATTCTTTCAGAGGTAGAGGATAAGAGGAAAGAAGAACAACATGTTGTTGAAGTAGCAACTGTGCTGTTATTGTGTCCACTGTAATTTGTTAAATCATTTGGTAGTAAACTTATATTCTGTTCTGTTTAGAGGTGTTGAAGTCGTAAAGCAGTCCAGATTGGTCATTCTGAAGAGAGAGAAAGCAAATGTCGACCAAAGTAGAACGTAAGAAAGAAGTTTCTTTACAAGTAGTAGCGCATTTGAAAGCCCCAGAGAAGCTCTTTTCAAAAATGTTTTTAAAAATATTGTTTAAGCAAATAGTTTTTGAGCTATACGTAAAAGTAGTAATATTGTAAAGGCAGCTGAAAACTGTTTTTAGAGTTTAAATTGAATGACACATCATTTGAAAGCACTTAAACGCTCTTGCCTATGGTATTTGTACAAAAAGAAATCAAGCCAGTACTTTCAAGTTCTAAACAAAACAATTAAAAAAAAAACGTTCTTTTTGGTGTCTGGATGGCATTTGCAGCATATGGTCTGAGACTTGTAAGCAAGTCCCTATTGTATAACGTGTATATATTACTCGACATTAATTTTGTTTGTTTCTTAGAGATTTTGACGAATTAATTTTGTCAACGTGTTTTTGAATGGTGGGCTTAGAGATTTTGGTTTTGTAAGTTAAGTATTGTTAATAACCAATCATTTTACAGGTTTATAATTATTATTGTTGTTTTTTTTTGAATGGTGAGTAGAATAGTGGAGACCTTATGCTGCATTTTCGATTTTACAGTATTGTTAAGATCTCGAGATATAAGTGAAAACAACATTCGCATATTGATTTGACAAAGCTGGCTCGACTCAATGCTTGAGGAGATTTGGTTCGGTTAATGTCCCCAAGAAGCAACTTTCCACAATAGTTTGTTGAGCTAAAAGTATTCGATCTATAAGCGAATTTCTTTATTGGTATTGCACCAAATTTCGGAGGGAAATCAAGTGGCATGTATTAAAACATTGGACGGAATGCGCCAGCGCAGGATGGTTTGCGACCACTATTAGGCATGCAGTCTTCCTTGAGCATTATTTCAAAAAAAGAGAACACGTGTAAGGATCAGTTTTTTTAAACAATCGACAGGGTGCCTTTGGTAGATGTCACCATGGAAAACTGGTGCCCACACTACGCTGTCATGATCGTGTTATTGACAGACAAATGCCCAACAACTATAATATGTATGCCCGATCTTACTTGTATAAACGATGCTAAATATATCATTTATAATCAGTTATAAGATAAAGGTAACGAAATACATTACCTTTACCTACCTTTTGAACAAGATGTACTACAGTGAATGTCCTTGACAACAGAGCCCAATTTGCAGTCACAAATCCTTCCTTTGTAGAGAGTTTCCCGTGTTTACCGCATCATTTACTTACATTATATTAAGCTAATGAGAAAAGTTTCCTCTATTTAGTCTTTCCTTTGTATACTCTTCCTTTGTTGAGGACATTTACTGTATACTAATTTTATGGATTTTAGAATAGTTGTAAAACTATAAACGTACCTTATAATTGTGTGTTAACCTTGTGTGTTGCAAAGGTTGTATCAAGCATGTGGATAGTAAATGGCATGTGTGAACCCTTTTATTGCATTCACTATTGACCAAACATAAGACTTGAGCATTGACAAATGTTGAACCACATGTTCTTGTTTTTTTCAGATAACCGTGTATTTAGTCGACTTATGTTGTCTAGTAAAGGCCTGTCAAATATCCATAATGAAAAAATTGCTACACCATAACTTGGCAACATAAGTCGACTAAATACATGGTTATCTGAAAAAAACAAGGACATGTGGTTCAACATTTGTCAATGCCCATGTCGATATTTTATTATCACGGTATGGACATAACATGTGCATGTATGCAATTAGGCATGAACAACATGTTGTCCGCATAACATCATACAAACCTGGGTACGGTCGATATGGAATTTGGCAGATGTGTTCCCACTTTCCCGATAACCTTAAATCTACCAGTAGTTCTAGCCACAAATACTTCAGAACAGCGAGTTCCGTAAACAATTATATTAAAATTTAATTATTAATCACTGCTGAATAATTATACAGAATATCCCTCTATTCACCCGTCTTTGGCAAGCGTCCCATATACAGTATGGTAATCATTCATATACATAAATGACAAATTTTACTATGGCATCTGTTGGTATATTCCAGTTAGATAACGGAACAATTTCATACCATGTTCTGACTATCGTCTTTTCCACCATTCAATAGAAATTCAAAATTCAAAAGTTAAGTGAACCTAAGTTTTTTTTCTCAAATATGTTCGTCTTTTAACAAGATCTCTTCAGGATAAAAAATATGTACAAATAAGTTATGCAAATCAATGTTTCTAAACTCAACTCATTCGACATTCCTGTCTGTGCGTACTATATTATGTATAGTTTGACAAAGAGAAAGAAGACATATGTTGTTGTCAAATATTGTCGTATATATGTATATTCGTATGGACGATCCAATAATGTAAAGTATTTTGCTGTGGAAAGGTATTTACAAGCATTTCATCCAATAGCGGCAACGAATTTTCTGGTTTCAGTCAAAGGCATGAGTGAGAACGTTATGTCAGAATGCAAATTTATAAAATAATGGGGTTTGTTAGCTGTTAAACATTCGTATATCGATAAAAATGCAAATATTTATAAGTAAAATAACACACACACTTGTAACATAACCGAACACGAATTATGTGAACATAGTGCAATCTATAATAACTATAATAATAATAATAATAATAAGTACAGATTTATTGCAATTGATATTAATTGTATTTTTACTCG
Organism: Streblospio benedicti; assembly: GCA_019095985.1. NCBI lineage: Eukaryota > Metazoa > Annelida > Polychaeta > Spionida > Spionidae > Streblospio > Streblospio benedicti. The sequence continues at coordinate 20,880,382 of CM032667.1, read as the reverse complement.
TCCTGAAGTCTGTTCAATTATATCTAAGAAAATCAATTGTAAATCAATTAACAATTTGTTTTTGAGTTGCGCTACTCGCGCAATAATTTCAACCTCATTTTTCAACTGTCAGTCTGCACTAATATCCGGTACACATCAGTGAAGAGCAGGAGTTAATACTGATCCCTGGATGTGCCTATAAAATGTGCGCGAGTGCATCAAGAGATTCGCAGATATTGGGTGTGCTGGTGTCGTGTTTACTATATGTTCTTTTTAATGAGCATACACGTGAGCTTGCCACTTGAAACGCTTCTATATAGATCTATGTAACTTCACATATTTGCATGCTTGATGAAGTCTACTTGTGGATGTTCGAGATATCATTCAAAAGCAATGTTCATGTCTTTTATTCTTGACGCCAGAGTTATTTGTTTTAATTTTATAAAACACGCTAACTTGTATTCAAGGAGAAAAACATCAAACTGACAATTGAAAGCATCTGGATTTTTGAATACCACTTTGTTATTTTTTCATCCAGCAAAACTTTAAAAAGACATAAAAATACGCAAACATAAGTAAGATTCGTGACAGATTTCCCACACAAAACTCTTTCAAATGTAAGTAAACAAACTGTCATATCCTGTACTACTTGAATAAATCAACGTCATAACCTGTTTATGATTACTATAACCCGAAAGTAAACAGTCCTTAATAAGAACAATACCGCAATTCACCTGTTAGAACTAGCTATTGTTTCCCCGTTTGGGTTTTTGATCCAGCGGTCAATCAGTTAGCATGACTGCGATCAGATTAAGTGACCAGCTGCAGCGGTCAACGGAGAGTGACCAGTCAATGTAGAACGTTGATAGACCGGCCGCGCCACAGTTGAACGTTGATGAAGTGCAGTAGAATCTCCAATTAAGGCCACCTCTCTATTGAGACCACCGCTGTAATAAGACCAATTTTCTTTCACGGTCTCAAACCTTCACAAAGCTACCAAAATGAACCTCTGTGTAAAGACCACCTCTCCAATGGGACCACCTAACACTGGTACCAAAGGTGGATGCAGCACAGCCGTGAGTCCTTCGAGGGGTGTGAATGGGTGGTTGGGTTGTCAGTTCAACGAGAGTGATCGATTCTACTGAATATTGTGACTCGCGTAATGCGAGCCTATCACACAAAAATGTCAGAGTATTAAAATTACCGTGAAAATCAAATTTGACACAGGAGTACGCATTGAGCATTATGAACAAAATAATTGTTTAGAAAAAAAATCAAGGCATACAGATTCGAATACAAAGCACATAATAAACAGTGAACAGGTTTAGTGGATATATCATTCATTGTATTTTTATTAAAATGTTGTATATGAAACACGATTTTAACCTATTTCTCGTACACCAGTGCCCAACACTACAAATTTAGATTCTATACATAACGTTCTCAAATATCTCAAACGTATTGTATATGCAAATAAACAAATGTAAACTTTCTTTTGATGGAATATCATGGTGACACACATTTTTTTTATTCGTGGTAAAATTACTGTTCAGATCCAGCCTTAATATACACTTCAAGCTCAGATAAATATATGCAGAGAGTACTAAATACATCAGGCCCGTATCGACGCTGAGGTAGAGGAAGCAGTCGCCTACTGTCTGTTGGCTTTGCCTCACTTGCCTCCTCGCTCTTTAGATCTCGCCTCCTCACCTTTTTTTCACAATAGCTTTTGCATTTCTTGATAATCTTATTCCTAAATCACTATTTTAGTGCAATTTACTGCATTTCTAGATCTAGTGTAAAATCAAACAATTGGTACTTTCACATCTATAATTAATGGTCTTGCAATATCATGAATACAACGGGAAAAGAAAACTGCACTATTGCTAATGAGACCTAGTGCTGTAGGCCAATTGAGCCTCGGCCATTTGATCTCAGGGGTGGGGGGAGGGGTGGCCAGCTATTTTCACCATAGCTTCATTTTTTTTTCATGAAATTTGACATCTAATTATTTTTTTCTTGGATTACTGAACCTCAATTATTTTTTAAGCTGTATAAAGCTGTTTAAAGGCATATTTGACTTTTTTCTAGCCACATGAAACCTTATTATTTTTTTCACCAATTTTCAGCCTTGCGTTATTTTTTTCAATATTTTTGCTGCCCCCCCCCCGATGCCTTATACAGATCAAATGGTCGATGCCTTATACAGAATATTTGATAAATAAATTATAGAATACCATCATGCAAGATTTTATTCACACATTTTTTTTTCAAGAATCGATCTCTCGTAGTCAAAACAGTTCACGAAAGTTCGAGTATAGGTAAGAGTGATTTCATTTAGTTTTATTAACCATTGCTGGCAATGGTCTTCCGAAAAATTATTGAAACTTAGTTTTTAACAAGACGTTCATTCACTCCGTCCGTCCGTACTATTTTCGGAAAAGAGAGCAATATTAATTAATAGATATTTTCATACTTTTCTCTTATTTCTGCAAAACTATTGTTATTTAAAATAATATAGGCATATTTTTATAAACATACTTGTTTTGAATTTAATTGTAAACATTAAAAAGTAATTGTAATGATTTTACTTTAATAATTAATTCAAAGCTATGGCATTTTTAATGTTTATAGTTCTTATCACAACGTTCTCCATGCAAATGCTGGAGTGCGCAGATTGCTAAAGTTTTTAATTTTCTAATTTTTAATTTTTTGATTATTATTCATACAGCAGTGACCAGATGACTACTAATCATGAGAACTACTGCCGCTCAACTGATTAACTTAACAAATAAATTATACTTCATTCTAATGATTTCAAACATAATGCTTGCGACGGATGATATCAATGGTTGTGTTTGGCGTGGATATTATGATTTGGTTTGATCTTTTTAAAATACCCATATATCAGCACATTTTATTTATTTGTCTATAGTATTAATTTTGTTCTAAATTGCAAGGTCATGAGAACTGAAAGCTCAAGTCGCATTTTTGTCAAAAGCGACTGTGCCGATGGATTGTTAGTCATAATGGAACCATTAAAATAAAATCTGGGTTGTAACTGTGAGTGTAAAAGAATAATTGGGTGAATACAATTGAATGCATGCATTTACTTCAATACACGTGTCTGCAACTAATGCTTCTTAAGTAAACGTACTATTTCGCTAACATTGTGTAATAGAAACCGCACTCTCCCCTTCAACCGGGCCACAGTTCTGTTTGGTACATTGTCTAACAAGTTGAAGTTCATTACAAAGAAATGTGGAATGCAACCTCTTGACAGTAAACCATGGAGTTCTCTTATTAACTCCAAGAAACAACCGTCAATAGACATCCTCTGCCAGCGATGTGTGCTATCTATCGTACTATCAAAACTATGGAAGAGAACAGTCTTGAGCTGGTAGAAGGTAAGCTCCCTAAGAGTAGGTTCCTGCTTCACCAGAGCTCCGAGACAGCGAAATGCTCTATATCTTGACCCTCTATCAGCTCGCGCGATCAGACACATGAGTCTCCTCTCTTCATAGCTGTATCTCACCCTCCACATCATGTCGGATGAAGGGTTAATGTCATTTGCATAAGGCGTGGTCACCAAATAGTAACCTTCCTCGTGTATATAACATGCCGGCACCACACTCACATTGCACCTTGCCAGTGTCACAACAATTTGCGCCTTTCCATCTTCAACGCAGAAAGGTTGCACATGCGCAGACGGGTGGTATTTTAGGGCTCGAGCCACCAATTTGTGGACTTGTCTAGCAACGCGTTGTGAGGAGAAATACAGACCATCATCGGAGCGGCCGAACTGCCACGGGTCCATTGAGGAGCCACTTTTCTTATCTGGCCCAGGTCTCCTGAGTGGGATGTACTGGTAGCCGGGCTCTAGCGACTCCAGCCTCGTTTTCACTTTATCAAAGATTATCATTATTTCGATGTCCTCTGCGTTTAGAACATGCGTAGAGTTGAATGTGTTTCCACCGTACAACCGGCCTGTTATTTTCAAGCCTGCAATTTGAAAAGATGAACACATAGATGAGCACATACAATGAATATGTTAGAGAAAATCATATTTAGAGATAGAAGGAACTTCCTTCTCATTTATATTAAACCTCTACCAAAGTGCATGCATGTGCCTATATGTAAAACACAATCAACACATTCTTGACATAACCTATCACTTTTTATGTTTCAAATGTACTCAATCAATTGCGTGTTGTCAATAAACGTTGTTAATGTAAAATTCATATGCATGTTTAAACAGTGTATATTCGAATAACAAAACGCTCTTATGATATTGATGATCCAGGCAATGCGTCTATTTGATCAATACAATAGAACCTCTAGTAGGACCACCTTTGAGACCAGTCTCCCTGTGTCAGGTGGTCTCAACAGAGAAGTTATCTCTCCGCAGAGGTTCATTTTGGTAGCTTTATGAAGGATTGGGACCGCGAAAAGTGGTCTTATTATCGATGTGGCCTACATAGAGAGGTGGCCTTCATTGGAGGTTCTACTGTACCCATGTGTCCGGCCATCTTGGTGACCCTGGGCATGAGCCATCTGGTGAAAGCCGCGGCCGCCGCTCGGGACGTGCGAAGGTCCTTCTCCGCCACGGCAACCACGTCCTCGTAATACTGATTGAGGCAACACTCCAACCGTGTCGGCAGCCCTAGTGAAGGGACAGAAATCGTACGTCCAAGTTTAAAGTTCGCCTGTGATAGATGGTAATAAATATGTATGGGTAATAAGATGAGTCTTTTTTTTAAAACACATCGGTGGTGATAGAATGACAATCAACAGCAATCAACTGAGTTGACGTCGATTCGGGTTTGGTTGACCCTTGCTTTGATCATTGTATGTGTGTATTGCCTGTCGTGTTGGTAAGGAGGGGGCGGTCAGAGACATCTTATTGGTACCATATGTTTACAATACTCCATTATACACACCAGTCCTAGTAGTTTACCCATTTTTTACACATCTTGAAAGTACCACATGTGCATCAACCACTAGTACCTTATTTCCTCTGACACAACCAAATACTCCATTAACAACAATAAGTACAAAAACCCCAAATTAGCAGTAATACTCATATCATTTATGAAAACGTAGGTCTCAGTTACCAAAAGCCGTCTGCTCCCGCACGATTCTGCGCGGTGACTCCACGAGACAGCAGGTGCCCGCCACGTGACCCGACAGTCGCGCCACCTACGGGAAAACGGCGGTACTAACATTTCTGTTCTCCTCTAAGTTTGGTTAGGTCATAAAAATATGCAGAATCTGGAGGGGTAAAACATGACCAACAATACTGATTTATCGGTAGAGAGGTTTTTGATGGCGTTTGGTGTGGAAGAGAAAAGGGTAAAAAGGTAGGGCCTATGTAGGAGAGGGGAAAAGGCTAGGGAAAAGGGGGATGCGGGGTTCCAACGCAATGGGATGTTGGGAGAAAGGCTGGGAAATTTTTGGTATTTTTTATTTTTTTTTGGTGTGTGTGTGTGTGTGGGAAACTGAGGTATGAAATTTAGTGAATATAATGAGAGATGTGTGATTCTATGAAATCTTATACCCCCCTCCACCTTATAAGAGCGTAATTTAGGACTTGCCTATACACGCTACTTGCCTGTGTCCTGTTCTTCCTGTAATCGTATTCTTTGGTCCTCATTCTCGTTCAGCATTATCCTTCATACAACAGGGGAAAATTCATTCTGGTTATTTTTTAATAAAATGATTCATACTCATCAGCTTCAAAATCAGTGACGTACAACATGTATGTATCCACTTTTGGCGTCAACTTTATTTGTCCATTTTCTTATCATTCCAGACTGAGCACAGAAACCATTGATTGTGTACAAATCGAGTAAAATAAAAGGAAATGTGTTGTCTACTCATCAACTACAACTTCAACACGTGTGTTCGGTGATTGTGTACACCTACTCCGAGGTTGTTTGGGGTTTTCATATTCACATTTCGCCTTGATCTACCGTGGTATAATGTACATGTATGTGCGCCACTGATATTGAGTTCTGCTCGTGACGTCAGCACCCTGATCAATGAACCGTGACGCATACTCAATAACCTAATCGTTTATCGATGGTCAGCTGTGGTCATCACGCACCTGCACACCTGAAATCACGGCATCAGAAGGCAGCTGGGGGAGGTAAAAGTCTTTGAGACAATGTATGATGAAATTTAAGGCTAGCAAATACATTTTTGAAAAATGCAACTATACACAATGGAAAATGCAAGACTATAAAACAAACCATTTGCAAATAGATCAACTAACATCTATATTTACACTAGATTACTAAACAGCTACATAAAAAAAATCCCCTACTTGCCCGCAAGCAGTGCTGTTCACTAATGGTAACACCATGTTTCCGCCATCACCCCCGGGGCCACACGAGCGCTAGTCGCTGCTGGATCCCGTCTCGGCCGTCGCAGTCTCCCTGGTGACAAGCAATGGAGGACTCGGACGCGCTCGTGTATGTGATAGGGATCGTGCTCACGCAGGCAGGTATGTATCTGTATCAGCAATCTCAACCAGAGGTAATATTGATATTTGTGATAGTATTGGTTATTCTTTCATAAATGTAGCACCATGTCAATGTTTTTATTTGACATTATGAATTTACTCCGTGTACTAGACACATTCGTGCTATTATTGGTCCCCGCTATTTATTTTGTAGTTTGCTTTTTTTGCTGCGCGAAGAAGCAAAATTACACCAGCGGAATTTTGCTTTGTAAAGTTTCCTCTTACTTCCATTAGTGGAAGCATGTGAAGCACACTCGATATCAATGTTTTCATTCGACATGAAATTTACTCCATTTATTTAGGCAAGCTGATGCTATTGGTGCCCTCGTTGTTTTTTTGTGTTATTTTTTTTGTTTTTTTTTTGTTTTTTTAGTTTGTTTTTATAAATTCATTCCTCTTTTCTTCATCTTAGACTTACATTATGAATTTCTTAGTGCTGTGTTTTATCCTTCATTAATTAAAATGTTTCTTGTTCTCTTTTATCTCTCAAACGTTTCTTCTTCATCGTGTCGAATGTGTTTTCGCTGCGTTTATAAAATGGTCCTGCTACTCTTGTATGCCTTTACTTCCACTTTTCCTCTCTCACCGTCATGCTACTCTTGCGACTTCTTGTTGCTTTCAGATATGCTCTTCTGAACTGGCCTTTCCTCTCTTTCTACCAAGATGCAATGTGCTTTAGAGGCTGTTTTCACATTTTCATGCCGCGATTACAACCTTTGCCCTGCTCCATCTCTTTAGCACCCCCACCCCCCTAATCGTCATTCTTAATGTCCTTGTATGATATTGCCATTCTAATGATGCAATGTGACGGATCCAGTTGCGTAAACAACCCCTTAGACACCTTAAACCAGTTTATATCATAACCATTTACCTCGACGCAAATTGATCATTCATAATTGAAGAAATGTACCATGTTTAATAGTGGTATATCTGTTAATTTACTGCGCACAAATTCGGGCCGTGAACTAACAGATATACCACTACTAAACATGGTATATTTCTCCAGTGACACCCTCCTCTCATTAAAAAAAAAAAAAAAAAAAAAAATGCTGTACGTGTTCTATTTTCCGTCCTCTCAAGGCGTGGGCACACTCGAGGCGGCCTTCACCCCGGCGTGCGCCCCGGCCGTGCCCGTCAAGCTGCTGTGCACGCACGTGGTGGGCGGCCTCGCCAGCTGGACGCTCGCCTACGGGCTCAGGTCAGCGGCTAGAGCTTGTTTGTGACCATGGGCCCCAGGCTTACGGGGATGGGTAGGGCGTATATAATGGTCTACTACTGTGGTTTACAAACACCATGTCATATATGTGCATTCTTTCAATATAGGCGGGTGAACTGAAAAGGATATTACATAAAAATACATTGTAGGGTTACAACTTTACATAAAGATGAAGCTGAGCTAAAAGTCTATAGAACCACGTAAAATCATAGTTCTGAGTGAAGAAGTCATTCTGAGTATCAGATGTCCTGAAGAGACCTCTGACACATGACTATTCTCATTAAAAATTCTGACCAACCACAGCAGGCTGTTAATCTATAATCATCACAGGACTGTGATGAATACAAATGAGGTCAAGATATCAATCCCGGCTGAGAATTAGATGGGTGTGGCGGGTCCAACCAATCTCATTATTCAAACAGGTCACATAAAGTGATAAATTATGTTAATCCACTCCCAGGCGAAACATTTCAGAGCTCAATTTGCTTGACATCTGATACTCAGAGTGGAAGAAGTATGTTGATCAATGTTTGCAGTTTCGGCGCCTCTCCCGCCCTCGGCGGATTCTGCGGCTGGGGCGGCTGGGCGCCGGAGCCTCACGTCGTGGACGCGGCCACCCGGCGGGACGTGCAGCTCACGCTGTATGCCGTGATGACCGCCGTCAACATAGCCTCAGGTGAGGAGAGGATACGTTATAGCGTTTATGCTGATACTGGGCGGGCTAAGGAAGTTGCATCGTCGGCCTGATAAGAAGGGGTCAAATAGCAAAAATGTGATTGGCGATTTGCCCTAAATCTTTGGCATGAATGGTGAATTGCCTGTATTTAAGTGTGTGAAAGGTGATGAAAGACAATGAAATGTATTGGTGAATGGTGATTGATGAAAAAAATGTTGGTTAATGGGTTTTCATCAAGTGTCCCCCTCTGATAATCCGCCTGGTGATTACGTTCAGCCTTCACTCCATAACCAGCGTAACAAGCAGGTGTGGCAGAGACTATGTGCGTACATGAGTGTAGTTCTGTATTCCTCCGCCGACCACGTGCTTTGATGACGTAGATGATGAATGAGAAAAACAGTTGTTCCTTAAACTTTGAGTATAGCAATTTATACAAGGCCAAGGAAGAACTTCTAAGGAAACGATCATCAATCACGATACTGGGGGGGGGGGGGGTCATCCATTTTGAGGCTTGAAGAAAAAGTTAACCACCACCACCCCAAATAAACAATTAAAAAGTTAAGTAATCCCCCCACCCCCTTCCCCGCCAAAGCAAAAGTCCTCTACATAGGCATTGCATATTTGGACAATTGCTAAAAGAAAATATTTGAAAAAAATATATACTGTAGCGTGATAATAGAGTTCAGCGACCCCCCTCCCCCCAAAAAACAAACAAACAAAAACAAACAAAGAAATCAGAAAAGTTGGACAAACCCCCACCCCATACTTTTTTGGACGACCCCCCCCCCCCCCCCACACACACACCCGAAGTGAGCTGACCTCAGGGCTCTCCCCGCAGGCTGTGCTGCGGGTCGGCTGCGGCTATGCGCGCACCTCGCCCTCTGTGTGCTCGCGCCGCTCGTCCTCGCCTGCCCCGTGCACTGGGTGTGGGCCAAGGACGGCTGGCTCGCCACGCGGTCAGTACAGCAACTTTGACACAGTGTTCAATATCACCCTTTCTCTGTAATATTAGCATATCAAAGCATGCTGTTGCCTTTGACTAGATGTAAATATGCATGTAGATTATGATTAATTGATTGACTTACGTTATAGAGAACAGATTGGCTAGTGAAGTACGTACATGTGTACATATACATGTATTGATGCTTTGCACCCTCTTTGGGGGTTTGCCTGTGCTATAGCGGATGGTCAAGAAATCCATTCCGTCTTACTTCTCATATATGTCTTATGATTATTTTTTTCTTCTTAATTTCTTTATTATCATTTTTGGCGGGGGTGGGGTATCTCCCCCCCCCCCACACACACACTATTTTAACCTTTTCCCCCTAATGTCACATCGTTGGAATCCTACTTCCCTCTTTTTTGAGCCCTATTCCCCAGATCCTTATCCATACCCCACCCCCCCCCCCTTAATGAGATCATCACTTTAAGCGTCAATATTCACCTTTCTTAACCACAGGCAAATCCAGCATCCAGTTGTCCATCACCCTTTCCCCCAAAAACCATCCCCCAGGGGTTCTTTGACGCCCGAACCCATCTGCGGAGCCGCCCCCCATCCACGTTTTTTTTAAAACATGCGCGGGTCTCGTCACCGCCCTCGTGGCGGGACCCAGACGGCGGGGCGTCTACGGCCCCGCGGCGGCGGGAGGCGGGCGAACAATGCCCACCAAGTGCTCGCCAGGGGGCGTTGTGATCGGCACGATGACGTTGTGGTAAGCGAACGGTAAACTGTGCTTTTGGTGTGCGTTATGTTATTTGCGATTGGGGAGTGGTTCTGATTGATAAAAAGAGATGAGTCGACGTGGTTAGGGAATGAGTGATAAGTAGGCCTAATCTGTAGAAATTAGAGTATAGAAAAGCGTCTCTATATAGGAGGCTAAGTGTCTTGAATGTGTCTAAGTATCTTTAATGCCGGGGTTTGGAGGAGTTTGTTATCCAGAAGAGGGGTCGACTTCTGGTGTTCTAAGTCATAACTTTTTGTGTGAATGGTACATGCATCAAGAATTTTAGACCAGCAAGAATTTTTAGATAATATCTCCAGGTTCAGCTTGTGGTATCCATATATTCATTGTACATACAGTTGAAATGTTTTTTTTTTTTATGAATTCAAAATGAAACATACACTTTTTGTTGCTATTTTTAGCATTGGCACGTATATCCACATGACGTTGACCGTAAACAGGAATGACGTATACACCGTCAAACCGATCAGGTGCGTTTTTTTATTTCTCCCTACTCTTCTTAACTGCTATATTTCGTCTAAACAAAAGGTAAATTACACAATGTTAAATGTCCATACAGCAATATAAAGTAAGCAGGAACAAAAAATGGACAGGGTTTAACATTTTTTTTTTCAAAATAGTGGCTCATATATGGTAACAGTTTGAACAAGTTTGGATTGCGGTATACGTCAAAAGGAAACTGCTGTTCAAAAGATCGGGAGCTACAACATGATGCCACATAGACAGGTCACAGGTCACAAAATAATTTACTTTCACACGGGTTTTGGCATGATCCTTACCTACCAATTTTGTGTACAAAACACATAAGATCCCTCCTTTCCATTCAAAAACATGTGTCAACGCGTACTCTTATCTATTTCAGTGTGTTGCTGGTTTCCTTCATTGCATCAAACGTCGGTGGTTTGGTCGGCATGGTTGCAAGGTAAAGCCCCTGTCTGACAATCACCAATGTCCTTTCGTGAATTTGTATTGACTGACTGATTTGGCTTCATAATTCGGGAATATCTGACGGTGACCTTAAGTCAAAAAAGAAAAGGAAAGCCCCCCCCCCCCCCCAATAATTGGAAAATGAGAAGTATGCCCCCCCCCCCCCCCAAATCCGTTCAAATGAAAGTAATTGAAATTCATTTTTTTTTTCAAGATCCTGGAAAGTCATTGAATTTTGTAAAAAAATGATTGCATTTCGGTTAAACTGTTGATTTAAATGCTGTTTGAGCAGAGATAAAATACTGTTATATTCTGCACCATGATATCTTCCGAAGTCTGATTTTTGTGTGCTATGCGCGAGACCCCCTACACAACATGATATGGTAAGATTTCTATATCTGTCTTCTTTTGTACATGTGGGCAAAAGAAGAATAGAACTCGGTTATTCACAAATCATTTTCACATTTGGCATGTTCGCTAACAATCGCGCGTATGAAACCCAGGAGATTCCTTCAGTGCGCCCCCCTTTTTTGAAACCTGGATCTGCCGTGTCGTATTGTATTTTTTATTGACATCTGGTACAAACTGTGAACTTATGAAACGCATATTTATTTTACAAAAAGATAACATACAGGGCAGCCTAGTTTAAGTTGGCCTATAATAATTCATATACCAAATAAAATTACTGTGGACAAATTAATTAAACAATAAATGGCCGCGTGATTTAAATGATATGATGTTAAGTGAATTCCCCTCTGCTAATAGCCTCGAGCATTTGTTCAGTGCGTGATCTCTCACAAATGTTTGAGTTTTCACTGTCTGACTACGTCCACCATCTAAACTATACAAATGTTTGACAATCAACAGGCTTTGCCATGTGCCCATTTCATGCATGTGTTTCTTTACTGATCAAGTTATTATGATACTGAGGCTCTTTACCACACAAGGAATTGAACTTGTGGCGTATTTCACACATTAAAGGAAGAGCAGCATTTAGTATATAGAAATGAAGGGCAGTGCATTGTGACTCTAAATTAAAAAGTTTCCCTTTTGCCGTTAAATTCTGTGGTCAACTAGATTTTGATAAACAAATATTATAATAAAACAACGAATTTCATTTTCTTAATAAAATCAATTTGGAATTTTTCTCATTGCGATTTGCTTTTTAGCAAAGTAGCCAAATAAGAAGAACATTATAAAGGGTTTTATGTTATAATCATTTACAAGAAAATGTAAGATCTACTTGTGGAAAAAGTTTAAATTTGAGAACAAACATTTCAAGGATATACTAGGTTTTTTTCCAATTTATTTTCATTAAATGATAAGTTCGAGTTAAGTTACACAGAAGTTTGTAATATTATCACATTACTGAAATCAGTTTACGATGGCACACCAACGTGATATGCAAGTGAAGTCTACATCAAATGAGAAATCATTCAACCAAAGTGATGTTCTAAAATCACAGACAGGAATACAGCTTGGTGAGAAACCATTTGAGTGTAGTGATTGTGGCAAGTGTTTCAGTGCAATTGACAGCTTGACCAGTCACATGACAATCCATACCGGAGAGAAACCTTATGAGTTTAGTCAATTTTCCAAGTGTTTTAATCAAAGTAGCAACTTGATCAAGCACATGAGAATCCACACTGAAGAGAAAGAACATCAGTGTATAATGTGTGAGAAATCATTCAGCCGAAGTGAACATCTGAAAACCCACATAAGAATCCACACCGGTGAGAAACCTTATGAGTGTAATCAATGTGGCAAGTGTTTTAATCAAAGTACCACCTTGACCAGACACATGACAATCCACACGCGAGAGAAAGAACATCAGTGTACAGTGTGTGAGAAATCATTCAGTCAGAAGGGAAATCTGAAAACCCACTTGAGAATCCACACCGATGAGAAAGCATGAGTGTAGTCAATGTGGCAAATGTTTTAATCAAAGTAGCACCTTCACTAGCCACATGAGAATCCACTCTGGAGCGAAAGAACATCAGTGTATAGTGTGTGAGAAATCATTCAGCCATAAAGGATATCTGAAAATTCACTTGAGAACCCACACTGGTGAAAAAACTTATGAGTGTAGGCAATGTGGCAAGTGTTTTACTGACGGTAGCGCCTTGACCAAACACATGAGAATGCACACTGGGGAGAAAGAACATCAGTGTATAGTGTGCGAGAAATCATTCAGTCGAAGCGGAAGTCTGAAAACCCACATCAGAATCCACACTGGGGAGAAAGAATATCAGTGTACAGTGTGTGAGAAATCATTCAGTGAGAAGGGAACTCTGACCAAGCACATGAGAATCCACACCGGTGAGAAACCTTATGAGTGTAGTCAATGTGGCAAGTGTTTTAATCAAAGTAGCACCTTGACTAGCCACATGAGAATCCATACATAAGAGAAAGAACATCAGTGTACAGGGTGTGAGAAATCATTCAGTCACAGTGGAACTCTGAAAACTCACATGAGAATTCACACTGGGTAGAAAGAACATCAATATACAGTATGTGAAAAATCATACGGTTGAAATGAAAGAGACAAGACATATACGAACTCACACTCGTGAAAAACCTTATTGGTGTGGAGTTTGTGATAAAAGTTTCTCTCAAAGGACTACTGTAACCGTTTTAGTCACATCCGCATTCACACTGGAGAGAAACCATAGATGTGTGATCAGTGTAGGAAATGTTATGCTCAAAGTTCTAAACTGAAGATCCACACACACTGGTGAGAAGCCATTTTACTGCCATATTTGTCACAAATCATTTACACAAGGAAGCAACTTGAAAAAGAACCATATGACGGTACATGACAAGAAGTGAGCTGTTATTTCTCAACATAGTCTTTTTTTAATTACATTTGGATGCTTAGATAATCTGGATACTTTCTACCTCGAGATCCTTGTCAAATTTAACATTCAAGATGTCAAGTAATTCTCAACCAATCAATGACAGACTTGCTGTTGAAATATCTAAATAACTAACCTGTAACATTTTTATGGAGCAATGAACTGTTTTGTATGTAACTCTTTTGATTTTGTTTTTCTATTCACTAATAAAGAGCAGCATTTAGTGTGTAGTAATTTGGTAAAACCAGGATTGTTTTTACTTTGGCAATGATTAGGTAACGATACTCGATTTAGATCTAACCTGACCCCAGGTTTTCCGTCTTTTCTCCATAAATCACAATACTCTGTATGATGCGGTGCTCATACGCCAGGGCACCGCAGCATGCAATCAATAATAAATCAATATTTCCAAATGGGAGATCGGGAAAATGCTTTGAATTCTACATATACTCTCCCGTGCCTCAAAAGGGTCTGAAATTAAATCTCCCCGTTCCGGAGAGAGATTTCTAGGCTCTAGCTTTGCTTCTGTCCGTGTATATATGTCTGTAGGTCTGTTTGTTTTTGTGTGTGAACAAGATCGAGTGTAGGCTTTTAAAAATATTGAACTCGTTGTGAAATTACATATAGATCTACCTGAGTAATTACTCACAAATTTAGCTTTTGAATCCTATGTGATACCGTTTAGTTACCATTTAACACAGACCATTTGCGCATTACAAGCTTTGTAATAGGTAGCACATGTCATACAGCTTTGATCATGATAGTCATCAAAATAAATAACATGAAAGTGGTAGGCAGCCTGGCTGACATTTATTTTTTTTCAAAATAAAGGCTCTTTTAGTAAGCTCAGGGTACATGACCTATCATAGAAGTGTAAACCATGGGAAATAGACAACAATTTACCATATGTATATATGAAGACGGTTAAGTTGGTCCTATTCAAGTATGTATTGACTTGTTTGTATGAATTCTAATACATTTACGAGACTGAGCAAACAGACCATCAGTGTGACTATTGATATATTTCAAATACAGCAGAACCTCAAATTAAGGCCACCTCTATAGAGACCACCTCAATAATAAGATAACATAATCCTGGTCACAAGACTACGGCAACTCTCCATAATGATATCATCTCTATATTTAGACCACTTGAGATCAGTCTCACAAGTGGTCTTATTATAGATATATTTAAGGTACACAGTTGTGAAAATATACTGGTTCAAATAATCAAGACAAATATGATGACGGTTATATAAACAGCCATGTTTATTCAAAATAAACATGGTAAAACAGCAACAAACATGATAATATAGCATTTCCTGACAAATATATACGTGTATACATTAAAAAGATAATAGATTACAATCATTTTAACAATTTAAACAAATGTACACGTTTACATATGATTAAAATAGTAATACGTAAAATAGGCTTGTTTTAAATGTACACAATTCATTAAAATGCTGACAACAAATAACAAATCAACAACATTATATCAAAAATGAATAAATACTGATCACAGATGTCGCATAAATAAATAAATGCCTTATTCTGTCATTTTTACCTCAATTAGCACATACAATTTCATAGCTCATCATTGAATTAGTTGATGAATTTTCAACAGCATCACATCTATATAGCATATATAATTATGTTAATGATAAATGCCACCAATTTGTACACATTGACAGAGTGACTACCTAATAACAGAGCCAACAAAAAATAATGTTTTTCTTTGGTGTTTGCTATCCACAGGGAGTTAAAATATCAAAACAAACTACATCTTGTAAGGTACCATCTAAAAAAAAGGACCATCCTTGTATGTATTGAGAATATATGCAAGGCGTTGCTTTTTAACCTCTTTGAAACTCTGTATACGTCTAGTATACATACCATGCATACTCTCCTATATCAGAAACCCAGCATATGTTGTCTATTGTCATAAATGCATCAATGCTATCATCATCAAAGTATCAAAGTCTCAATGAAATTGATAAGGCCTGTTTGGTAGAGTCCTCAACTTTATAACAGAATCATCTGCCATGTGTAGTTGTATGTTGATTTGCCTGATTTCCGGCAATTTGAATGACCTTCCTCCGACCTTGACTTCATTATCCTCAAAACGAGGCAGCATTTCCCTGGAAGAGACATCACTGATAGGCGGCAGGCTGATATCCCGGCTCTCACCCTCTCCTAGGTCACCATGGATTTTCTCCCAGAATTCTTCAGCTTTGTGTTCAGCGGCTTTGGCGAAGTCAACTGGTTCTGACTGAATCTGGCATTAACAAAAAACATGCTTACTAGCAAATCACAATAATAAACGTAAATATAAAAATGGTAGTTTTGTTGGGTCATATTAGATGTGTCGTGCGTTACAAAAATCATCCATCATAGGCAGATCCAGGGTGCGCATATATCCTTCATTTTCATAAGTTTTTATACATCTGCCATCGATCAAGCATATAAAACCCATGAAATCCCAAAGGTGCACCCTCCCCCTTTTTTCCAAAAAATCTGGATCTGCCATTTTTCCATTGTGTTTGCTCTTTGTTATCTACACACATTACACAGTACATCTCAACAAACAATGTATAAACCCATAATACACACAAATAGGTATGTCAAATCATCACAATCAAGTTCATCACCGAATAGCAGAAGAAAATACAGTAAACCATCTCACCTGCCTGGCCTCCCTTTGCCCTCCTCTCCTCAGCAAGACTCTCCCCTGCGACTCCTCAGCGGATACGTCAGTCTCGACTCCCGCCTATGATACACGAAAAGGACTCCCAAAGGGCGTACGGGACTTAGCCCAATGGTACCCGTACTCTTCATTACTGGTGGTCAACCTCTGCCGGAACTCTCCAATGTTCTTGTTCCTCAGATGAGGGGCGTAGTACTGCGGATACGCGCCCCAGAGGTGGTGATTTGGGATGTATGCGCCATACGTACTATTTGTCGTATCCTTCCAGTGGGTCTAGTCGGGTGGCCATGTGGTTCTCTGAGACATTTTTCTATATTAAAACACTATTAATCTGAGTTTTATGCTAGTAACAGACCTATATACAACCAAAACCAGACTTTAAATGTTCTAAACACTAGCCCTTCATATCACTCGACAAAGCCTTAAGCATCCTAGATGAGAAGTACCTATTCTATCAACAGTTGTTTATATTTCACTATTCAATACGTCTTGTTATTACGTAACACTGCATTTGTCTTGAAGATTAACAGCTCTTATACAATACTGGTATACTACCATTGTACTTGTGACAAAAAAAAGGTAGGCAGAGCAAGATTAGACCCTGATATTTGCAGAGCCATACCTGGTGTATTGATCCACTGTTGGCCCATGACTATGTTATCAAATCACTTCTTGGCTGATTGCGTCATTTGCACATAGAAAACCTTCAGTGTGAGGAAAAGCACATTTATCCATTGATTTCAGTGCTTAAACTAGGCTAACATAGAACTCACACGAAGGTGTTTTTATATGGAAATCAACCTTCAGAGCAATATATAAGGCCAGTGAAAGTGGCTGGAAATAAAGCAAATTGTACTCTATTTACATATGCTATTAGGCAACCCTTTTTTGAATTGATTAGAAGTAAAAACTTGGCTCAAATAGTTTTTGCTATATATACATTTCTATGAAGCGGGTCTCTATTTGCTTTGGCAATTCTAAATACATATTCTGCCCCAATAAAAAGTAATTGATCACTGGTAACTTGTGTGCAAGCATTTGTTATTATTATGGATCAATATTTGTTTTCGTTATGGATCAACATACCAAGTGGTAAATTAATCTCATTTCCTCATTTAACACTCTTATTAGCTGCTTCTGTTTGGCACAAAAGAATAGAGGAATTTTTTTGACCAATGGTGCCTTTTTTTCTTTTTGGGTAACCATTTATCAAACTTATTAGAATAACTACGAATGCACTGCATAAACATCTGTTATTAATGAAATTAGATATTTTAAAATTGAAAATGAATATGAATACATAGAAAAGGTGTAGCATCATCCAGTTAGAATAAGCTCAGTGATTAAGTTAATTGGCGTATACGGCAATACATGTTATAATATCATTCTGGACAGTCATTGAGTGCCATTTAGCTTGATCCAATCTGCAATTTGCTTTATAAATTATTTGTATATTACATGCTTTCATTTCCATACATTATATTTAAGACAATAATTTCATATTTACATAATATGCGTGTCCTATGTATATAATTGGTTCGATAACACTGTGACTTCTGTTCACTTCTTGACTTCCAACAATCATTTTAAAAACTAGCTTTTAAGAAATCCTTTTAACCTACAAATCAACAATACCTGGTTATATGTTTTTAAACAAGAGAATAAGAATACATAAGCCAGGCAGCTAAATGCAGTAGAACGTCCCAAAAGACTACCTCTCTATTGAGACCCCCTCTATACTAAGCCCTTTTTAAACTTTTTAAAACCCTTAAGCAAAAAAG
>CM032667.1:20845299-20855337 GCA_019095985.1 Streblospio benedicti | reverse complement strand
TATAATAAAACAAATTATACAACCATTAGTAGTTGGATATTTAATCTATTTAATCTATATTTGAGCTATGTATTCAATCCACAAGTTATTTAAAACAAGTTAAATATTATTACACTGGAATTATGTACATGTAAAAGATATTCCTGTAGACGTTCAATGATGCTAAATTAAGAATGCTCATTATAGTCTTTTTTTTATTTTAAGACTTTAGACGGTTAAATAGTTCTTATGGGGAGAGATGGTGTTAATCGTAAATGTAATCACAACTCCCTGTTGTGGTGCGTTAACCACATAACATTCATACCAAGTCATGGTCATCCATGGCACATTACATATATTTTTTCAACTCCCAGGTGAGCATACAACACACTTGTACATTGTACTCTATCTGCAGTAGAACCTCCAATTAAGACCACCTCCATATAGACATCACCTCTATAATAAGACCACTTTTCACGGCCCCAAGTCTTCATAAAACTACCAAAATGAACCTTTGTAGAGACCACCTCTCTATTGAGACCACATAACACTGGTCCCAAAGGTGGTCCCAATAGAGAGGTTCTACTGTATCTTTTTTCAACTCCCATGTGAGCACACAACACAATTGTAGAGTTTACTCTGTCTACATCATACAGATGAGGAAGCTGTTGTCCCGCGGTAAGTCGGACGCTCGGCGGCAGAGGGCGAACATAGCCACCATCTACGATGGCCGCTACCTGGACGGGCGGGAGGACGGGGAGGAGGAGGGGGAGTTCTCCCCGTACGGCCCGCCCATTGAGGATGACCCCGTCCAGGCGTCATTCTTCTCCAACCTACACAGCCGTCTGAGACAGGTTTGGTGTCTTTAATGATTGGAATGATTTAATTTGGGGATGACACACATCATAGTTACAAACCATTGGCTGATACGACATTTTTATGAAAAGGGCTACTTATAGAAAGGCATACTTATTTTAATACAGTCGAACCTGCCTTAGTTGACATCTTCTGTAGTAGTGACAACTGTCCACATGAGCCAGTAGGCCATAAAGAGAGGTTCCATTTCTATATGATACATGGAAATTTAATACAATACAAATGCATATGCATGGGAAATGGCAGAAGTGAAAGGTGCCGAAATAACACAGCTGTCCTTACAAGGGAGCTGTGTATACTATGCTAGACACTTTTACCAATAGCACCTCTGCAAACAAATCACAGGCTGTATAAATAATATGAACAACTGTAGGCCTATATATTTTCCCCAAATTTGCTAGTGAATTCAATTCTACTGTCACTGTTCTGCCAAGCAAACTCCCACCACTGTATTGACATAGCTAAAAACATAGCTTCCATTTTCAAGTGGCCCTGACGGTTTGCCCGTGTAACATTTTAACAGCTCGCTGCTTGGGATAATGATATCATTCTTTTCGCACAACCTGGGGGTCGTGAGTTCGAGTCCCGTCAGGGCCACTTGATATAGTCAAATGGAAGCTATATATCTTCAGCTATGTCAATACAGTGGTAGGAGCTTGCTTAGCATGACAGTGAGAGTAGAACTGTACAAACAACACTCACGCTCCCTCCCCGTCGCAGGGTGTGGCCGCCGCTGACCCAGACAACACTGCCGGCTCGTCCCTCCCCGCCCGCGGCGGCTGCTCCGCTACCGTGGCCCTCGCACGCTCCTACCTCCGCCGCGGCCACGACGACGTCGTCATGGTGCCAGCCGCGCCCGACCAGCCCGAGGTGGCCGTGTCGTACCTCTAGATAGCAGTTTCACCCCAATAACAGGATGGAGCATCAGCACTACAGTAGAATCTCCAATTAAGACCACCTCTCTATTGAGACCACCTCTCGTGTCGTACCTCTAGATACAGACTTTCAATTCAATACAGGATAGAGCATCACTCGGGGGGGGGGGGGTCTTAGTATATGCCGGGTAGTATGGGTGTGTCTTTTCTATGGGTCACCTTTTTAGACATCTTAGGTATAGCTACGGGTCTATTTTTTTATTTTTGGTATAGCAATGGGTCTATTTTTTTGTTTTTGGTATAGCTATGGGTCTAAATTTTGTGATTTTTTGTATAGCTATGGGTCTAAATTTTGTGATTTTTGGTATAGCTATGGGTCTAAATTTTGTGATTTTTGGTTTAGCTATGGGTTTGAAATTAAATGTACAGATATTGTCAGTGTAAGTTTCATTCTGTTTGATACTGATATTTATTTGGATATTTTGGTGATAGAGATGTTAACAGTATGTAGTTTTATTATTTAATAGGTATAGACATGGGTCACTTTTTCATCGTCAAGGTATAGACATGGGTTAATATCGATGGGTACCGTTTCGATGTTTGATGGCACACCAGTAGCCATTTTTTGAGGGGAGACCCCACCCCCACCCCGAGGAGCATCATCACTACATGTATTTATCTCTTAACCATTGATTCTTGTAATCTTACTGTGATGTTGTACTATACTCATGTTTTCTTGTCACTCTCTCTCTCTCTCTTTCTATAATTTTTGTTTTTGTGTGTGTCTTCATATCTCTCTCCGTCAATTTCTCTCCTCATACTTTTCTCTTTCTAGATCTATCTGCATCTCCTTCATCTCTCTCTCTCCATCTCTCTATATTCCTCTCCATACTTTCAATTCGTGTCCCTCCATCTCTCTCCTTCTACCCTTTCACTTACCACTATTATTCCTACCACTATATTTATATATAATAGAGTATAAGTTTTACTTCACTATGTTCACGGTTGTAACAAGTTTAAGAACAACACCTCTCGTGTTTCCTACTTTGTTGGTGAGAATTCAATTGCTGTCTTACTTAATTCTGCACAAATAAAGTTTATTCGTGTCTCTGGATGACAGTTGTTGTGTTTTATCTCTAAACACTTTCACTTTTTAGGACTCGGGTGTGATAATCGTTTTAAATGCTTATAAGGGAACGGTCATAAATAACAATACCTGGGTGGGGTTGGGGGGCGGGGGCTCGTCCATTTTTTGGCGCTTGAAGACAAAGTTCAGTACCCTCCCATTTTTGGATGATTAATTTTACCTGGTGCCCCCATCAACATTTTAAAAAGTTGAGTGACCCCCGGCATCAAAGCGAAAGTCCTCTATACAGCCATTGCATTTCTGGACAATTGCTAACCGAATATATATATATATTGTTTTAAAAAGATACTGTAGTGTAGTAAAGAGGTTCAACGAACCACCAACAGTTATCTGACAAGCTCAACCTGTAGCTTCATTTGATTTATATGAATCCTTACTTTCGCAATAGCTTTTAACTTTGCTTCCTCAGCAGGAGTGAAAGTGTCTTTTCCGTTGAAAAATGGTAGAATATTTAACCCTAATCAGTACATTAGGGGTCCATTCGGACCCCAGGGGTATACTGTTTGTGATATATCTTTATTCGCTGGGTATTTCGTCTTTTCTTTTTAAGTAGTTGTCACCCAATATCTTGTCTTTATCAGTACCAAAGATTATTTGATATAGTTAAATATTTTTTGACGTACATAAAAAATATTTGCTTGGGCGCATGGGCCCCACACCCGTTGAGAACAATAAAATGCAGGGTACACTGGATTTTTTTAATTGAAGCCCTTTAATGAAGTTGTCAGCTCATTCCTTCCCAATATCAAGAATGAAAATTATTTTCTTTGGTTATACACAAGGACCAATACAGAAGCAATTTTATTGGGGTCCGCATGGACCCCAGACACGATGGGTACATAGAACACAAAGTTGTTCAATAACTTTACCTATTTAAATATGTATATAATAAAAACATAACTCTTTATTTGTTATTTATATCTGACACAGTCATAATTAACATATGAATGTATTTGTATCACAGAAAGATCATGAATTGAAAAGAAAATTACATCAAATGATTGGGATCCACATGGACCCCTATTGCACTGATTAAGGTGTTTTGGTTAATGTACTGATGAGGGTTAAATAAGCACTTTCTTTCATTAATCCATCTTTCATTACGGTACCCATGATCAGTAATTAAGTACCAAATTATTATTTACCATGAAATCCAGAAATTTTGATTGGTTGACTATTTCTTTATCAGCGATGCACCCTTCGAAGCATGTGAAACAAATGCTATTGCTACTTAAAAATTATTAATGCTGTGAGTTTTGTACTGAGAATTAAAAATACCCTGTTTCCCAAAATCCGCAGCTTGTTGAGTGAGAACCTCTGTGCAATCATAATCTTATATTTTTAAAAGGTTTGAAACCTTTAGGTATTTGTTATTGTATATCTTGGTGGAACTACTTTACTACCTGAATTGCACATTTACAAAGAATGTCTTACTTAGATATAATTTAACTAATTGACTTCGGTGTAACTATCGGCATTAGTGAATTCTTTTTCCAGGTCTACTGGGTTATATCACATGGGCTCTGTCGGGATTCGAACTCGCACCACTACCTCATTCATCAAGCCCGCAATGGAAGACGTGACCACCCTGAGAGAACTAAAAAAAATAACATTCTATCATTCCGTGCAAAAATCACCGCCAATAACCCACGCTGATTGATCGAGCAGGCGTGTCAAGTATACGATATGCACGTTGCTAAGGGAAGATATGCACGCTGCTAAGGGCTGTAACGCGCATGCGCAAATCAGCACGAGTAAATATGTTGACACATCTTCCGACTTCCAACTAATATTTTACAACATTATAGTTGTTGGATTAATTATTTCTTGGTGTCAAATCAATCGTATATTCGTCCTTTATCATTCACACATGTTTTTACAATGGATAATTTCGAAACTATGCTAAATATTTAAAGGTTTTAACTGAATAACAGCCGCTGAGTCGCATTGTTAAAATGGCAATGAGAACGTTATGATATGATTTATTTTAAAATAAAAACAAATATGACACTCATTTAGTGTGGATTTTAGTCATCTTAGTCATGATGGAATGGTATTTGAGCACTCGATTGTCGGGTCAATCGTAGAATTTTGCACAGTGATGTGTGATTGACACGAACGCATGTGTTCCTTCAATCAATGTAAGATTTTATTGTGTTGTGTAAATATGAACTTTGTAAATATCAACAATAGCTTATTTCAACAGGGCGTCAGTAAAAAGTAAAGATGACCCGAGAGGTTTGGGGTGGGCCACTCGGCTGTTACCATGGTAACCAATATAGTCTGACTGCAGATGTCCCCATGGTAACCAATATAGTCTGTCTACAGCCGCATCAATCAATACGAATAAGACATTTGCAAAAAACGTACAATGATAGCAAAATAACAAGCTAAAGACTAGAGTAGTCGAGGACATGGAATGAAAATGGCCCCATTGGAATCGTACGTTTACAAACAACAACAGCTGATAGGCTGACGTCACATAATAACACGGGGAAACATCATGCATGCATGGTCTCATCACACATACACTGTCCAAATACAACCACCTTTAAAATGATCACCCCTATAAAGAGACAACTCTACATACAAATACAGTGAGACCACCTCTATAAAATGACCACCTCTAAAATCAGACAATTTTTTGCGACCCAACCCTTTATAAAGACACCACTGCTAAACTGTATAGAGACCACCTCTCTATTGTGACCACCTGAGGCTGGTTTCTGGTGGTCTCAATAGAGAGGTTCTCCTGCAGACAGTAAACGGGACGGACATCAGCCACTGACCCACAAACGATACCTTTCACTGTTATATACTGTGCAGACCAAGTAAGTGAATCCTTAGATGGATTATACATCTGTTGTTGATAGACTGATACTATAATAATAGTGATATGCCTAGCAGATAATAGCATGGATTATTTTGGTCCACAAAATTTCCATCCTCTATTTCCTGTATCAAAACAATACATGTTGCGTGACGGCATTTTGTTCACAGGAATACATTGTCTTCTTCGTCCTGCAAAATCTATAACATTCTTACATGATCATAAATGTTGTGTAAATAAAATCGACAACCTCCAACATGGTCAACCTTTCCAAACATTGACAGACATTTGAAGCTCCGCGAAATACACATTACAGTTTTCTGTTCAATCGTTTTCTTGGTGACAGCGCTAGAACAAACACATTACTGGCATGTTTTTATTGAGCAATATGTTTGTTTGTATGTGTCCATGAGCTGACGAGATCACACTAATTTGCACATGAATCGTGCATGTTGACATTATGGACAAAAGTCACATATCAAAGTTGTAAAGCATTGACGTTTGTGTGTTTGTGCAAAGACCAGGTCAATACACATCTGACATTTTCTACATACGTATTGTAATACAGAAATACAAAACTTGTATGTATGGCAATACTAAGGTAAGTTTCATGAGCTGGGAGGATACATAATCATTATCAGATATTCGGCTATTACTGACTTTTTACATTTATTCATAAACGTAAATGTAAATGTGTGGTTTATGGTCTTGAGTCCCTGCATGCAGGACGACTCTACATTCACACCAGGTTATTGGCATCATCCTTGTCACACGATATATCCTTCTCAACTCCCCGTGGAGCATACCGTAGCTCAGACGTGTTCATCAAATCAGTGACATGACCTGTACCTATTAAATGTGTAGGTCCCATGGAACAATGTTCAACTGTTTAGAGATGAGTTTGATCAACACCCACTACCAGACCCGACTGATAATCAAACTCACGACCCTGCGGTCAATATTACATGCTGGACATAGACATAAAATCACAATGTTTTCTCTTACACACAGAACATGACACAGTCTCTCTCACACAAATATGATAAACTTGTTCAACAGTCAAGAAAACTGTTTTCTTTCTACGCAATAAGTTCTAAATGTTACAAATTTCCAAAATGTTTTAAGTTGTATTAAAGGTTTTCAGCTCTACAGAGCCCTAATCATATGACAACATGGTTATAACTGAAAAGCTTTAATAAAACTTTAAACATTTTGGAAATTTATTACATTTAGAACGTACTGCATAGTAAGCAAAAAAAGAAGAATAAAAGACCATATACTATATATAGACTTGACGAAATTACTAATACATAAGTAATCAAACCCATGACCTTGCATATGTGTACGATGACCCTGGATGTGCCGTATCACTGGGGCCAGGGCTCTATTGGTCCCTGGACCCACACGCCACTCAATACAACCACGAGAATCTTTGATGACTTCCGTCATTCAATAAATACTACATGGAAGCTTAACGGGGCATTATTTGTTTGGCTGAGTACATAGCCTTTTTCACACTCATGTTTTTATGTTTGAATGAACTGAAGCTCTTTACGAATATTGCCGTATTTCACATATAGTAATAAAAAGGCAGTTTGGGCCCCACTTGTGCCACAGAGGTAGGATTACAACGTACACATACAATGCCAGTGGGCAGACCAGGCTAGAAGCGGGAGGTCTTACATCTACCCCAACAAAAGTGGGCTTACATTTGTAATTTGCATATTTTACATTTATAAAGTAGTTCAGAATACTGACACTCGAACAAAGTAAATATTGTGTTTAATTGTCTTTCCTTATCACTGATTTATTAAATATTTGAGAAAAAAACACTATAAATTATTTTACTTTTATTTTATAATAAATGCGGTAGCAGATTTGAAAAAGAGCTCAGAATTTCTATGGCTTTATCCCGTGATTGTTTCATTCTGTCTCCAAATCTGCCAGTGTCTTAACTTTAGACCCAAAGCCTCTGATACAAAGACCATAACCCTTGTTAACAAATGCAAAATCTGAAGAAAACACCCTTGAATACAGTAAATGCACATTAAAGGTTTTTTTCAGTCTAACATTGAATTTCTCAATTCACACAGTCATAAACCAGACACATATTTATTGTTGTTTTAAAAAGAATATTAATTTTGTGATAAATCCATAAAAACTCACTGTCTTAATATTTTTGGACATTTTCCATGTCCATCTTCCGAGACTTCTCTTTCTGTCACAAGATGTCAGCACATGACGGTAAAAGTTATTGTGCTGTTTTAAGATATTTATATTAATGCCCTTCTCCTTAGATGCTTTAGTTTTTCATTCACAGTACATGTGTTGTGATTTCACAGAGGCGGCCTGTGCGAGGGTGCGCCACTCTCACAAACACAATGCCCCCGCACTCGTCTGGCTGACAGTCGCAGCGGAACGTGCACTGGTGATATCCGGCTCGCGGTTCCTCGTGGTTGCTCCGGACGCAGCGAGCTGTTGGTCCACAGCGGTTAGCTGGTTGCTGGTACACCAGAACGTGGAACTCAGAGCGGCAGTCCATGTCGGAAGTGGTCACTGTTACCTGGGCAGAAAAAATAAACTCTTGTGAAGATTCTAACAGCATAGCATTTGAAAATGATTGCATTTCAATAACTTTAATTTGAAGATAGAAATAAATACAAGTTTGTTAATTGAGTCTTGAAGAAATAATAACATACTTCACTAATGCCAGAGTACCCTGTGGATAGAGCGATTTGTTCCGACAGATCGAGTTCTACGGTTTCTGCATTGTTGGTGATGTCATAACAGGAAGTGATGTCATAGTCTGTGATGAAACTGAGCCTCACTTTGGACTCACAATCTTCGCCGATTCTGCTGACACCAGAACCGTCGGTGATGTTCTTCACTTCTGCATGATCTGAAGAAACATAAAAATCGTACTAAGATGTTGAAATCTGTCAATGCACTTGTTAGCACTTGAAAAAAGCAATAATATTCTTGTACTTGGATTCCAGTACATATACAAAGTACTTAAACTTGGGTCAGTAGAATGTTTTTATTAACTCTATCCATAGCGGTGGTTAGGATCAGACATGAGAACCTACTGAGGTGAGGACGAGAGATGAGCACCTACCATGACACGGTCCCATGTAGCTGATGTCACAGGGCACAGCATCAGCAGTGATGGAGTCTCCACACAGCATGGCCTCCCGCAGCCACCGCATCTTACACTCACAGGACATGGACATCTGAATTTCAAGCTTTAACTCCATTCACATCACATTTACGTAGACAAGAAAACCTCTTGATGCTTTATCATTACTTTGCTACAAACATCCCCTTCAGAATAAGTTCAGACACAGATTTTAAAATTCAATGAGGACACAAATACAGCACAAGAGACTCACCCCTTTGAGAATGATGTCGGTCTGGCGGCCATGATGACACAGAGCAGGCCTCAGGTTGGGGATGTCCGCGATGCTGCCAATGTCGTTATCGCTCAGGTCCAGTGTGCTGAGTCCAGGGTTCTCACACAGAGCCAGGTTCATCCTCCACGCGTCGAGCTTCGAGATCGCATTCCCGGACAACAGCAGAGAGGCAGCATTGGCCAGCAGGTCATATGGAAACTTGGTGATGTGGGCGTTCTGCAAGGACAACGCCACGGTTGAAGGCACCGTCATTGCCAGTTCCGCCCTGGACAAGTCGTTCCCGTCCAAGGTCAATGTGGCCAGGTTTGGGAACAGACCAGCATCCATCGACGGCAGCTCCGTGAGCGAGTTTCCCCCCAGGTCGAGGCTTTCAAGCGGAACGTGCGACAAGCGCGTAATGTCGGCGCTCGTGTTGAGACTGTTGCCAGTGAGGTACAGGTATGTCAATCGGGTTTTTGGATTTCCCTGGCAGATCTCCAGATCGGGATACTGTGTGAGTTCGGACTCCTTCATGGACACTTGGTCAAAATGGCAGTAGGTGGGGGTGTAGGAGGCGGGCAGGCTGGGGATGTGGTTCAGGCTCAGTGTCCTCCAGCCCGGGGTCTGGCTGGCCACCAGGGTGAAGTCCGGCCACTCGGTCAGCGGGTTGCTGTCCAGCTGTAGGGTCCGGAGGTACAGGAGGTCAGACAGCACGCCCAGGGAGGGGCCAGTCAGCAGGTTTCTGCCTGCAAACAGAGACTTCAACAGGTTATAGCCTGCAAACAGAGACTTCAACAGGTTATAGCCTGCAAAGAGAGAATTCAACAGGTTATAGTCTGCAAACAGAGACTTTAGCAGGTTATAGCCCGCAAACAGAGACTTCAGCAGGTTATAGCCTGCAGAGATTTCAACAGGTTATAGCCTGCAAACAGAAAGTCGATG